>JADLZN010004523.1:0-236429 GCA_018155175.1 Sinocyclocheilus anophthalmus
ATACCACTTTATATGAAATTTAAGACCTAAACCTGTAATGGAAACAAACAATTTATTACATACATATATGTAATATTAAATGTGTATAAATTAAAAAGAAAAAAAAATATCAATGCTGTAATAAATGGTATATATTACTACGATATACAGTGAACTTTATGTCAACAGACAATATTCCATACAAAATATCCACACAAAATAACTGCATCACTGCAGATTTTTGGTGGAGTAAACTATTTATTCTGAAGCAATATTTTCATCAGTGTTCTATCAGCTTTTACATACTTAAATCTGCATATTTTATTTACCTTTACATAGGCCTATTTTTAACCAAATTATTACAATTTATCAATAAATTCAATATAAACTATAGGGCTGCTACCAGTCAGACTAAATAATTTATGCTGCAAATAACAATAATTACAACCGCAATAAATAATGTTATGAGATTAATGTTTTAAATGCATTTATGAGTATACAAATAAGAATGTTGAGGGGAAAAATGCATACTTTTCAACAAACTTCTCAACTGAACTTCCAGTAAGTGACGGTAAGTCACTTGATGAGTGATTCATTGAGTCATTCATTCAACTGATTACGTGTTTTATCATGCTGGTATCTGAAGGAATTTCGTGGACAGCCGAATCCTAAAGTTTTTGATATTTTGATATTCTGTGTGGTGGTCAGATAGAAATTAATCTTTTCCAATAAGTTTAAAAATCAATTTACCTTTATAAAGCCATTTTTCTATAAGTGTGCATTATCGTTCGAGTCAAATTCTTACATTTAATAGGGGAATTAGAATAATAAGACATTTGGGCTGTTACCAAGCAAATGAAATCAGTATCAAAAAAATTCATCCCGCTCCCCCCATTGCCAAGCAGCCCTAAGCTGCATCTGAAGTGGCGTTTAGATGTGTTTACACACTGTTTAATGCAGAACATGAATGCATTTAACCTGCAGTTACAAATGCAGAAATAATGTTTTGATATATTAAACATAAAACATTGAATACTGATATTTGAAATAATTAAAAAAATGAAAAGATACTTTGAATGTGAAATTAAAACCGCCAGTAGGTGGCAGCAAGTCACTGTTAAATGGAGTATGCGACAGGAACATAATTATTTAACGGTTGATTCATTCAGGAACGAAAAACCCTAGTGTTGCTCAGAGACGCAAACAGCGCTGTGGCTGTGTTTGGAAATATTTTTGTTGGCGAAATAGTGCAAAAACAGGCAATATGGTGTCTAAAACGTAAGCCTCTTAATACAACTTCTAGTTGATTGAACTGTTGTAAAAAAAAAAAAAAATCAATATCATTTGTATATGGTAAATTTGGGGAGAAAAAAAGGCACTCTTCCATGTGAAATTGATTAACTATATGAAGTGGTATAAATATACACATTTTCTGCCCCATGTCTTGAATTTGTGATCATTCTGAATGTATTTTAATAGACTGAATCATGCAGTGAAAGAGCGCACTAGACTTCACGTAATGCGTGCACTCTGTAGCTGTTTTGAATGTTTTTTGCGTTGTGAGAATATTGAGCAAAATAGCTCACTTATCATGGTGTTATTTAGCTATATCATGTTTTGAATAAACTAAACATTGTGAATTTTTACCTCAGTGTGTTTCTTCTGAGTTTATGTGTGCTGTCACGCTCATTTGTTCTGAAGTCTCGAGGCAAACAGAGTGAGCCTTAGCAGCACCAGCTTGTATTCTGTATTCTGCTAGCTTACTGCAATTCTCTCTGATGACGCAGTAACTTACCGCTTCGGTCTGTCCAATGATTGTAAAGTCATTAAAGTTATTAGGCCCGTCAGACTGAAGATATTTTAGCGGTAATGTGACCAAAAATATTTAAGACCCATTGAATCCAAATTTAAGACATTAAGACCTTATATTAGGGAAACGTTATTTAAGACATTTTAAGACTTTTTAAGGACCCGCGGACACCCTGCCTTGTTCTAGGTTCTTCTCTGCCTCACCCTGAGAATCACTTGTTCTCTTTTACCACTTAAGTGTACGCATTGCAGAAGTGATTTCTTAGTACAATAACATTGTCTCTTTTTCTTGCAGTGTGCCTTCACCTAATTCAGTTGTTGATAGTTTCACTCACAGTCTAAAAACTTCCCAGCCTAAACATCCTTTGACTGTAATGTATGTCACTCTGATCTCACACTGATCTGATACTGCTTACAAGGCAGCAGTCAAGACAGTGAAAGGTCACAGTGAAACTAAAAAATTAAAGCATGCTGACGCCACATTCATGCTAAAACACATGCATATCTTATTATGAATGATCAGTAGCCTAGCCATAACATGAAAATACCATAGTGGCTTTAAATGCATGCCCACACATAACCACCTATTTACTTTAAATCACGTTGCACTGCTGGACTCTATTTTTGCCCTGTAGAGTTAGACATGCAAGGGATGACCTAAAAGAGTGTATCTGTTATGTAAAATGTTTCTAAGCGATTTAAGGTGACATAGATGCCAAATCCCATAATTACAAAGAAACCTAAAGAGACACAATGAAAGTTTTATAGAGACTGAATATGAATTGTATTATTGTTTTTCGTTCAGAGCATTTTGCGACTCCTTTCTGTTGTAAAAAAAAGTTAATTGCAGTGTCAATCCAACCCCTTGTAATTTTAAGAAATCTGAATATATCAAATGTGATAACACATACTAGTATTTCTCACAATGTCACAGCACCCTCTATAGGTCTTAAAGGTATTTGCGTCACTGAAATGAAATCTTTAATTTGTTAAAAGTATTTTTCACAATTAAAAAAAGGATTTAATAATTAAAAACAATTGTGTATTTCTGCATTCTTCTTCCCCTTTCTTAACCCCCACCCCCCCACCCCCATGGCAATAATGTAAATATTATAATTTACAATTACAGATGACAGACAGATGACTGTATTCTGTTTTTAATGTCTTTTTCCCACATATTTTTTTAAAATTTGAGTTTGGGAATTTGTGGCGTATAGTCTGTCAGGATGCACACCATCAAACCCTGGAAAAAAACATACAGAAACTATTACTTTTATACATAAATGCATTAACAATACTCACATTTTTACATATACAATTTACCATAATGGTCCACTTGCGGTTCTCAGCCTCTGTGAACACAAGGGAACGTGGTGAGTAGAAAACTTCATCGTCTACTTCCTCTGCTTTACGTGGGAGACAGTGCAGAAATGTCCAGTCTGGTGCAGCCACACTTCCTGTCTGTCAACCAATCAACAGAAACATAAAAACGACCATAATGGAATTAAAAGTATGTCTATTTACAAAACTAAAGGCTAGATTAGACCAGATGAAGTTGATGGACATTTCTCTACCTGCATGGTAATCTGGTAACCAAGGAAATCTTTTAGTCTCTTCTTCTTCTCCTCCTCTTGGCCCATGCTCACCCAAGTGTCAGTAACCAGCACACTACTGTCCCGTGCTGTCTCCATTGGATCCATCAGGAATTGCAACTTGGTACCAAACTACAGCATGAATATCACAATTAGGTAAACGTACTGTAATTGGATACTGTAAATGAGCTAGGTATCATTAAAAACATCAAACAATATCAAGATTGATTGTGTTTTTGAAGATAATTATTAAAGACAAATAATCATTTCACATACACAGTCAAATGCATGGTAAATAAAGCAAACATTATAAAAAGATGCTTAATTATACTGTAGATCTTACGAGTAAAGCTGATCATGACTTCTCAGTCTATACCTGCTTAGACAGAAGCTGAGCCTCTTGAGTGACGTTAGCATCTGGCTCATAACCCTAAAGACAAAAGGTTAATCAAAAGTATTATTTAAAATTTTTTTTGGAATGGTTCTATATGCATGTATAAAACAGATCTGAAGAAGGTGGACCTTGGGTGTGGCCACTTTTAGACTGACACCTAGTTTAGCCAATGACATCATAAAGGAGTGAAGAACATTGTTTCCATCACCTATCCAAGCCAAAGTGAGGCCTTTTAATGAGCCGTAGTGCTCCTGTAAGAGTGAAAAAGAACATGTGAGTGCATGTACTTGAGTGAATGTGTGTGTATGTATCAGTGAGTGAGTACCTGTAGTGTCAATAGGTCAGCCAGAACCTGTATAGGGTGGTAGAGGTCAGATAGGCCATTGATGATTGGTATAGAAGCATCTATATCCAGGTGCTCCAGAGATGAGTGACTATACACGCGAGCTAACACAACATCTGCCAAACCAGAGAGCACCCTGCCATACAAACACACCCACATATCAGACCATCTTAAGGCCTCGGCGAATTGTGTCTACATAGTGTTTACAATGTGTGTGAATTCAGACCTGGCCGTGTCTGTGGTGCTCTCATTGACTCCTAGATGAATATCCTGGGGTGTGAGAAAACATGGATGGCCACCCAACAGAGAAAACCCTAAGAGAGAAAGAGAGATAGAGAGAGAGAGAAACTGTCTATGTGTCAGATCTTTTGTTCTGTACCCGTCCCTATTCATTCATTTTGTTCAGAGACCGCACTAATAAATTTAAGCCCTTTCACAGGCTCAAACTTTGAATGGCACCTGTTTCAGTGGACATGCGGGTCCTAGTGCTCCTCTTCTCAAATATCATGGCAATAGATTTGCCTTGAAGTAATGGGACATACTGTACATAAAAAGATGAATAAATGAACATTGTTTAAAATATCAGTCCTGAGAATGGGAATATTATTGATCAGTAACTTCAATAGTTGCAGTATGTTTTGCAGTACCTCGCCCCTGTGTTTTATTCGATGTTTAAGGTCAGCAGAAACCCACAGGATATGTTTAATTTCCTCTGCATTAAAATCCTTCAGTGTTAGAAAGCTGCGACCCTTCAGGTTAACACTGTCCAGAGCTGCTTTTCCCACTCTGTAGACATAAAATACACATGATACTGTTGGAAAATTACTTGAGCATAGAAAACCCCCTCAAATACCCTTTATAAAAAATAGTCAATAAAATAACATTTTAAACAACATTTTTAAATTCATATAAAAGCAGATTTTATGACTTCATAAATTAAAGGAATGGTGTATTTATATATTCAAAAATATTTTCCAAGCACAAAGATTATTTCAAATGGTTAAAAAGAAATGAGTCTAAAGAATACATGTTATGTTAAAAAGGCCATGTTATTAGCCAAATACTCTTTTATTAATTAAAATGTATCCATGAAGTCTTTTTTCTTCAATTTTTTATGCTTAACTGATCAGCTTGTAACTTTCATTACATCCATGACTATTTAATTAATCCATTCTCTGTTAAGCATAATGCAATGTAATAATTGATATTATCAATGAAAATTATTATACAATGTCACTCAAAATTTTAGACAGCAGCAAAATTTCCGACTCACCTAAAATTCCTGCTTTGGCAACATTTAGCAAATTTCAGACTAAAATATATTCTGTTTTTGAAAGCAAACATTTTACTGACATAAGTAGGCCTGTGCATACAGAGCTGAAAGTGGCACAGCCAAATCAAATCATTTCCACGCGCTCACTGCCATGCAGCATTGGGGGCGTGGCTAACGGGACGAAAAGGGGGCGGGACAAGTAACTGTGCGTGATGAGTGACAGCTCTCGTGCACTTAGTCTTTTATCCCAGCCGCTTCCACAGTCCCTGCCATCGTGTGAAAAACTCTCTCTCTCTCTCTCTCTCTCTCTCTCTCTCCCTACACCTTCGTTAAAATATTCCATTAATATAATATGTTTATTTTCTTCATTAATCAAAGAACTGTAAAATTACAACAAAGAGCAAACCCTGATTAGGGTTTTCCTTCTTTTTTCGGTTGCCAGGGTAACGTTTACTTCCGGTTCAGCTGTAACTCTTCAGCAGGGAACGGCTGACAGTTCAGGAATGTCATCTGCAGAACAGAGGTGTAGGAGGTGATGACAGGAGAAACAGACACAGAAATACAGGTAAACTTGTTGCGCATTTATGTGATAGAGATATATCTATCTATCTATATATCTATATCTATCTATCTATCTATCTCTATCCATCTATCCATCTATCTATCATCTATCATCTATCTATCTATCTATCTATCTGTCTGTCTGTCTGCTGGATGTCTGTTGTATGTCTGTTATTGGTCCACTGCTCTAGTCTGTCTGTATATCTATCTGTCTGTTATCGTGCTGTCTGTATCGTCGTAGGTCTGGTCTATCTAATCTGGTATTATATATCGGTCTGTATGTCTGTTGGTAGGGCTGTTGTCTAGTTATCCTGTCTGTCTATCTATGTCTGTATCTATCTATCTATCTGTCTATCTGTCTGTCTGTCTGTCTGTCTATCTATCTGTCTGTCTATCTGTCTGTCTGTCTGTCTATGGTCTGTCTGTCTGTCTGTCTATCTATCTTGTCTGTATCTATCTGTCTGTCTGTCTGTATGTATAGTTACTGTATGTCTGTCTGGTCTTCTGTCTGGCGTCGGTTATCTGTGATGGTTCTGTCTGTCTGTCTGTCGTCGTCTGTATGTCTAGTTATCTGTCTGTTCTGTCGTCTGTCTGTTCGGTATGATAGTTATCTGGTCTGTCCTGTCCTGTCTGTATGTATGTCGTCTGTCTGTTGTCTGTCTGCTCTATCTGTCTGGATGCTGTATGTATGTTTGTCTGTCGTCTGTCTGTATGTATGTATGTTTGTCTGTCTGTCTGTCTGTATGTCTGTATGTCTATCTGTCTGTCTGTTATTCTGTCTGCTGGCTATTCGGATGTCTGTCTGTCTATATTTCTGTCTGTCTGTCTGTCTATCTTTTGTCTGTCTGTCTGTCTGTCTATCTGTTTATGTCTGTCTATCTGTCTGTCTATCGTCTGTCGTCTGTCTGTCTGTCTGTCATCTGACTTTCTGTCATAGTATTGGCGTCTGTCTGTCTGTCTGGCTGTCTATCTGTCTGTCTAGTTATCTGTCTGTCTGTATCGTTATCGGTCTATGTAAGTATGTGTGTATTTTACAAGCACGTGCTTGTAAGACTCACAGTATGTGACACCATAATCATGTCTTTGAGCTCCTAGAGCATTACCCACATAGGCTATTCTGGGAAGCTGGAAGCTTTCTAAGGATTTAAATGGACCATCTTGATGAGCTTGTGTGGAGGCTTGCTCTTTGCTCCATGTGAACAACTGTTACTGAGGGCATATGTTGTCCTGAACTTATATGTTTCCTTATTGCAGAAACAGGTGCTGTATTCACCTTTGGAAAGAGTAAAATAGCAAACAATGTACCCAGCAGGTTATGGCTAAAGAATGATATACCTGTGCACATCTCATGTGGACAGTCACACTCTGCCTTTGTAACAGGTTGTAATCTCTCTATATTCACCCTGTAATTTTGTAACTGTAGCTATATTTTGTAATAAACGTCTCTTTAATTATCTCTTTTCAGAGCAGGGCCGTATGTTTGCGTTTGGAAATAATAACAGAGGTCAGCTTGGTCTTCAAACCAAAGGACCGGTGAATAAACCAACCTGTGTTAAAGGTGAGACATAGACATGTATGCGTGCTGTTTTATAAAGATCACACTCGGTTTTCTTATCTTTTTTATTTGTTACCATTCTCGCTCTTAAAGGGAGAGAGCTCAGTTTTGTTGCCTGCGGGATGATCCAAACACTCGTAAGCACCGGTACTGTAAAGTGGAGTACAAATCTTTTCGAACGTATTAATTGTTTTTACTGTCACTTTTAATTAATTTAATGTATCTTTGTTGAATAAAAGTATTAATTTATTAAAATAAAAAAGTCTTACTGACCCCTATCTTTTGAATAATAGCAGTTTATCACAGAATTGCGAGTAAGATGAAGAAGGTAAGTGAATATATCTGTGGGGTTTCTCCAGCACAAGGGGAATTTTTGCAGCTGGAGGAAACAGTGATGGACAGCTGGGATTGGGCCACTGTAATGACAGCGTTTCTTTCCGGCGGCTCCACCCCTTTTGTGACTATGCTCCAATCAAATTGCTCTCTGCAGGTGGCCACACCTCTGCTGCACTTACAGGTAACAATGATATGCAACTGATTATTTTCTATACTAGATATAAACCTACTATTGTAAATACAAATGCATTGATAATTGATATGGATTTAAATAATAAATCTGTAATTTTTTTAGAGGATGGCAGGCTGTTTCTGTGGGGTGATAACTCTGTTGGTCAGCTTGGTTTGGTGAAAGACAGTCATGCCTTATTGCCTAAAGAGCTGAAACTGGGACAGTCCATTCAGTGGGTCTCATGTGGATATAGACACTCAGCTCTGGTCACAGGTGAGCGCTTGTCAATCAACACTATTCACAAACATGAACATGAAAACCATGCTGTTATTTATTTTCGAGGAAGCACTTTAGCACCTGGCTAAATAAATTGTAGGGAATTTGGTATGTTTCAGATAATGGGGATGTTTTCACTTTCGGGGAGAGTGCAGACGGACGACTGGGTCTTTCTGCTCATCAGCTGGCCAACCACAGTCAACCTCAGCGAGTAGAATCTCTGCACGGGGTTCTGCAGGTGGCATGTGGAGGCAAGCACACGCTAGCCCTTACAGGTGATGGAAATATACACAACAGTGTCCTACAAACATTTGGACACTTCAACTGCATGATTTCAATCCATCAAATACATTTTATTATCCACTAGATAACAAAATATCAAACCAAGAGGCATTTAAAACTGAAATCAAAACCTTGATATGTTGTTATCTAATGCAGTGACAAATGCAAATAAGTTTCCAAATACATCTTGAGGACACTGAATGCACACCATATGATATCATACACTTACAATTGTCTTTCTTTCCCTTTTTTCTCTCATTGTTTGTTTGGATGCTAATTATGTTTTTAACTCTCTTTCCTGTAGAGGATGAGTTATATTCTTTTGGCCGTGGGGAGTTTGGGCAGTTGGGGTTGGGGACACTTATGTTTTTAGCAGACACACCTGTTGCTGTTGGCCACTTCAGGAAAGGCAGGGTCACTCATGTCACATGTGGTGAAAACCACAGTGCACTAATAACAGGTAAAATATACATACTGTTAAATTAGAGCTGTCAGAGGATTAAAATAATTAACTGTGATTATCAGTTAATTAATTTTTTATTAAAGGGATTAACCTAAAATATAGTATTTACTTAAATTTGCATCTAAATATATTGTCATACATTTTAAAATGTGGTGCATTCAGTTTTTAATAAGTGGTATGTGGTAAGTGTAAGTGGTATGCAAATAAATCAAGCATCAAGTCATAAATCAAGTGCTAGTTCTGGCAGGTCACGTGAGTCAAACTTGCAATAGAATGACTCTAACTATCCAAAATACCTAGTCATGAAATTCTATATAAGGTCCATTCAGTATTATTCAGCAGCTTATTGCATTGCTCATCAGCAAATTACCATTCTCCATCCCCAGCTCCTCCTTTCGTCACCTTTCCTCCTTTTGTAGTCATTTCATACACATTCCATTATTTTAGTTCACATTTAACAGTTTCAAAAAAATTAACATATAATTTATATAGGTTATATATACATTTATGGATTATATAGTTATATAGTTCTCTGTTTTTTGCTTAAGACAGTGGTCTTCTCTACACATTTGGAGATGGCCGTCATGGGAAGTTGGGCCTTGGAGATGAGAACTTCACCAATCAGTTCAGTCCAACTGTATGCCAGAGGTTCTTGGATTACTCTGTCATGACTGTGAGTTCTCTGATACTTGCTTATCATGTTCATGTTTTCCTATGTATGTTAATCTAAGGAAATATCACATGAAACGGTGTATTTTTGTAGTTACTAAGTGCTGTCTTTATTATATTTGTGCATTTGTGCTGTAGGTGGCATGTGGTTCCAGTCACATGCTAGTGTTCGCACGGCCACGGCAACAGGAAAGTGAAGAAGTTTGTTTAGAGGATGAAGATGTTACCTACTCTTACCTGGACAGGTGTTACACCTCAATGTTACAGGGGCAACCTTTAGAGCATATTCCAGACCCAGCACATGCTCTAGTCTCGCAACCCACCTTTCTCCCCTCATCTCTTCCAACTTCTCACCGCTGGAGCCTATCAACACGTGCCAGACGAAGACAGAAGGTAAGAAACTGACCACTTGAGTTAAACAAGTTAGGTGTTAGACTTCTTGTGTTCTATGTAGGTACTATGGCCATCTATGCACTGCAAAAGGGAGATGTATAAGGGCGTTTCTTTAGCTTTGGGCATGTAACGGGTTGATTTTTTTAAACTAAAAATAACAGATCTCTACACTTTCTCTGTTATATGAGGGTCACATTAAAACTGGCTTGGAAACTTATTTCTGTGCCATATATGAATATATTTGATTCTTTTATCCTTTTCCTGACCCAGATTTTCAATCTTAAAATAAGAAAAATCCATCATAAAAATGAATAGTATAAAAATTATATTGTAAAATATTCATCATTTAAAAGTCTGATCATCTAAAAGAGTGAAATACATCAATTTAAGTTCGGATTGTGTGAAAATGATTGTGTATATCTATTAATTTATAAAATAATAAATATATATATATAAAGTTGAAAATAAAGTTATTTTCATATAGTTAGTGTACTACTTTACCAGCATGATGAAATATGAGACATGTGATGGGTAATGAAAACAAAGAAACATCAAGGTAAATACAGAACACTTTTATGTGTTATTTCAAGTCAAGCTGTATATTTAAATTATTAAATTATATGTGCAAAAGTATGACAATATTATATAATTGTATGTGACATTCTGAATAGAAAATAAACTAATGAGAGTGTGAAAATATGTTTTGTGTGTGTGTGCGTTTCAGGAGAGCTCATCTGCACAGTTTGGCCCAGAATTTTGCAATCTTCCTCCTCCTACAACTGGCTTTACTGCACTGGCCCTGACAGGCAACATCTTACAACCCAGATCTCCGACAGACACTCCTAAACGCTTCAGAACTGAAGCCTTTGTGGAATCTGCTTCTACCTCAATCACACTGCCTGCCAGGACAACGCCACGTAAATATTTTCTTATTTTCCAATTTTGTATGCTCTCCCAAGACCTCTCTTTATCCATTTATTAGCTATCCATGATTCATATATCGCTTACCGCAATTATGTATTCACTAAATATAGCTGTAAATGATCCAAAACACCAGTAAAAAACATGGTTGTCAGTAATGACCAGCTGTCTTTCTTGTGAATATAGTCACACAGATCACAAAGAATGAAGAGGACTGCCATAGTGTTGGAACATCTGAAAACAGCATATCGGACAAGGTGCACAAAAGCTGTCACTGTGCTCAAGATGACAAAATTAATTTTTGAAAAACTATTTATAATATGTATAATTGAGTTTAATGTATATTGTATAATTAAAGGGTGTAATGTTTGATTTGACAGACACATGAAGAGAATAAGCATTCTGGGATGGTGGAGAATATACCTCAACAGGCTCCACCCACCAAAGTACAGGCTAGTTCTGTTTCTCATTCATCAGTGACAGAATCTCCACCATCAAGCAACCTAAAAAACAAGAAGCCCAGGTCCGGAGATCCAAAGAACCCTGCCATGGCGGAGGAACATTCTTCTGTTACAGCATCACGAAGCAAAATGCAATCCAAAACATACAAGAAAACTATCCAGAGTACAAATAATAAATCTAAAAGTCAAGCAGTAGAGGTCAGATTATCTTCAGATAGAATGTCAGATAAGGAAAAGGAGGGAAGCAGTGAAACATGCAGTACTAATATTGATCAAAGGGACAACATTTCAAAAGCAGACAAATATAGTAAAGTTCAACACGCAGATTCCAGAGGTCAAGAGGTCACTGCTCTTGCTGAGATGAAGAGGAAGACCAAATCAAGTCCAATTGAAATTCAAAAGACTTTCTCCAGAAGTTCTCCAGTTCAGGAAGTTGAACAAGTTAGAACAACGCCCACAAAAGTTCAAGAGGTGAAATCTCCCAAAATCAAAGAGATGGGTATTCCAGTAGGAACTACAAAAAGGGTCCAGTCGCCAGTCAAGGTTCAAAACATGCCCTCCGGCGCCATAGAGGTTAGCAAAGTTGAATCAACACCCCAGGCAGATGCTCAAAGAGGCATCAAGCCATCCCTTGGAAATGCCCAAGAGGTCAGATCAACACTGATCAACACACAGGAACAGGGAAACTCAACATCAGTCAAGATTCCAGCTAAAATGCAAAGCACCCCAAAAAAAGGAAAAGAAAAGAATGATGTTGACACAGAAGAAAGCCCAAGTGAACTTACACCAAAGAAAGCAAAAAAGAAGAGATCAGATGTGGAAAGAGCCCCGATAGCACCAACACCCAGTCCTCTCTCAGTTTCTATACCCACACGAATATCTAAAGCAAAAAAGGGAAAACCTGTGGAGTCTAAGAACTCAAACTTCCAGCTTAAACATGCAATGCCAGCACAAGAAAAAATAGAAATCAAAAGGGAAAATGATAGTAAAATACCTCAGAACTCTGATATATCATTTCCCCCAATAAAAAAACAAAAATCAGGAGGAACTGCAGAAAAAAGCCAATCAGCTTCCAACTTGCACTCGCCCACTGATAAAGTGTTTACTGAACAGAAGCATGAATTTCCATCTATTAAAAGTTTAGCTCCAGAAAGAGGCCACTCGTTTTCCAGTTTATGGTCCAAAAACCAATCAGCAACCAATAAATCTTCTGCCACCAAAAAAACCGAATCATCATCTGGTAAATTATTAAGTCCATCAAGTTCATCACCACAACACAAGCAGTCACCACTAAAAGAAAATAAATTTGCCAGAAAAACAGTTGAACCTAAAGAGCCAGACAGGAAGCCACAGGCTGAGCAGAGCATTATGGGTAGTGTAGTTTCATCACTACCAGCCATGGCTATAGCAAGTGCTGGACCACTACTGATAAAAGCAGCCAAAGTTCTTTCTGAAACCCAACCAGAACCAAGTATTGAGATGTCCTCACATGCATCAATGTCCAAGGAAACATCAGGAAGCAATATCCTGCTAGAACAGGAAGTGGACCAGGACAGCACAGTTCAGGTTGTATCAGCAATTAAGGAAAGGGATGACAGCATAATCAGACAGCAGAGTGCACAAGATGAACAAAATATGCTAGTTTCAAATGAAAACGAAATGTGGGTGAGTGGTGATGGAAAAATAGAGGAAGAGGAACATGTGAAGTATAGTGAGACAGAGAGAAAGGAAGAGGGAGGTGAAAAAGAGAGACTCGCTGAGGAAGAAGATGAACTTCAGGAGGTTGGGCAGGAAGAGGAGAACAGTGCTGTTGAAGATGAAGAAGAAAGAGAGAGTAAGAATTATGAAGGTAGAGGAGAGAGTGCTCAACAGGGAGAAGAGGAAAATGAAGAAGAGGAGGCATCCAGAAAGGAAGAGGATGACAGCAATAGCGGACAGAGCAGCAAAAGTGAGGGAGAGATGAGTAAAGGGGAAGAAAGTGGAGATGAGACTGAAAGAGAAGAAGGAGAGCAGAGTGAGGGACAAGAGAAAGAGGAGAGTGAGGAAGGAGAAACTGATGAAAAGGAGGAAGAAGATGAAGAGAGTGCTGGTGATGACAAGGAAGAGGAGAGGGAGAGCTGGGATGAGGGGAGTGAGAGAGAGGTGGAAGACGAGGAGAAAACAGATGCAGAGGAGGAGCAGGAAGGAGAGAGCAGTAATGAGGAGAAAACTGATGAACAATCTGAAAGCGACAATGATAAAAAGAATGAGAGGTCAGATGAAGAGAAAGGAGAGAGTGAAGAAAAGGATGAGAGTGAGGAAGAGGAAGAGAATGAGAAAGTGGAAGGGGAGGGAGAACAGGAAGAAAAGGGGGAAGAAGAGAGCGAAGAAGAGGATGAGGTAGGAAATGAAGATGAGGAGGAAAATCAAGAAGAAGAGAGTGATCATGAAGAGGAGGAGGAAAGCAGAGATCAGGCAAAAGAAGAGGAAGAGGAAGAAGAGAATAACGAAGAGGAAGAGGGGGTGGATGAAGAGGAAAATAATGAAGAACTGAAAGACAAGAAAGATGGGGTCACAAACAAGAGTGAAGAAGAGGAGAGTGTGAGAGAAAGAGAAGAGCGACAGAATGAGGTGGAAGCTGAAGATGAGGAAAAAATGTCAGAGACAGATGGAGATGGAGACAGAGAAAAACAAGAAGGGAAAGAACAGATTGAGGAAGAGGATGGAGAAAAAGAAGAGGACAAAAAAGAAGGGGAAATGGATACAGCTGAAGAGAAGTTTAGAGAAGAAGAGAATCTTGACATTTTAGAGACACAGGAAACAGAGAGAGGAGATGAAGATGATGAGACAGACAAACTGAATGAAATGGAGGAAGAAAATGGACATGAAGAAGAAGCAGAAGATGAAGAAATAGACCAGAAGGAAGAGAATAAAACAACAGAGAGAAGTCAGAGGACACAGAGAGAAACTAATGAAGAAGAAGAGGAGGGGGTTATGGAGGAGGAGGAGGAAGAAGAAGAAGAGGAGGAGGAAGAAACAGAACAGAAAAATAAGAATATAAAACCAAAGAAAAACAGAAGGAAACAGAGAGAAACTAGTGAAGAGGAAGAGGAAGAAGAGAGTGAGGAAGAGGAGGAAGAAACTGAGCAGGAAGAAAAGAATATAAAAACAGAGAAAAACAGGAGGAAACCGAGAGAAACTAGTGAAGAGGAAGAGGAAGAAGAGAGTGAGGAAGAGGAGGAAGAAACTGAGCAGGAAGAAAAGAATATAAAAACAGAGAAAAACAGGAGGAAACAGAGAGAATCTAGTGAAGAGGAAGAAGAGAGTGAAGAAGAGGAAGAATCTGAGCAGGAAGAAAAGAATATAAAAACAGAGAAAAACAGGAGGAAACCAAGAGAAACTAGTGAAGAGGGAGAAGAGAGTGAGGAAGAGGAGGAAGAATCTGAGCAGGAAGAAAAGAATATAAAAACAGAGAAAAACAGGAGGAAACAGAGAGAATCTAGTGAAGAGGAAGAAGAACAGGAAGAAGAGAGTGAGGAGGAGGAGGAAATAGAGCAGAAAGAAAATAATATAAAAATAGAAACTAGTGAAGAGGAAGAAGAACAGAGTGAAGGTGATGAAGAGGAAGAGGAGGAAAAAGAAACAGAGCATAAAGAAAAGAATAATAAAAAAGATAAACATGGAAGCGATGAGGAAGAAGAGGGTGAGGAAGAGGAGGAGGAAGAAACGGAGCGGAAAGAAGAGAATATAAAAACTGAGAAAAATGAGAGGAAACAGAGAGAAACTAGTGAAGAGGAAGAAGAACAGGAAGAAGAGACTGATGAAGAGGAGGAGGAAGGGGAAGAACAAGAAGGTGAGGAGGAAGAGGAAGAGGAAGAAAAAAACAAAAAAGTACCAAAGCAGAGAGCCAAACCAGATGCGTTACCTCCACGCAGACAGACAAATGCACAGAGAGACAGACAGAAGACTAGACAAAGGCATCAACAGAATGTTAAAGGGCAAACAGATAGTGGTGCTCAGGACCCTCAGTTCTGGAACAATGTCCTACCACAGTATTTTAACCTTAAATGATCCCAAAGTGAACTACAAACACACAGACCACCCTGAACATTGCCTATATATGAGAGTTACAGGCCTTGACATTGAAAGTGTTGTGGATCAGTTCTTTAAACAGGGAAACACATAATGTGGTTGATGGATGTTGGAGAAGTTAACGTATTGTATTCTGATTTAGTATAATATACATCCTTTAAAGGGCTGGTTGTTACTTATGTCTTTATGGGGATTCTTGAATATCAAGTGCCTTGACTGAAATTATTCCAATCATATTCAGTTATATATTGTCATAGTGTTTATATGAATGTTAATTTTCAAGCGCAAATGCGTGAAGTATTTATTTCTGTGTACACAAAGTAATAAACCACTGCTTTGGTGAAATTTTTTTGTTACTGTTCTATTGACATTCCTTTTGCAAGACCTGGTCTGTCATTAACAGCATACCAGACTTACTGTACATGATTACTGCAATTTAAAAGGGCAAGAGAACAGACAGTCACGCACCTACATACTATGATTTAACTGTAAAGTTAATAAGATTTTGCTCTCAAGAGCTGTTGCTAAAGAAAAGAAAAAGTGTGTTGGTTTCTTTAGTGAAGAAATGATGAAGTAGGCCTACAATGTCCTCTCACTCTGGATTTTGAGGTGTTTAGCTGTAGGCCTATAAGGCTCTTACATGGATTAAACTATTACACTCTACCTAAATCTCAAATTCTAAAGAAATCCTGATGGAATTTCTGTCATAATTTGAACCAAAAAAACTCCTACAAGAAGAATTCTGAATTGATCTCCAAAAATAAATCATGAATAATACAAAGGCAATTTAGCTGTGAATTCAGTGTCCCACTTTTAGTCTACTTTTTGGTGTCGCTGTAATAAACACTCATAACAGTGCCATACACAGTTTATCCATGTAGAGCCAACTGTCCACGCGCCGTTCTGTGCGCACGCTCGCGCTGGATGAAGAGCTCTCGTATTTCTGGAGAGGAGGCGGGATCGGGCTTTGAGCTCTTGATTCTCGCCTAGGAATGCACCCGAGGTGTCCCAGCAGCTCCTGGACTTCCTAAAGATGGACAACTGGATGTGTGTGTGTATGCTAGTGGGACTTCAGCTGTCCGGGAGTTTCGCGTATGACGGTAAGAGACCCATCCAAACGGTTCCTGTTGAGTCTCGCGCTGTGAGCTTTGATAAGTCAAAATGTGTTTGTTGAGTAAGACTGATTAAACTTATGCAGAGTTAAGCAAACACCAGAATGAATAAAGTGTTTGTGCGTCTATTGAGTGTTCCCATGTGTTTGGTAGCTTTCCTGATAGGCACAGTAGGGTATATTACAAAGAGTCAGAGTGTTACGTGGGGACGGCTTTGGGGCGGTTTGGGGGGTGGGGGGTGGGGGGTGGGGGGGGGGGGGGGGTGTGAAGGGGGTAAGTTCATAAAGCCAGGGAAAATACATGAACTCTTTCATATGAAAGTCATGATGATTGTCACCACTCGGACACTGGCCCGGCTGATCTGCTCAATACTGTGAGTCTGACACATCTTGTGATGCATAGGTCTTTAAGAGTTCGTGATTAATGACATAAATAATGAACGTCTTTGGAAGTGGGTCAGTAGTGTGTCTCAACAAAGCGCTGGGATGACTGTCAGAATTTGCAATATTTCCAAAGAAGCAGACATGTCCAATCTTATAGCTATATATAGCTATATAATAGCTATATATAGTTATATAGCTATTATTTCTCATTCATTGAGAGTGTATGATATTTGAATCATTTTGATCATTTTAATCTTTAATACCATGCACATTTAAAATACTAACAGTATATTAATTAACCTCTCATTTAGATAATTCTGATCTTTAATACCTCACACATTCATAAATTATCAGTTTCCTCATTATCCTCTAAGTTAGCAAGATAGGGACTGTACATATAATAATTTTTAAGTGCCTACTTAAGAGGATAATATTTCTTCTTGCTTGTGTTGTTGAGTCATTTGGAGGCCAAGTCAAATCTCGCATCTCAAATAAATTGCTTACTCAAGTCAACAGAATGAAATATTAATCATCATAATTTGATACAGTGACATTGGATTTACATTACAGAAATTCTGCATGCAAAATCTGGATCAACTAGTAATAAATCATCAGGCATGTTAATATGCTGGTGTTGTGCTGTCCCTCAGGCTTTGTCACACTGCTACATAGCTATGTCTACCTCTGCCAGAATGATTTTTATTTTTTCATTTTCAGTTAGCATGGGGTCTGGATCAGATATTTGGAAATATGACTCTGATGTTTTGATATTTTTCACATTTTAGGGGGAAAAACATCTTTTTGTGTTCAGAGCTGGAGGCTATGTCCACATTTCCATTGCCAGATATGGCTGCTTGATGCCTGATGTGTATGCAGCCTCATATCACATATTCAGCTAAATCATAAGCTCTTTCAGTTTAGTTTAGTTTATTTATTTATAAAGCACATTTAAAATCAACAGGAGTTGCAAGCAAAGTGCTGTACAACAAATATAAAACAAAGTAAAAAACATACCCAATCAAGACAAACAAAGGGACAAATACAATTTTACACCCTCAAACAGAATTAAAACATACAGAATAAAAATGGGTTTTCAAAGAGGATTTAAACATAGAAATAGAAGGGGAAGATCTTATGTGGAGGGGAAGACTGTTCCAGAGTCTGTAAAATGTGAACGAGGGACTGAGAGAGGAAATAGATGACCGAAAATGACTAGATGACCGAAGAGATCTAGAGGTGGAATGCGGAATGAGGAGATTACAAATATACTGGGGAGCACAACCATGTAAAGCTTTAAAAACAAAGAGAAAAATCTTAAAATCAACACGGAGGTGTTTGTAGCATTTTAATCTGGTTTATGTTTGTATCAGGCTGGTAAGGGGGCTCATTTTGGAGTATTTTGTGTATATTAGTAAGAACAAAAATTACACTTTGCTTCCAGAAAACATTGTTTATATTCCAGCAGAAGCAAAATAAATCCCTTCAAACTTTTGGTTTCTCTCTCCAAGATTTTTTTTGTTTAGAGAATTCATTAAAAAAAGCAAAGAGCCTTGCTTGGACTCGCTCAGACACGTGAACGTCCTGTGCTGCTGGAAACACAATTCAAGAAGCTGCAGAGATGCATGTGTTGTTGTGGTTGTGTGAACTAATTGCTAAATTACCAATTCATCTTCATTTCGAGGACTGTTAGAGTTAATCACGACTGGAAATACGACAGTAAAATGTTGACTGTGTGAGGTTGTGGCTCATGTCATTGGGTTTTAGGTTGTGGTTGTGGTCCAGACATCAATTTGTAAATGCACTGGAGATCCAATTTATGAGTACAACAGATCGTCAGACTCACATATTGGCTTTATTTGCATGTGTAAACTAAACGTCAGTAAAATAAATGACGTTTTACAACGTTTCGGTGAATTACCTCAAATGCTGTACATTGTTTATTCACAAAGACTGGGTGGCTATTTGTGTTTGTGTATTTTATGGCCTTGTGAACACAAACACAGACTCATGCTGGCTAAAACATGAACACATGTTACAAGATTAAGACACTGTCGTGACTTGAGAACTAATATCAGTGAATTTCATGTGCTTTTATGTGTTGTAAAATACCCACATACTCAAATGTGAATTATTCAAACTGTCTGAACTAATTGTTTTGACTAACGTGATAAATCAGTAGCTCTAATTTACAAAAATCTTTTAAGTGAGCTAGCTTGTTGCATATGAGAGAAAAAAGATCATAAGTTTAGAATTTGACCCTGTTGTTGTGGCTTTATTTAAACATTGATGTAAAACAATAGGAAAGTTCATCAAGACAAGCTTTAATAGATCTGGATGTTTGCTAGAGAACTGTTATTGTGCTAAGGTGTTCTGGACGATTGATAGGCCACTGTGCGGTGACTGATAGTTGGATATGAACATAATTAGTCTGTACCTGACTGTAGAATGAGGTTAACTAACTTCCACACAAATAGGAGTTGTGAATCTGTGAGGCTGGAGCTGTTGCAGACACTGAACATGGGGAGCCTGAGGGATATTACTTTCTGATGACTTATGACTGCAGAACGTCCATCCAAGAGTGAACTTTTTTTAAGCTAAACATTGTAGAAGTTGTACAAAAGAAATCTTTTGTGATCCTCAGGACTGTGGTAAAACAGAAGGTGCAGCAGAAGCTAAATGGTTTAGTCAACAAAGTTTTCTTAAGTGGAAACTCCCTATTTATACGTACGTGTGTGTGTGTGTGTGTGTGGTGAGAGAGAGAGAGAGAGAGAGAAGGAGCCAAGCAAAGAGTATTTGGGTTACACAACATTCTGCTGAGCTTAACAGAATGGAACAGGAAAACTTATCTGCCAAATGGAGCAAACACACACACCTACACGCATGATCCCTGTGGAGTGTTTTCCATTATAGAAGTTGGAAAACTGTGGTCCTGTCATGATTCGCTTCTAGCTCCGCACCCTTAACATTGTATTGAGGTGTGTGTGTTGTGTGTGTGTGGGTGTGTGTGTGTGTGAGTATCTTGAGTTTTGTTACTGCATCAGAGGGAGCTTTGATCTAACTTGCTGTGTGATCTGCCATCCACACACTTACACACACACAAGAGACAAAAGAACAGAACTAGAGGGAATAAAAAAGCGAATCAGCATCAATTTATATGCACTGAATGCAGGCTCTTGTTTTGTGTGTTTGATCCCAGTCTAAGAGGGCGATCTGTGGGTAATGGAGTTTTCCATGTTTTTTGAAGCTGGCCTTGTTTTAAGTTTCTGGATCACTTACTTTCAGATTGCAGTAAGTACAAGTCACAGAATTAGATGGAATAGAACACCGAAACCTATTTCTGTTGGAGAACATAAATTTTCTGCAGCATGGTTGATGGAAGTTGAAATTACACGTTGACTGTTGTAAAAGAGCTTCTGTCATGACATTCAAAGTAAATAAGCAATGTAAAATTAGCAGCTACTAGTCTGACCTCTGAATGAAGCCAAGCCAATATCTATTCCATCTAGTCCTTCCATGCAAAGCATGTTATCCTAATATAGTGTTATATGTTATTTTATGTGGCTGCCATTTTCACTGCATCGCCATGTGACACACTGTAATTCATTACATTACCTGCAGGGGTCATTGTTGTATTTCATGCCATGCCATAAATGCAACAAACACAGATGTCTGGATGTAGCGATGTAGCCTCAGAGTAAAAAAAAAAAAAAAAAACGGACTAATACAAAAGATTTCAAGAAAGTTGGAAAAGGAAATACTTCCCATTTATAAGTTGAAAAGGTCACACTGCTAAAGATTAAAGTAAAAAAAAAAACAGTAAGATATAAAGTTACAAATGATAATAAATACAAAATAGGGGTCGGTAATAAAGTTAAAGGAAATGTTAAGATATAAACATAATTGTTTTAAATATTACTAAAACATATATTAATATTGTAAAATTTATTACATTTTAAATGAACTCTTTCTATTTAAAAGTAATTTATTCCTGGATGGGAAAGCTTGAATTTCGATCCAGTCTTTCAGTGTCACGTGATCATTAACAGATCATCTAATATGTGTTGGTGTTCAAATAACCATTCTTATTATTACATCCTGAAAACAGTTCTCTGAACTATTGAACGACTTTGATGGTAGTGTATAAAAATTACACGTTTTTATTCTGAGATTTACATATGTTAGCAAACTGAACTTAAAAATAATACAACAAGATATTACAACAAAAACCAAACTGTGGTTTGCTTTGTTCTAATACATTCACTCACAATACAAATGATTCTAGCTGAGCTGAATCTGAAATTCTGCGGTAATGCCAACTCTTTCTCGCTTTTGCTGTCCTAAACTGTTTTGCAGGCTCTGGATACTGGCCATACACTGATGATGAAGATGTGCGATACACAGGTGAACACACGCAAGGACATACTACATTAAATGCACATATTGATCTCAAAAACCCATTACACAGAACTTAAACCCATCTTCTCTCAGTAAAGCACTCTTACCACATCATAACACATGAGTGCTGCTGTCAGAACACATTCATTCACAACACAGAAGACACTACATCTCTGACTGCCTGCTTAGGCCTCAGGCCTCTGATTGCTTCCTCTTCTTCTGTGGCTGTGCTACTTTATCTGTGTTCATGTTTCTCCATGCATGTCTGGATGATGCCAGTTATCAAGGTAAGTTTATAAGATTGTGTTTTATGTGAGTTTTGGTATGACTCAGTGTCTTTCTTCAGTGTATTTGCGTACGTGTGTGATAACGTGTGTCTCTTTCTAGGCGTTCCATGGTGTGCTCCAGTGAAAATCAAACATGGTCACGTCAGCTGCCAGACACCTCGCGGAGAACATTATAAGAATGTTCTGGGAACTCGCTGCAAGATCCGCTGTAAGACGGGCTACGAGATGCACGGCAGCAGCGAGATCCTCTGTATGGCCAGCAAACAGTGGTCAGGAAACTACGCTTGCAGAGGTCTGACGTTGACAATCACATAACTCAGTTATAAGATCATATTGCATATGAATGCTGACTCACTTCAATGATTAAGATGAATTAGTGCATATTCAGTTCTATATTTTATTGCAGTCATTTTGCAAACATTACATAATCACACATTTTTGTTATTTTTATTTACTTTTTATTGTTTGTTAATTTACACTACCATTTAAAAGTACATTAAAAGGGCTTGGTAACATATTTTAATGTTTTAAAAATAAGTCTCTAATGCTCACCAATGCTGCATTTACTTTATATAAAATGTAAAAAAAGCAAGATAGGGTAATTAAAAATAATTTAATTTAAATAAAAGTTTTATGTAATAATATATTAAAATGTAATTTATTCTTTGATGGCACAAAAAAATTTTCAGCAGCCACTTTTCAGGTTCAGTGTCACATGATCTTGAGAAAATCCCATTCACTATGTGATTGGTTCTCACGAAACATTTCGAAATATGGTGCATAATTATTTGTCGGAAAACTGGGATTCTTTGAGAATTGTCTGGAGTCTTTGATGAACAGAAAATTCAAATGAATACAATTATTTGAAATTTCCTTACTCTCACTGTTGATCAGTTTAATGCGTTCTTGTTGAATAAAAGTATTATTTTATTAAAAAATACTTAAAAAGACCCCAAACTTTTTAACAGTGGTGTATTTTTTTAATTATGATTGCTATATTAGTAATTGGTAAACACAATTATTTTTCAAATTTGCTTTATTATATACATTTTCATTATTGATTATGTTGATTAGCAAATTGCAGTTTCATTCATTTGTTTAGCCATGTGCTGAAAGTTTGATTGCTTTATTGATTTTTATCAATGATTCTCAATTGATTTTTGTTTTTTATTTCTTAATATATTAATTCCTCAAATGATTATTAAGGGTCACAGTTGGATCCTCAAACCTGAAGGCATCTCAAGACACAACTTATCACTACTCACAACCAGCCACATGTCGATCAGCAGCTGTATGACACATGGTTTGATTTGGATTGACAGCAGTGATTGTCCATTGATAATCAATTTTCACCAGGGCATGAATTATGTTTACAGAGGTCCGCTGCCCTAAACTGGCCATGCCATCTAACGGAGGTTATAAGTGTTCAGACGGATCGTACTTCAATTCCCGCTGCCAGTTTTTCTGCTCACCAGGATACATGCTTCGAGGAGACCACAGCGCCACCTGCCAAAGCAGCAGAACGTGGAGCGGTGGCAACAGTGTGTGCGTGGGTGGGTTAAATAGTCATTGAGCACTCATTATTCTTTATTTACAGATATGGATCCATGACATAGTATTTAGGCATTAAAGTTGTTTTCTGTTTCAGATGTGGATCCTCCAGTTATTAAGTGTCCTAATATAAAGGAGAAGACCGCTGAACCAGGAAAACTCACCGCCAAAGTGACTTGGGACACACCAGAGGGCAAAGACACAGCAGACGGCATCCTGACAGAGTCAGTGGAGCAGTTTTATCCTCAACATATATGAAAGTAACCATGGCAATGGGCAAATTCAGATCTTTATGCTAAAATATTTGACCGCTTAATGCCACAACTGAGAATTGAGTCATTTCTAGCTGAATTCACATTGAAATCTAATCAGTCTAATAAATCTAATCCAGACTGTTGTTGTGAGAAAGAGACTGTTTATTTGTGTTGTAGTGTTATACTTAAAGGAAAGCCATCAGGCTCACACTTTCCAGAAGGAAATCATAAATTATCATACACTGTGTTTGACCGTGCTGAGAACAAGGCGACCTGCAGGTTCAATGTTCGAGTGAGAGGTGAGTTCTTTTGAAACTGTAGCTTTCTAAGCTACCAGTAACTCATGTTTTAAGAAGTTAAAATGCAGTCAAGCAGTTCTTTAAAAGTGCTTAGCTAAACTATGAGCATCTAAGAAATGTTAGCTACAAAACCTCTGAAGCTTTTGAAATTTGGCAACATCTATACACTACTGTTCAAATATTTGTGGTCGGTAAGATTTGTTAATGCATTTTGTTAAGTCTCTTATGCTCAGTTTTATTTCACTTGGTTTGAGTTGAACAGTAATGTTTTGAAATATTACACTTTAAAACAACTGTTTCTATTTTAATATATTTGAAAATGTAATTTATTCTTGTGATGGCAGAGCTGAAATTTAGCAGTAATTACTCCAGCCTTGTGTGTCACATGATTTTTCAGAATTTTTTTGCGATATGCTGATTTGCTGCTCAAAAAAAAAATGTTTCTTATTATTATCAATGTTAAAAAAAAGTTAAGCAGCTTAATATTTGACTGGAAAACTGTGATAAATGATTTGGTCAAGACATTCTTGATGAAAACGGTTTCAGAAGAACAGCATTTATTTGAAAATATTTTGTAACATTATAAATCTATTTACTGTTACTGTAATGTGTCCATTTAGCCTCCTTGCTAAAGAATGGAAAGTTCTTTTTAAAAAATCATCCAAAATTTTGAGCAATAGTGTAGCTATCTGATTATATAATGTAGGCAACTGAAAAAGCTAAATCATTTTGAAAACAGGTAAACTACTCTTACATTACTGAAAAATGTCATTCGTTTATTTAGTTGCAGAACATTGCATAATATGCTGGCATTGACACACAACGTGCATGTTGCAGTGCGTCGCTGTACTCCTTTCTCTGTCCCTGACAATGGCTGGATAAAATGTGACAGTGCTGGTGATAATTACGGGGCCACGTGTGAATTCCGCTGTCAGGGCGGCTACGAGCTCAAGGGCAGCGCTGCCAGAGTCTGCCAGTTTAACATGGAGTGGTCTGGCCTGGAGACTTCCTGTGCTCGTATGGAAAAAAACACATTAACACCTCACAAACACCTGCAATCGGCTTAGAGGAATTCCTTGCATTATACATTATACCTCTTTATATGTAAGATTACATAGCATTCCTGAAAGAATTGTGCTGCTGATTCAGTTAAAATATTCAAATTTAGGCAGATTGTTAGAATAAACGATGGCAGAATTTTCATGACAGAATTATTTATGTTATTCTTCTGAGATTAAACCTCAGAATTCATGTAAAATTCATGATCTTGCTCTTCCTGTCCTGCCCTCTGGTGAATAACATCGTAATCATTTGTTTTATTAAAAGCCATGAATATTAATGTTGGTGTGCGATCTGCTGCTGCATTACTGGACCAGTTCTATGAGAAACGCCGCGTTTCTGATAATCTCGGCCCCATCAGCTGCCAAATCACTAGACGATTCCAGAGACTAATGTACAGGTACAAGATTATATATGCATTTGATTCGGTATATATTTTTTGTGGTTATACTAGCTTATCTATCTATCTATCTATTATCTATCATCTATCATATTCATCTAGCGTCTCAAAGAACTTAGATTCAGTCTCTTCAAAAAGAGCGGAATGAAAAATGAAAGGAGCAAACTGACAAAGGTGTCAACATTGCATCGGATATACTTGCCAACCAAAATTTAAAAAATAAATAAATAAAAAAATGTTGTGGCTGGAAGAGGCACACAGCAGTTTGTTCACTGTTCTTTCTATCTGGTTAGGTCAGATCCGTATGGTGTAGGAGTCAGAATGAGTGACATATCGAACCCAACGTTGTGACAGTCCTGTCTGAGATGGAGCGAGCCGGAGGAAGCGGATCTGAAGGCCGGAGCAGGTTTGTTTGGCCAGTTCGAATGACATACTGACAGGGCCGACCTCCAGCAAAGAGGCGGAGCTTAGACCAGGAACATCCACCTGTGGGATCAGAATATACATCATCAGTGACTGATGACAATTTGCGTCAAGCAAATGACCATATAATAACATCACCTTGAATAGTGCTGACAACTGCGCTCCTCCTGGGAATCGTGGGATCTCCCAGAGCAGGGCTTTGTTCTTCGGCTGCAGTTCAGCGGTCTGGTCAGGACTACTGAGCTCCTGAGACATACTGTACAGAATAGAGAGGGAAACGGGTTATAGATGGTCCGTAAGACTAAATAACACTAATAATCATGCTGTTGCATAAAATCTGACCTTACGGAGCCTTTTGGCACAGGAACAGTGATGGAAACATTAAGAGCCGTACTGCAGGAAAAAGTAAAGAACAATAGTTGTGATGTAACTATGTACTCATATTGACACATTTTTTGATTGTCATTTTAAAGGGGTCATATGATGCAATTAAAAAATTTATTTTGTGATTTGTGTAATGAAATGTGTTTATGCGGTTTAAGGTTCAGAAAACACATTATTTTCCAAATACTGTTCATTATTGTTTCTCCTCTATGGCCCCGCCTTTCTGAAACGCATCGATTTATACAAAGCTCATCGGTTTGAAAAGTGAGGTGTGCTCTGATTGGCCAGCTAGCCAGTGCGTTGTGATTGTCCGAATACATCAAGCGTGTGACGGAAATGTTACGCCCCTCAACATACTGTAATGCCTTGTCCCGACCGGAGCGACGAGACAAAACCAATTAAACCCATTACAAATTAGGCATTTGTTGCTTCCAGTGGGGACATAATTACTGATTATCATGACTTATACTGTCTTTTTATGCGTTGCGTTGCCTCGCGCAGCGTAAACATAAAACAGACTGAGAAACAGATCCGGCGATAGACAGTGTGAAGTTGATGTATTTCCTCAGCAATCAGCACGGATCAGCTCTAGGCATGACGAAGCGGATATCGTCCTCTTTTGAAAGGCCAAACAAAGTAGTTTCGCTTTCACAACGAAACACACAGCGTCTTCACGACATGGCGGCAGCCGGCGCAACAATACTAGAGTGAGAATAAAAGTTATGCCTTCTTTATTTGCGTGAACGTTTGGGCGGCATTATGCTAATATTTTCACACATTGTGAAGTAGACATGTGGGGGTGTGTTGGAATGAGCCATTTTAGGTAGGCGTGGGTTGACTCTTAACTTTTATAAAGAATAATCTCTTTGGATTTGAGACTTTAGTCAACTTTACAGATCTTCTTTATGCACAAGGTCTCATGCCAGAGAAGGAAAAATTGAAATCGCATTTTTCCCCCCATGTGACCCCTTTAAATACTGTGCAGTATGTACACTCACCTTTTAGGTGGAAGATCACATCTAAGCTTAAGAAAAATCAACACCCTGCAAAGGCAAATTTATTAAAGCAATAATCCAGGAGAGGATGAGCATTACAGTGATTTTATCACGATCAAGAGGTGTGCATGCAATTTTATAAAGCTACTAATATGGACCAAATAGGGCAATTTATTATTAATGATAAACATAAACAATTATTCCACAAAGTAACATAATTCATTAGTCTGAAGTTCAATCGGTGTTGCTCATGTTGTCTTCAATGTCCAACTCTCAATAAAAAAATTAATGACTGAATTTAAATAAAATTTATATTAAATTGAAATGAAATTTTATTTAACATTAAATAATTTAAAATTAAGTGTAAATTTGAGGGATTGTAATGAATCTCGTAGCAAAGTGTGGTTTCTTCAAGAGAGAAACCATACATTTGCATTGTTTTATTTTCTTTTCTTTTTTTTCTATTCCTCATGTATAATAATCATTAATCATTCCATTTAAACAAATAAATCATTGATAATAAATCATTAACCATATGATTGTTTCATTGATCGTTATATAGATATACAGGTATTATATATATATATATATAATAGATTATATATCTATATATAAGCACACATTGAAACATACACAACTAAGATTATTCAATAAACTCATTTTTTTCTTCTTCATTACTTCATCTCCTGCTTTCTGCTCTTTCCTGGTTTTCTCAGTCTGTCTCTTAGGCTGATAGAGGACAGTTAATACAGTTTTGGGTACTAGACAAAACGCAGTAAAACACTAATTTTGGGTGCCAGACAAGGCTTGGTGTTTAACAGGTTTTGGGTAACAGACAAAAAATATATTTTCTGACAGTATCCAGTGTCCAGGGGTTGGATCTACAATAATATTCCTGACATTGCTCAACCTAACATTTTTGGCATAGTCAGCATATGTCGGCACAATCTAACAAATTTATACATTATACATAAAAAGACAAAGTTATGCATAAATATGTTTACAAACCTGTTGACATAATCCTTCTGTACAGAGGGGAATAACTGAAATGGTGGCGCACACGGCAGCTCATCACACAACTGATATTGCATCACTGTTTGCTGAAGAAAAAAACAACAACATCAGTTATCCATGCAGAAATTATTATAAAGTGCATTTCTGTGAGTGTGGCAGCAGTTTACCTCTCCTTGGCTCGGACAAACTTTCAATATTCTGAAAGTATCAAATTCATCCAATTTAACAGCCTGGTGGAATCTACATTCATCTACACGAACAGCTGAACTATAGCCTGAAGAACAGAAGGAAACAGACTTAATCACAGCTGTAATTAAAGATATACAGCCTCTAGAGATATGTGTATTGATCAGTGTTGCATACTCAACCTTTCAGCTGGGACTTTCCAATACTGAGCTCTTCATTCAGTCCAATCCGCATCTCTACAGGATGAACAAAAGAAATACACAACCATAGAATATACCTATACAGTCTGCGTTAACTTGGGATGCAAGATGTAACCAACTCACCTGAACTGGTCGGGAGAAAACATTTTATTCTTATCTCTCCCTGAATATCTGATTTCATTAAAACTCCCTTAAAAGAAGAATAACATGTAAAAGATTAGCAATTAGCAGTTTTATTTCAAAACATGGTTCTTTGAGTTGCACTCACCTTGGAGCCAATAACCACAGACAGCCTTTCTATCACATCCACAAAGATCTCATTCTTTCCACCCTGCAGCCAGAGAGAGAAAGACAATTCAAAATAATTCATAACCATTTCTAAGATCATCATAGAAGAATCTGTATTAGAATCTAAGTAAACCCACCTGCTCTCCTCGACTGGACATTATAGGACGACTGGCTGCAACACTAGGTGCTACTTTACTCTGCTGTGTCTCAGCCCCAAACTACAAAATATGAAAATTAAAATGTTTATACTTATCATTAAGATTTAAAATGAGTTATATGGTTAATTTGGGTGATTCTCAACCAGGGGACCAGGACTCACTAGGGGGGCCTCAGCACACTTCCAAGGGGGCTGCAAAATGGCTTAAAATGATTTCATATAAGACAATACAAGATTGTTGTAAGTTACAACAGCAATTTCTTCTGATTTGACCTGATATTATAGTTCTTATTTTAATTTGTTAACAACTATTATTTTGATTTAAGAACAAGATTTCTCATGATCTCGGAAAACCTTGATATACATTTTGCTCTAGCTGTGTAAAGAAGTTCTATCCCACAATCTATCAGCGCCATCCCGTGGGCAGGGGGGGGGGGGCAGGCATCTTCTGTGACCCCTGAAGCCATGGTTGTTGTTGGGAAGAAGAAAGACAGTTTGTGAGGGCAACAGAACCCAGCTGCAGGGTTGAGGAGTGCCACAGACATCAAGTGATGGGACTGCCCACCCAACAATGAACCATCTCTTTTCCACCCTCTCCCCACTATCCTTCATTTCTTTCTTTCTTGCATTCTGCTGCCTTTTATCAGTCTCTATCTCCAGGCCTTGGGCGTAGCTTTCTTTTTAAAGATGAGCAAAGAGAACGAGACGACCCTGTGTTCACCCTCTGATACACACCAAGGTCCCAAGACCACTGCTGATTTGATTTTATGAGAAGAATGAACAACCAACTCCATCAGCCACAAAATGGATGGGAACAGAGTTAAGGAAGAGAATGAGAGAAGCAGAAAGAGAGAAAAAAAAATAAGTGAGGGGGCGAAAGGAAGGATGAAATAAATTTGTGAGCCTGCAGACCTCCTGATCTGTTTGTTGACTTTCACATCACGTTCGTACTTTTAATTATCCATTACCTATAGAATTATCTGGAAAACAACACTTTCCAATAGAATACTAGAAGATAAGTAAAATTATTTTATGATTTAAAGGAACTTAATAGAACTTCACACCGCAAAAAACAAACAAACAGGAAAAATCTTCCAGGGTTGGAACAACCCTGAGGGTGATGAATAAATAATGGACGAATTTATTATTATTTTATTTTATTTTTTTTGTGTGAAATACCCATAGAAGTTGCATATTTGCTTACATGCAACCTTTAGCACCAAAATTGTTTTTACATGCATTAAATCGTATGGCTTATTAACAAAATTAGGACTTACATGACATATAATATTATCTACTAGTAATGATTCGTGCTTTATCTCTCTTGTCCTCTGCAACAGGTGGCCTCTTCTGTAGATCAGTTCCAAATCCTGTTGGCTCTTTTATCACTGGACAGCAAGAACATGAGTGATATTTCATAGAGAAGGCTTAAAGGGTGCCCAGACATTGAGTTTTACAAGCTACATGAGCAAACGCCCTCCTTGGCAAAAGGCAATAGTGCTGTTATACACATATTCTCTCACACACACTGAGTCTGTATCCTGACAATGTTAGCTGGAAATAAAATTTTAGTACCCCTGGTAATAATGTGCAAGTCGTGCTGAAGACCAGGGCACAACTGAACACACATACTTACACACAGATATTCTCAGACCTTTTTTTCTATTTGTTGCTTTATGATCAAATGCTTAAATGCTCAACCATGATGCTACACGTTTCAGCATGTATGCAATCAAACACATTACACAAAATACAAAACACAAAGAAAATTAACAAAGTGAATTATTCTATTTGGTAAATTGTGCCAATAAAAGTAGAATGATAACTGACAAATAAGGTTTCTGCATTTTTAGAGCAGGTTTAAAAGTCTCTAAAAACCCACTGCATTCAAAAACAGATCTACTGTCTGATCCTAAAACTTCAAATCAAATCCAAAATGCCTCCCCATTCCCCTCTCTGCACACGCTGCTGTGTTCTTTATAGCTTTTAAATGGGGCTCCATACAGACCACCACAGGGGGTCTGCAGCTAGCTCAGGGGTAAATGACAGCCATGTCATGTTTATCAGAGTTAAAGTTGGAGATTGCATCCAAAATTCCAAATATTATAGGCTACTTATTGCACCATAATGCAGACATGCAGAACTCCCTTAAAACACTAGCCAAATAAATTTTAAAAAGATGTAGCATGGTTTTGGAAAAAGAAAGAATTGTAACATAGTATCTTTTTAAATTTACTTTAAACAAAAATATTTAGGCCTATTTATTTATTTATCCATCCAGTGGACATGTTCTATTTACAACAAAAATGAGATAGATAGATAGATAGATAGATAGATAGATAGATAGATAGATAGATAGATAGATAGATAGATAGATAGATAGATAGTAGATATTCAAAGTGGTTCAGTGTATTAATAACCCAGTGCAAGAGGGCAATGTCATTCAGCTCGACCGGCTAGAGTGGTAGTAATTCGCACATTCAGGGGGTTCACCAAATGTGCGTCAAATGATCAATTGTCATGTAGCTGGTGACAGACGGACTACGAGAAAGGCAGATCAACCCGAAAGTCGAGTAATCACCCCTCTACGGAGTTATCCATTAATTCAGGGTTAAAGTCTATTTGCATTTAGACAAAGAGAGATCGTCCATCCATCACCGAGTCGAGGGTAAGAAGGAGGGGTAAAATAGTTCTCTTGCAAATAAATCTGTTGCCCTCCGGGGTGCGTTTACATAGGTGTGAACTGCGACTGTTGGAAAGCCGAGAGTAATTCATTTGAAATGCGAAACCCCAACTCACAATACTTTCCAAATCCTAGCCATCAAGCCATGCCTCGAATATTTTGGTAACGCTATACAAAAATCTTCATTTATAGCATTAACAAGTGTTTTTACATTAAACTTGTTTAACGGATCATTGCACAGAATTTTTTTTTGAAATCTTAATAGTATTCATATTTTCACACACACACGCGCACGCAGATCATATAAATATCACCAATAGATGGCAAGTGATCTGTTAATGACTTCATCACCTAATTTACTTTAAAGTAATTTTCTAATATTATATTGCCCCTTATATCGTTTTTACAAATCTATAAGCTAGCAAACGGTCTCAACTTTCCAAAAAGTGGCCAAGCAGAACATCTGACCAGGGCATTACCAACACCATGAGCTCTCTCCATTTGAAATCGTGTGCGCACATGTTTTAAGGTGGACATGATGTTAAGCCCCATCATAGAGTCAGTTTTCTTTGAAACAAAAATAGGTTCGAGTCGAATTTAAATTCTGCTACATTTCAGTCGGTTCTCACTGGGAATAATAGGCGATGCAATGTATGATCGCCCTGATCTATTTGTGGACAGATAGCATTCATTGCCCAATTACTTTAGGCCTATCTATAAACGTCTCACACAGCTTTTCCTGTATTTTAGAACAACCTCTCCAACGCTGTGTTTTATGAGGTCTAAGTAAAGTTGCGGCACGGCTGGAATGCATGTATAACATGGCAGTTGTTTGTGTCTGTCGAGTCTACGGATCCCCCTTAAATCTGGGCTACTTTTGGTGGGAATTCCTTTTTGCGCGGCTGGCCAAGGGCTCCCTCCAGTAGATCCAGCGGGGTTCCCCTCCCCCTCTCCACCTCAGCGGCTGGGTTGGGGAGGGGAGATCCCCTTGCAAGACTCCTCTCCAACCCTGCTACCTAAAGACGCCTGTGAATTTGCGTTAAGAAGAATGGCGCGCCTCCGGTGCTTCAAACCCTGTTGTGGAAATGGACGACGGTGCACCTACAGCGGAGGATATGCAACGCGTTTAATGTCTTTCGTTTTTTGATACGTCTAGATCGTTGCAGTGGAATACAACAGTGAGGAAGATTGCAGAGCGGACTGTATCGTCTGGAGCACAGGGAGGGCTAGATAGCTTATTTCACAGTCTTGTCCGAGAGCGGGTTTTTACATGTAGTCTTCAAAAAGGCAATAAATGGCACTTGGCAAAGCCAGCATGAACGTTCTTCTTCGCGTAGCGCTCTCAAGGGGTAATGCAACATGGTCACGGATGGCGACTATTTGTAAATGTTTCCAAATAGCATTACTAGACCAGCGACCGCTGCAGCATTGGTTCGTCATAATGACCGACAAGAGCTTGAGAATTTGGCGCGAGTTTCGAATGTCGCGCTCGCTTGTTTTCTTCTGCTTGAGTTCGGATATTAGTCGCACGATAATGTAACGCTGAAGGTAATCTCGCCAATCAACAAGATTTGAAAAAACGAGATTGTGTGTGGTTAAACAAATTCGTCGTTTTCACATCGAGGATGTTCTATATGCAGGAGATGTCTCGGAGGTCACATTGCCATTAAGGTGGGATACAGTGATTTATTTATTTAGCTTATATTTAAATAATATTACAGGCCGTTGTCAAAAGGACATATATGAATAATTCATTAGGTATACACTGATTTCTTAAAGGACAATTGTTTGAATCATTGGTAATATAGCCTACAGAATCCGTAAACTAGGTTTTATTAATTACAACAAAGCGATCTACAGCAAGACAAGCGATTACTGCTGTTGCTTTTATAGTCGTCCTACAAAGTCTATAGATAAATTAGCTTATGTAAAAAGTTAAACATATAAAATTGTATTTGAATTATCTGAGCCTAAATATTCTGAAATAACGAATACACTCTACCTTGTGTTATTTTATTTTAAATCCACGCATATACAATTGCGATTCGGATTAAGGAATTGAAATTTAGTTTAATGGTTATTGATGATGTTGTTTTTTAGCCTATATCACGCTTTATTTACATTTTACTGTATTTTTATTTATTAACTTATTTAACCTCTGAAAAGCATGTTTTCTGGTACAAAAGAATGTAATCAGATAAATGGTTTCCTATTTATTGTTTCTTTGTGTGAAAAATAAAAGCCATTTCCCTGTTCATTTAACGTATTTTTGTTACATTATTTCGACGTATTTATACAACAGTTAGGAGTCATCTGTTTCACGTCTATTGCACACAAACACACACACACCACACACACAAATATATACAACCACTATATATATATATAATGCTACACACACCGTTTTCTTTTTATGTTTCTTAAGATCTTTTTTTTAAAGATCTGACGTCTGGATAATAAAATTGAAGGGTTGAATAAGAGTTTGTTGGTGAAATTTTAGAAGCCTATGGAGTTCAAAGAATAATAGTTGTATGATGGCGAAATGTACATTTTGTTGGTGACAACTGCCGGACACTAAAAAAGCTTTGTGTGTGTGCGTGCCATAATTGAACAGATTTGTATATGTTTTTTATCAACATGCACAAAAGCAAATCCAATTCAACATTGTAGAATATTCCTAATTCAGGAAACAAGGTATCTTGCCCAGAATCTAAAACAAACTACAAGCCTTTTTTATTTTTTTCCGACCTAATCTACTATTTTATTTTTGTATACATATTTATATGTAATTGTTTTAGCCTATAGTTTTAGTCCATATGATATATTTATGTATACCTAGCCTATATTATGTTTTACATTTGTGCAGACATATATACAGTGTGGACTTTTGCTTATGTGGGATGGGGTTGATTTGAGTTTGGTCATTTTTACATTAAACCTATATACTTGTTTTATGTTGAGATTAACCGTTCTTTAGGCTAGATAATTAATAAACTGGGTATTCCTATGACGGACATAGACAACATAACCAGTTTACCTCAATCATTTCACAAAAAAGAGAATACAAGAACAAATAAAGAATATTTAATTTGCCTCGTTTTCTTCTTTCTGTATAACAATAGACTTAGCCCTGCAGCGAGCTAGGGACGAGTTTCTGAAGTTAGCTCAAACTGACTCGAGCAGAAGGCTTTTTATGAATGCGATGGTATGAGCGGTATATTCTTAGAGGGAAAGACCAAATTTATAATTTGACAGTCAGTTTGCGCATTTTTGTGGTATTGTGTTTAATGGAACACTGTGTTTTACGATTAGGAATTACTAGTCTTTTTTTTTTTATTCTTCACGCCAGATCAACAGCCTTACTCCGAGGACGGCCAGTAGAGTAAAGGCCAAATAAGCAGTATTTCCTCGAATTCTTTGTTTTGTAGATTTTCCAGATTGACGTGGATACTTGATGTATAAAACATTCATTAATTTATGCAGGCTGCTGGCCAGTCTGGGGCCTCTCATATAGTTCGTGTTATCAGTCTTTTCACTTCATTGACAATGCATCGCGCTGCCAACTTTTTTTATTTATAGTGTAAAAACCCTCCGAAAAGCTTTTGTTTAATATTCCTAATATTCTAATCGAGTAATATTTGAAATAAATTCAAATGAGGTGATTTTATACGTAAACGTGAAAGATGGGCTATAGACCATTTTACAATTAGGCCTATCAACAAGTCCACTTTAATTTATTTGTTTGGATGTGTGTATGCTTGTGGACTGTTAACTCGCGTAGAAGATGCAGAGGAGTTAATGTGTGACATTTTATATGCTCATATAATTGCTTTATGTGTTATTATGTAAGCGTAGTTTAATGTAGTTTACCAACGATTCAAAGTAATACGATAAAAAATAATAAAGTAGGTTACATACTAAATAATTAATATTTATTCATGCATTTATTTTTTATTCAACAATTTTAATACTATATAATTTTTTTTTTAAGTGACAGGCCGTTTTCCAAAATTTCTAATTAGTAGAGGAAAGAAAAAAAAATCTAGCTGGAGTTAGTTCAAGAACGTCCATTTACGTTTAAATTGCAAGACATAACCTGGAGATGTAGAATTTGAAGTCGCTAAAACTTATGATCAGCTGAAGTGTTCAAAAGGCAGTCCCCCCCCCCCCCCCCCCCCCCCCCCGGCCTATTACCTAATTAAAACAGCACTGGTAACGCTTTATAATAAACTATATTTGTTTTTAATAGCATTAGCTAATACATATTATTATATAGGCTACATTATGTAAAGCTCATATAGTTTGTTGATGTAGTTAAAGACAAATGTCATGAACCACTGATTTATAGGCTATATACATTAATAAGTGAAATATTGTCAATTTAATGCACCTGAAGTACCTATCTGTGTTGGTTGATTTACTATTAATAAAAGTGATTTTACACCGGTTCCCTATTTTATTTACATGGAATTAAGTGGGTCGACCGACCCAGATCAAGACAGAATGTACATAATGTGCCTCTACGGAAACTATGAACTCTCTCTCTCAGGCAGGAGACTCTCTCGCCCCCCTGAGGCAGTCTCATACCTTTCCCTTTGTGTCTGAGATGCCCAGCTGAGAACTAAAATATCACTTTAAAATGCCTTCTAAAATTCATTATGGATTTATATGAAATATTGGAGGCCAACAGAAGACAAAGAGCTTGCAGCTATTTAAAGTGGAGACATGACTTAAAATCGTCAAACCCAAAACTTAATTAAGCAAATGCTTATTTGAAAAGTTCAAAAAGAGTCGGTGTTGATAGAACAATAATTTGTAAATATATTCAGTAAGTTTTCAAGGAATGCCACCAATGTAGATCATAATAAATATTATTATTATTACTAACAACACCGATAAAAGTAATTTATATAATAATAAAATCATAACATTTATATAATACCATATGTTAATCATTATTAATAACAACTAATGTCATCGCATATATAATACCAGATCTTTGTATGAGGCCAACTTTTTATAATACAAATGAATCTTTTTTTATATGATAAATTTGTTCTTAAAGCTCACAAACTCGATGTTTTAAATATATTAGCTGAACATTACTGAACGTTTAGGAAACACAGCGGCTATCAGTCGACAGAATCCTGCGCTGTAAAACACAGGAGAGCCTGTGAAACACAAGTCGAAAGCCGCCGTGCTCATTTAACCGGCTATTTAAAGTAAATCCAAATACCTTTCCGATCCTTTCTAGAAACGCGCTTCTTTCCTTTGATTATTTTAGTTTTGAAGCAACGTGACTTCATATTTCAAAAAATGGAAAGGCGTTTGCATTCTTTCTTTCTTTTTTCATTTTTTTTCTTTCTTTTGGACAAATAGGGTGTGATTTCAGATTAAACTGTTGATACATAAAATGGCAAACACATGTTAAAAACATTACAGAATTAACCCAAACATATTCTTTAGGTAATGAAATAAGTCAAACCAGAAGCATGTCTGTTTTTACCCAATGTTTTTCTCACAACTTTTTCATATGTGGTTTTGAATGACCCTGGCTCCTCACTGCAAGGCCCTGTTTAATTTGTTCAAAGTTACACTGTATCAGTACGAAGCAGTTTTATAAAACTGCCAAAACACAGAATGCAACTGCAGTGATAATGCAGCTGCAGTGATAATGCAACTGCAGTGATAATGTTCCTGAACATGTTTTCTCTTGTGTGTGTTTTCTGTCTTCATAGTCTTCAGTTTCCTGTGGTTGTCTGAGCTCTGCATGAAATGACCAATGAGGATGTGAAAAGACTAACTGCAGATTCTAATGGTGCAGTCGCCATGATGAATGTCCATTCACTAGCCTTTAAGACTTTTACATTCTTTCACTGAATTGATATTTTTACTGATGATCAAAGACTGATCTGGGGAATAGTTCATGCAATGTTAAATTCCATCTTTTCTGCTTCTCATTTCGTTGTTTGTCTTTAAAAAACACTTTTAAGCCCTTTAGAAATGTTTTGACAGCAATAAAAATATTCGTGAAAGATTGGCACAAACAGATCTGCAAGTCACTTTCCCTTCTTTCTTTTTGTGGGAGAGTGATCTTGAAGAAAAATGTGTTTTATATAAGATAAAAAAATATTAAGGCTATCCAAGAAATTTTGAAAGACTACTGGGATGCAGAGCAAAATTACTTTCTTCATTCCGAAAACTATCTTCTGCTCTTGTCTTATCATAAAAATGTGATGGGGTCAATATGTTTCTCCAGCCTTACAGGTGTCCTGGCCAATGACTGTTTTAAAGCCAAATTCTTCCCTGTGCTGAAACCCCACTAAAAACACCCCACAGGCTTACAAGGTACCAAACATATCCAACGACTCAATGGCCTTTCTCTGCTCTTTGGTCTATCTGCTTTACCTCCAAGGCCCATGGCTATGACTGACAGACAGTGATGACAATAGAGATCTCTCTTTCTCTGTCTCTCACTCCCTTAGTCTCTCGCTCTCGCTTTTTCTCTGTCTGCCTCTGAGTGAGGAATGAGTGTTGAATAGGAGGTGCAGGGGGTCTTGGAGCGAAGGGTGGGTGGGGGGGGGTACACTGAAAAAAATAATTCATTGGATTTACTCAATTGAATAGTGGACATTGGTTGCACACAAATTGTTTGCTTTGGTAGCCACTTACACAATTGTGTTCCATCAACACAGATTATTCACGTTCAAACAACACAGATTATTCACGTTCAAACAACACAGACTATTCACGTTCAAACAACACAGACTATTCACGTTCAAACAACACAGACTATTCACGTTCAAACAACACAGACTATTCACGTTTAAACAACACAGACTATTCACGTTCAAACAACACAGACTATTCACGTTCAAACAACACAGATTATTCACGTTCAAACAACACAGACTATTCACGTTCAAACAACACAGACTATTCACGTTCAAACAACACAAGTACTTTGTATTGATATAAAGTTAATGGAATGTAATTAATGTAAATATTATTTTTACATTAAGTTAAATTGTAATTTCTATGTTCTAAATCTATATGTATAAATAAAATAAATTACAGTTAACCAAGGAAAGTGGAAATCAAGGGCAACTGGACTGGTTAAGGTTTCTTGAAGGGGTTTCGCTTCTCATATGAGAGGCTTATTTAGTTCTGACTGAACAACTACCATCACAGTCATAACTGAAGAAGCCTCTTGGATGAAAAGTGAAACGTCTTCAAGAAACTTTAGCCAGTCCAGTCCATTGATTTCAACATTTCTTGGATAACCATGAACTGGATGACTTCACAAACAAATTAGTTAAGAAATAAACAATTATCAAATGTATTGTTGTTAACATTTCACTTTACTATTGTAAACATTAACAATATATTTTCATTAAAAACTATAAGCCTGTTCAATTCTGACATTTTATTCAACAAATGAATGTACTGCACAGGTGTGGCTAGAAAAAATGGCACCAAATTTCCAAAATTAAAAGTTCACCATAATGTGCCATGGGGATGTCAAGATTTGTTAATGTAAGATATATATTAACACGTTGACTAGTAAAGTGTGCCTAGACCTGGACAGTAATCAAAACTGTAAAACTTGGTCTGTACTGCATACTGTATCTAAGAGCCCCAAAAAAAGTATAACAACAGTCATGGGCTAATCAAACTAAGAATAATAAGCTTCTTTCCGGATGTAGCTTAGTTTGGCTAAAACATGCCAGAGCTTTTTCAAAATGCATCTGCATCTATAAAAAAAACAAAACAAGAAAAAACACCTTAAATGTAATGTGGGAAGCTTAAGGTTTTGGAACAACGCTATATTAACAGAGCAAAACAATGGAATTGTAAAATCCTAATGTGCCTGGTGTACTGTACAGTAATCAAGACTGTAAAACATGGACCTGGTGGTTCCAAAACCAGGCTGCAACACTGCATCCTGGGGTGTACCGCATAGTATCTAAGAGCCCAAAATGAGTTTACTAACAATTATCAAACAAATAATAATGCACTTTCTTCCCAGATGTAGCTTAGTTTGGCCAAACATGCCAAAGCTTTTCCAAAATGCATATGCATCAATAAAAACAAACACACATGAAATGTCCTGTGGGAAGCTCAAGGTTTTTGAACATGTATTATATATTAACACAATAAAATGGAATGTTTAAATTCAAATGTGCCTGGTACTGTACAGTAATCAAAACTATACAACTTGAATATCACTGGATTGGTGATAACAAAACCAGGCTGCAACACCACTCACACAAGGAATGTATACTGTAGCTAAAAGACAAAAAGGTGCATCCCAACATGTCCTAATCAAATCAGGAGACAAAAACATTACGCTCCCTTCCCTGATGTAGCTTTGTTGTCTAAAACAGGTCAAATAATTTGTAAAATTGAACTGCATCTATAAAACAATTCACTCCAAATGTGCCATGGGAAGATATGGTTTTTGAACAATGTATTATATTTCAACACATTAACACATGGAAAGGTAAAATGCAAATGTGCCTTGTACTGTGAAGTAATCACAACTGTAAAAGAAAAATATCACTGGACTTGGTAGCCCCAAAACCATGTTGCAACACCACTCAGTCCAGCAATGTAGAGTTTGCCAAAAGTCATGTCCTAATCCAACCAAGAGCCAAGAACAATGAGCTCTCTTCACTGGTGGAGCTTAGTTTTCAAGCTTTGAGCCTTTCCTGACAGTTCACCTGCATCCACCTCCATGATTATCTTTTGAATTACCTCAAAAGTGTAGCGGAGCTTTGTAGTGTACTGCATGTTTAATGCATAAAAAAGTCCAAACAACATTGCAGATGCAAGGGCTACATTCTCAAGATCTCGAAGTGCCACCACACCCTCGATGACTATTCCGACGTCAGAGGGTTCGCTGTTGGCAGTGTCTTTCACAACATAGATCCCCACTGTCGTCATCTCTATGGCACTGAAGAAATGGGTCTCAGTCATTTCCTGGTGAAAAGAAAGGACACAATTATTTTAAACTCAGACCTCATTAAGACAGAGCATTTTTAAACTACACCAAAGCTATTTTCAACATTACTTTTGTGCTTAAAAATACAGAATTTTGTTTTACTCTTTACATACAGTGGGGCAAAAAAAAAAAGTATTTTAGCTCCCCCTAGCCACCAATTGTGCCAGTTCTCCCACTTAAAAAGATGAGAGGTCTGTCATTTTCATCATAGGTATACCTCAACTATGAGAGACACAATGAGAAAAAAAAATCTACCACAAAGAAAATCCACCCCCACCTCCCCCCGTAGGATTTTTAATAGAATAATTGGTAAATCCTCGGTAAAATGTTTTGCCCCAGTCACCTACAAACAATGACCCCCCAGATTTCTCGCCCGATCCACAGACCTGTAATTCTTCTTTAAGAGGTCCTTCTGTCCTCCACTGGTTACCTGTATTATTGGCATCTGTTTGAACTTGTTAGCAGTATAAAAGACACCTGTCCACAACCTCAAACAGTCACACTCCAAACTTCACCATGGCCAACCGACCCCACCAAAGAGCTGTCAAAGGACACCAGAAACAAAATTGTAGACCTGCACCAGCCTAGGAAGACTGAATCTGCAATAGGTAAGCAGCATGGTGTGAAGAAATCAACTGTGGGAGCAATTATTAAAAAAATGGAAGACATACAAGACCACTGATAATCTCCCTCGATTTGGGGCTCCACGCAAGATCTCACCAAGCGGCCGGCAAAATCCGCCACCCCTCACAAGAACGGTGAGCAAAAATCCCAGAACCACACAGGGGGACCTAGTGAAGGACCTGCAGAGAGCTGGGACCAAAGTAACAAAGTACCATCAGTAACACACCACACTGCGCAGCCAGGGACTCAAATCCTGCAGTGCCAGACGTGTCCCCCTGCTTAAGCCAGTACAGGTCCAGGCCCGTCTGAAGTTTTCTAGAGAGCATTTGGATGATAACGAACCCAGCCCAGGCCAATCTGGGAGAATGTCATTATGGTAGATGAACCAACAATAGAGCTTTGGTTTTATAACAAACACTCACAACTTGTCGTGTTTGATGAGTTGCATACAAAGAACACCATACCTACTGTGAAGCATGGGGTGGAAACATCATGCTTTGGGGCTGTTTTTCTGCAAAGGGACCAGGGACTGATCTGTGTAAACGAAAGAATGAATAGGGCCATGTATCGTGAGATTTTGAGTTAAAAACCTCCTTCCATCAGCAAGGGCAATGAAGATGAAACGTGGCTGGGTCTTTCAGCATGACAATGATCCCAAACACACCGCCCAGTTAACGAAGGAGTGGCTTCGTAAGAAGCTTTTCAAGGTCCTGGAGTGGCCTAGCCATTCTCCAGATCTCAACCCCATAAAAAATCTTTGGAGGGAGTTGAAAATCCGTGTTGCCCAGCGACAGCCCCAAAACATTACTGCTCTAGAGGAGATCTGCATGGAGGAATGGGCCAAAATACCAGCAGCAGTGTGTGAAAACCTTGTGAAGACTTACAGAAAACGTTTGACCTCTGTCATTGCCAACAAAGGGTATATAATGAGATGAAATTTTGTTATTGACCAAATACTTATTTTCCACCATAATTTGCAAATAAATTCTTTAAAAATCCTACAATGTGATTTTCTGGATTTTCTTTTCTCGTTTTGTCTCTCATGGTTGAGGTATACCTATGATGAAATTACAGGCCTCTCTCATCTTTTTAAGTGGGAGAACTTGCACAATTGGTGGCTGACTAAATACTTTTTTCCCCCACTGTACATAAAAAATGTTTTACCGTCAATTGCAGGAAATAAATGAATGCTCAATCTTCATATAATTCAGCATTGAAGATCTCTTAAAAGCACTGTCAAAATCTCGTCTCTATCTCGTGAACCCAATTTTGTGTCTCGTCTCGTGAGCGTTTTGTTACACCCCAAGTTATAAAGATCCAAATCCCTCTGGCATATGTGCTTTTGCATAAAGAAGCAGCAGACACACTAATGTTTTGTTTGGTTAACTGAAATTACAGTACATTTGTTATTACAGGGACAGTTAAGTACCTTAAAATGTACCGTTTGGGTACTGATACAGAATTCCAGATGACCAGTACCCAAACTCTAGCGAACACAGTAAAGGGGGCTTTCACACCTGAATGAACCAAAGTTCATGTTTTGATACATACGGTTAGTTGGCTCTTTTCGTCGGACCAAATTTCGTCTGTTTGGTAGGTGTGAAAGCCCCCTAAGTGTATAAAAATGCAGTACAAAATGCAGCACAAAAAAATTTGGCTACAGTTGAATACATAAAATGTGCCAGGGCTTTTGTGATCCATTTTTTTTTTAAACTAATTTTTAAGATTTTGTTTGCTACCCTGGCAAAGGAATTTCATGGAATAGACGTCCTATTTTTATTTACATTATTTTAAGTTAAAGGGCAAGCTAACTTGTATTGTTTTGTTAAAGCAGATAAAACATGTTAGTAGTCTAAATTTTTAAATTTAGATTACAAAGTATACTCTACTATTCAACTTCTGCGGTTCTGCCCATCCATTTATTTTAATGTAGATGTTTTTTCAGATGTGCAAGTTCAATTTACAGCAAATTTACAGCTAATTCTGTGGTTGTATAGCAACCAACAAGAGCAGCATATTCATAGTTTTCACATGACGTCACATTCCAAGTAAAACGATCCCTAGGAGGGCAAAAAAATTTTTTTCCGCTGCCCGCCTACCAGGAAGCAAGTGATACACGGTTACTTTAAGTTTGTTACTTTTGCGTTGCCAAAATGCTGGATGGTAGTTGTGTTTTCTGATACACTAATCGCGGAAGAGACAAGCCTGGGCTGTGTTAGGTGAGGGATTCCCCGCAAGGTAAACGTAAACAATACCGCAGTCGAGCCGCGGCAGGGACCTGGCGCTTTTGAATGATAGAAATGCGGCAGCGTATGCCGTAACATGGATCGGAAGTGCCCAACACTTGCAGTTTGTGTCCATATCTTTCTTTTTCTTAAAATGAGAGGTGATCCAAATAAAATGTAACTGCTTTTGCGGCGTCTCTATGGGGGAGTCCTGGTGTGAGCAGCTATGTTGGTCTGTTGTTTTGCCCTCCAGGTCACCGTGCATGTCACATGACTGAAAACTATGAATTGCTTTTTCTTTTTTTTACTGTAGGCTTCAACAAAAAGGGCAGTACTGTCTGATCTGAGCCTAACAATGTTACACTATTACTTCACTATACACTCACCACATACTCCTGCACGAGATGATCAGGATCCTCGTTTAGGTAGATGCAGAGTCCTTTGATGACACATTCCCGACCAGCATCAATGTCATCCTTAGAGAATAAAACAAAGCATATGACTGCATTTTAACACAAAGCTGTTCCAAATTACAGATAGTTGTTTTATTTGAATGCAAAGGTAAAGACATTTCATCATCAATTGACTACCAATGGACATAATACATAGGTTTGTTTGATTTGTTTTCCTAACAATAAATTACAGTAGACAAGAACATTTTTCAAATAATAATTACTTATTGGCGTACTTAGGACTTTAAAATTAATTTAGTATTTGTCCCTAGTGTTTTTTTATTTATGTTTTTATTTCTTAAGTTACTTGCTACTCAAGTAATTTTTTCAGTAAATCCTTTTGTACTTTTGATTTATACTTTTGCGTCGAATCTACGTTGTAGTCTACGCTTAGCCCAACGTGCACCTCCCCAAAAATGTAACTACATGTCGCAGCGATGTGGACCTGGATAGCTGGATAGCCTTGCAATGCCTCCAAGCCCACAGGAAGTGCTCCATGCTTTGAAGTAAATTTTCAGAATGTGATCCATTTTGTCAATAACATTTGAAAAGTCTATAAGAGCCGCACATATATAATTTACCCCCTTTAAGTAAGCGGGAGCTAAACAGGAAGTTAGCCTGTTTGGCTGGCAAAAGTCGACACAATGGAAGCTGTAGCACTACCACCAACTAGCGTTTTGGTGGTGTAATTGCAGAACAACGCCGAAACCAACACACAAGTATAAATGCATGGCTACGGCGTAGACGATGCAGAAGTATAAATTAAGCTTAACTCAAATAATTATTTTGACGACCAGATTTACTTGAGTACAGGTTTTGCCTACTCTACCCACCTCTGCCAACCTAATCCCAACATGGGAAAAAATGCAACTGAAAGTTAAATAGTTAGAATTCTTACCGTCACCATGGCAGACATGTCTCTCAGCTTCTTTCCCTGCTGCCCCGATCTCTTCTCAAACACCTTCAGCAAATTTGCAGTGAATAGGTCCAACTGTGAGAGGAACCTTGACTGTAGAGGCATGGTGGTGATCCGTTTAAACTCTGCATTTATCTGAAACATTAGTACAGGGACATGCATACAAGATATTAGTTAGACCTAAAACTGAGGTTGGGAAGAAATATCATTTAAATGTGGTTCATCTGAATTCAACGAAACAAATGTAAAGTTATTATGTCATTATTTCTTAGCTGCAACAATCCCTCTATTTGTCAAATACCATCTTTATATTTTCATGCTTCTTTTCCTAAGAGAAATTTAATTTTTAAGAGTAGATCAAATGCAGTATTTCCAAACATGAATGTAGTAAACTGTGGAGGCCCACCACAGTTTCACATCAGACATACTACAATACATAAACCTCTGTAAGCATTAAAATAAGCCTGCAAGCCACATCATTGCATGCAAAGTGTTAGTCTAACCTTAAATCTAACCTTAAATCTACCACACAAGATTTCACAATTTTACTTAAGTTTTTTTACTTGCCTCCATTACATCAAAGAGAGCTGGCCATCTCTCTTGAAAGTCGCTGATCATCGGAGCACAACGTATTACTTCTTGTCTTCTTAATGCAAACGTTTTCTCCATTTTAGCCCTAATTGCCTCTCTGTTATGCTGCTGCTTGATATCTGAAATGAGTTCAACCCTCATCGTCTCCAGGGACTCTTCGCACTCCCCAAGTGGAAAGGAGGGATAGTAGGCCACTTCACCCCTCTTTGGTTTCTTAACGTCAAAGGCAGGACTACGTTTACCATCAGGTTTATGTTTCAAAGCATTTACACAAACTTCAGGACATCCTACTTTCCGGAGATGTGTGCGGTAGTTGGACAGCTTGTATTTGAGGCTGGTCTTCCATCCTCCATAGCCAGTAGCTGAGCCTCTCTCTTGTAAACATGGATGCCTCTTGATGAGCGCCCCAGCAACTTGGTCAAACTCCCTGTCTGTGACATAGACTTTGTGCTGGACTATCGCTTGTATCAACCCCTCTAGTATATCGGACTTCAGCTTTGGATCAGGAATGAGCAGGGTCCCCTTTTCTCTGAAAGCTGCGTCGGCTTGTTCAAGCTTTAACTCTGCATCATATGAAAAACGAGGAACATTAAAAAAATCTGGCCACGAAGACCTTGAAGAGGTGGACTGGGACGATGAGAGAATTATGGTGCTATCATCAGAAGAACATAAGGAGTCATCATTGTGAGTGGTTGGTGAGTCAACGTCAGCACAGTGATCTCCATCGAGAGGTCTGCAGGATGTGTATATGACCTTGACTGTAGCTTTGTCTTGTACTTCTTCCACAGAAGTGAGGTTCATGAAGTCGTTGCCAAAAAGTGTATCCATAAATTGCAGTCGAAAGGATTGTTTTATTTTACATTGAGTCTTTATCTCAGTCTCTAGGTCAGTTACAGTTGAAGGTAGACCAGAAGGAAACACCACCCTCTGACAGCTGTCTGGCCCCAAGATTACTCTGAGAATCGCTGTCATGGTCTTACTGCACTGTCTGTTAAGAAAAATAACAATAATACGTTTTTCATCTGAAAGAGTAAACTGTTCAAATGTGCAAGTATGCAAGTTTGTCAAACACCATGCTAAGGAGGAAAGACATCCCAAGACATAAAAACATATAGACCAAGGTTATTATAGTTTAGCATTTTCTAGTTTTAATTTGTTTTAAAATTTGTTTTAAAATTCGTTTCGTTGTTTATTTTTTTAAATGCTTGGTTTTAGTTATTTTATTAGTTTCAGTGCAAGTTTAATCTTTCTATGTATTATGGGACTCTGTAGCTTTCTCCCGACTTTCGCAGCTAAGATGCCAGGCGACAGGCATGGAATTAAAAGGGCACAGCTAAGAAATTTGAAGAGATTTCATTTCCACCCGAAATATTAGTCTTATGTAGGCCCTATAAAAATCAATTGGCAAAAGACGAAAACTAAAGACATTACTTTATAATTTTAGTTTATTTTGCAAGAAAGCAGTTCCAATTATCATTTTTTTTGGTAAGGACTCATTTTGATTTCAGTTAACTATAATTTTTTCACACACCTAGTTATCATTATTTGTTTAGTTTTCATTAACGATAATAACCTTGACATAGACAAATTTAAGAGTGTGCCCTCATGTTCATGTTATGTATCCAATCATCGTGTCCAACATATTAACTTACTTTAAACACAGATGGATCTTTTCAAGGTCACCATCCGCGCACACCCAACCAGATAGGCAGCCAAGGGATACTCATCAACCAGTTCACAGACTTCAACAAGAGCAAGTTCTTGTGCTGGAGATGGAGTCAGCTCATAGGCTCCATAGTGCTCTCTATACCATCCACACAGCAGTTTCAAAACAAAAAACAATCTTGGATGCAAAATGCATATTTGATGGATTTCCCCAAACTCAGGCAGTCCACCTTCAGACCCATGGGCAACTACCATACCTGCCCTGTAGTTTATTCCCTTGCTCCAAACATTTTTTGAAAGGTGTATTTCAGATAGATCAGGATATCTTTGTTTGAAAGATTGAGCCAACTCTTCCTTCAAAAAACCTAACGGGACAAGAGATGCATTTGACACATCCAGAATTGGTTTATCAATACTTGGAGACGACAAGTGGTACCCAATCATATACTGATGTTTCACAGCCAGAGAGAGGGGCACATTTTTAAAGCAACTCGTGCGTTTAATTACCCTTTTAAAGAAACTGTGCTTTGCCTCAAACCTCATGGTCCAAAGACCCACAAGAGGCCCAAACAACTTTATTAGTTTTGGATAATGTTCTAGATAATGATGTTTGGGCAGCAGTCTATTCTGTGGAAACATCTCTTGATGCCTTTGTCTGTGGTCAGAAACTTTGCTTTCAAGGAATGCAATAGACTCATCGTTGTGGACTGGGGCAACCACAAGCTCCACGATCTGTTTTAGATCCAACAAGACTTGCCATGCAGGATCAAGCTCAGGAATTTGGGGCCCAATTAGAAAGGGAAGCAATCTTAGCAAGCTCCAGTTTTCATGGGCATTACCGCCTATGGTTTTCCTGCTTGACAGATTTTGCGGCAAAACATGAGGCTTATTTGTTTTGTCTGTCCACTTGTATGGAAAGTGAAGAATGGAATTGTTGATATCATCCAAGCTGATATACTTCTTTGATATTAGTATTTTGAGACAACTTGCTATTTCAACAGGCACAATGCCTTCAAAGAGGTCATGGGCAATGTCAGGAGGGTAGCCACTGACAACATGAAAATGAGAAAGGGCTTTAGTCAAAGGACATGCTCGTTTAACTCCAAAACAGTTACTGCCACTATCTAAGGCTGCTTTGACATGAGTCCTGTGTGTTTCTTTTGTTCTGAGGATAAAAGTTTCTGATCTCACCTCATTCAATGCAATTTCTGAGGCTGTTGCAGTACAAAAACGACAAAAATAGGGTCCTGTAAAACTCTCAACAAAGCCTGCTATTCCGTGAGCTCCTAAATTGTCTGCAGCAACTGACTGAACTGTACCTTTAAGCGATCTGCCCAGTTGTGGAACAAATATTCCATTAACTTCCAAAGACCTGAGATCTCGAACAAGTGGTTCTAAAACCTTGTCATAGCCATAGCACTTCACATCGTCTGTTTTGCACAACAGTGCTAAGTAGATGGAGGTCAAAGACGAATTACACCCAGGAGGAAGGTTACTCAGCACCCAATACACAGCACAAAGTTTGTGTGTTTTACGGGAGGTGCCTAGAGGGTTGCAGACCTCGAAGTCATCAACATACAAACTTACAGATAGTCTTAACTCCTCCCCTGACAAAAAAGTGTTTTGCTTAAAATGCAGACCGTCCCTGAAACACCTGTACACAATTTCACCTGAAGTCTCCACTTCTGTTTTGTGATTACAAACTATCTTGTCCAAGATGTCTTTCCTATTCAAAAGCACTTGTAGTGATTCAAGAATGGGGACATACTGAAAGGTTTTGTTCTCTTTAGCATCCAAAATATATTCAACTGGTTCTATTACATTAAAGTTTGCCTTATAATACTGCTTACGTTGATATGCAGAACTCAAAGTCCCACCCTTAGCTATGGCTTTATTTATAGGATTCCCTGTGCATAAAGCAGTGGTTATTTCCTCTATGACATCTCCGTCAACCTGAAGGTTGTGCTTCTGAAAAATATCAACTAGAACACCATCAGTGTGGGAACTTGAGAGAGAGCTAGTTAAGTGGTTAAGCTCAGACAAAAAATCACTGATTGCTGTGCTTGGTACATGAGAAAAATGTTCTAACTTTAACAGAGCTGCTGCGAAAGTGTGTTCTATTACATTTGGAAGGTCTTTTGGGGCATCTACACTGGAATCTGGTTGTGCAGCCAAGTGTACCTCACCTATATCATCGTTTGAAGTATTTTCAGCTGAATTCAGGGAAACAAAAGTGGTAGATGTCACAATGCCTGGTTTAAAATCTGTTAATGAATAGGAATTGTGTGTTCTGCTCTTGTGGGATTTAAATGTTCCGTAGATATTTGTTTGAAAGTTGCAACCTAAAAACATGCATGTTACAACCTCATTTTTCTTCAGGTGTGCATTAATGTGAACCCAGTAATCCCTTTCAGAGACAAGATCCTGACAAAGACATAAATGGCAGCTAAATATACAGCTATCTGTTTGATGAGAGGTTTCAGCCACATGGAATCTATTCAAATGAATTGAAAGTGCATTCCATGTTCTAAAAGTGCACGGGGAGGTTACATATGCACATGGAAAGCTATTATTATTCCCATAAAAACTATGTTTTACCCGATAATGCTTTAATACATGGGACCTACTTGGTAAAACTGAGGGGCAGGCTTTACAACGCCACATTCACAGCATTTCCTGCATTATTCGTCACTGAAAAAGAGAAATAAAAAATAAAATAAATAAGGATAAATCAAAGACAGGTTTCACAAATGTAAGTATTTCTAATTAAAAATAAACATGCTGTCAAATTATGAAATATCAAACAACAACAACAAAACATATTAGGGGTACTCCTATCAGGATTTTTGGGGACAATACCATTTCCTGGAGACAGTATCGTCCGAAACCAATCACTGTGTCTATAATGAAGCCTGTGGATTTATATTTTTATTTAAATATTCTTTACAACAATTTATATTAAGTATTAAAATTAACCTTTAAATGGCCAATACAACCAATATAAAAGCAGTAGCTTAACCTTCTTGCAAAAAAAAGTGATTGCAGCCTCTACTTATTGACTGAATGGTTATGTATTTATCCAAATGTGTCCGCAAACAGACCGTCGCTTCCCATCTGAAAAGGCTTTAGAAGCACGAACGTTAAAACTTGTGGCCAGCTGCGTGGCAGTTATCAACACCGACTTATTAACGGTCGTCAACGTATTATTTGCCAGAAAAACAGAGAGAGAAAGACAAGGAGATGGCAGATACTGGATTCTCCTGCTTTCTATATTATACTAAAGAAGCTTGCTATATTATAGCTGCGGCGGGTCAAGTTATTATTTAACGGCAGGCCAAAACAGCCCACAGGCCACTGGGAGATCTCCATTTGCAGACTCCCTCCTGTTTTTAAACATGAAATAAACAACAACAACAGGTAGTCAAATTTGTAGTTTGCACAAGTTGTAAAAACTACTGGCACTATCTCAAAAAATAGTTGCAAAATGCGAGAAAACATTTTAGACTGACATTCTGTGGGAAACACTGAATAGCCTACTACAGAACCCTGCCCTGTGAGGCAAAAACTGTAAACATTACTCACCACACAAACCTGAGCCCACAGTGAAAGAGCTGACTCCACATGACATGTACAGAGTGTGAGTTTAGTGTCCATCTGCAACAACAAAGAGCAAGAACATAAATTAATGTTACCATTAAATAATTAAAAACTAGACTATATGTTAACGTTAAATCATAAGCCTTTCAACTTAAACTCTTCCTTCTTGTTTAAGATGAACAGCTAAGAACCATTTAAAAACACATTTTGTAGATTAAGTGACCCTTTGTCTTTTCTAAAAGGTTAAACTTACTCAAAATGTACCAAACAACTTAAAACATTAATGCGGTTCCTGGCAAAGCAGTATTTTGGGTGTTTGCGCCACAAAAGTTAACATGGCTGGGGCTAAGTACCCCACCCCCTAAGTAGTTTTTTTTTTATCTCTACAGTTACCAATAGACTGTATAAGTTAAAACACTTACCCAGTAAACACAGGAAAATACAACTGTGCACTTTCTGAAATGAAGTATCCCTGGGTTCCAGAACTGGGACTAACATTAGCTCAAAATACTTTAACGTTATCGCGTTCATACTTCCAAAGAATATAACTAACGAGGTGTTAGCTCATGTTTAAAACTCATAGACATAATATATGAATAGACGGGTCTCAATTTGTTCACTCGGGGACGGAGTGGACCACAGACAGCGAATTCGCGTCAAACGCGTGAATGCACAAAAAGCACCATATAAAATAATTCGCGCGTAACGCACCAGACGCTCAATTCGGCGTATTCGCGTCTACCGCGCCGCGCTCTATGCCCCATTCGCGCCGCAGGAACTTTTGACGCACGTAACGCGTCTTTGCATTGACTTAACATTGAAATCACTCGCGCCAGACGCTCTATTCGCGTCTGGTGTGAACGCACCATAATATGGCGGCCCCACGGCTCGTCCGCGCCAGTAGGCAGTAACGGACACACTTCATTCTAATTCGACAAAAACTAAATAAAACTCACCAAAACCTTGTTGTTCCAAAAATCACCAATTTCAGTTTTGCTGCAACAAACCTCTAACTCGTAGAATTATTATTGTAGCCTATTCTGTCTGTAACTTACATGATGCACGTCTCTGTTTCTCTGGAAGTTGCAAGTGGGACCGTTGAAAAAAAAAAAGCGCGGACTTTTCTTTCTTCTTCCCGAAATGCATTGCAAACACCCAATATTGCTCTAGATTTGGCGTGGATATATCGTTGGAGATAACCAGGAGAAGCCTGGTATTCACATGTTGTGGGACTAACTTTGTCCCAACATGAGCTACATATGTTCTTGGGGGCTACACGCTTTTCCTGCATTCCTGTCTTTATAACATGTGGCTTCTATAACACAATGCTATCACGTTTATACTTAACTGAACACTAATACCCTTTATGTAAATATATTACTAAATATAATTTCATAAATTTAAGCAGATTTATGTGACCCGTCTCTCCGCTTTTTTTCAGGGTATTTAGTAGCTGGATTACATGTGGCAATCTGGCTGACAGTAATCGATTACGCAAATAATTAGTTAGCTTGATGCTTAGTATTAATGACTTTGTAAAGAATATCTTGTACTCAGACTTGCAGTTACTTTTTATTGATTACAAATGTTTTATTGCACGGTTACATTTAATCATGATTACTGTGTCTATTGGAATCTTTTGGTCTACAACACATTAAAATGTAGCAAATTGTATGTTATTCTCTTTTTTATATACGTCAGTCAGTAGGCAGTTGTTCAAAAGTAATCTGATCGGATGTTGGCCATCGGATTGGATCGAATCTTGAAACTGGGGTGTTCAAAAGAAAAAAAGCATTCTGAATTCGGATCAGATCACAAAATCCAATCTCTTGGTTTTGCTCTGGATTAAATCCTCAGTTTGTGTTCAAAGCGTTTTAGTAAGATCGGGACATTCAGTCTGATTATTCTGATTAGCCCAGCGACAAGGGTGTGAATTATCAGGAACACAAAATGTACTAAAGAACTATTAAAACTGTTCAAAGAACCAGCATTTGTAACATGCAATTTATGCCCGCAAAAGCAGGGCTGTCATATGCGACCACAAAATATTTAATTTAATTTAAAGTTGTTTTTAATACAATGGCTTGTAAACATACAACTGGGCAGGCAATCAATCAGAGATGGAGGGCAGCTCAGAAGTTATTATTGTGTTAAAAGTTGCAAATGCAAAACATCACTTTATGTCCTTTAGGGGCCAGCCGTAGGAGCAGCTAGTAATCAATATTGGAAATCGGGAGAAGTGTGTTATGGGGTTTCGTCAATCGCAGGTCATTCGATCCATAGGATGAAACTTTCTGAGCAACACGCTGGCTGCGCGCCAGGATTGATTGCATCAGATAACAGAATGCTCTCGAGATCTTCAGAGGCTTCTTGCTCGAGCGGTCCCCTGGGAAAAAGACCAGGTTGTGTTTCCCGAGCACATCACAGCCTGAAACACAGCAGATCCTCTCTGAAGCACCTCGATCAGATACACACACAGCTCACGCTCATTCAGACTGCTTTGACTGACCTGACCGCATTGATCCTGATGAATCCAGAGGCGTCGCAGGGGTCGTAGTCGCCCTGCACATCCATACTGAGAGAAAACCAGATCAATACAGCATGCAGCAATAACGATCTCATTATAGAACAACTAACATCATCATACACAAATATAGATACACAACTGTTCAAAAGTATTGTACAATCGAGTAGGGATTTTCTGAAACTCAGTCTCTTGCTGCGCACCAAATGCTGGCATTCACTTTGATTAAAAATAGTAGTAAACTATGAAATATTGTTAGAATTTAAAGCAGCTGTTTTCTATGAGAATATGTGTTAAACTGTAATTATTTCTGTGATGCGCAGCTGTATTTTCAACATCATTACTCCATTCTTCAGTATCACAGGATCATTCCGAACGTATAATACTGCTTGATCTGCTGCTTCGAGAAGGTCATTTCTGATTGATATCAATGTTGAAGACAGGTCGGCTGCACAGGGGCCAGGCTTGCTTCAGCAGTATATTTTTTGCTGAACTGTGATACATTTGATTTCTCAAAGGAATTCAGATATATAGGCTCGAAAGTTCAAGAACATCCCGGCAGGCAATTTATTTGAAATACATCTGTTGTAACATTAAATGTCTTCACCGTCACTTTCTAATCAAATTGATGCATCCTTGATTAATAAAAGTATACATTAAGTATTACATCGATCCAAAATAAAAGTTTGTTTACATAATATATGTGTGTGTAGTACTGTGTATATTTATTATGTATATCTAAATAATCCTAGCACACATGTATATATTTAAGAAATATGTTATGTTTATATATTAAATATATTGATATATAATATAAATTATATGAATATAAATATACATATATTATATACATTATCATATTGCAAATATATACATGCAAGTGTGTATTTATATATACATAATAAATATAGCACAGTACATCTTTTATGTAAACAAAAATTTTATTTTGGATGCGATTAATCGTTTTGACAGCACTATTATATAGCATTTCACCTTCAAGACTGATTTTGAATTTGAGCTAAAATAATTACAAAAAAAACCCCCATCCACACACCATCTCCCCTCAAAATTAAAAAAAGGTATTATTTATTTAAACATGACATGGCTACGCTCCACGGGGGCATATAAAATATAAATAACTGATTTAAATAGTTCAATTAAATAATAGCAAGTATAGAAAAATATATATAAAAAATTAATATGTAAACAGACATTACTATATGTCTTTTATTATATTTAATATTATAACACGCAACGGATAGGCCAAAGAATTCCGAGCGCTTTTTTGAGTAACTAAAAATATGCTAAAGAAAAGACTATAAGCTAATATAATTTTGAATATAGCAATATTACGCATATTACAAAGGTAAGTACATCGTACTATACTTATTTGATATAATAATATTAAGGGGGGGGGGGTGGGGATGATTAATATGTGATGTAATTACAGGAAAAACGTTTTATAATTGATTGATAAGCACTAATATTAGCAAATAAAAAAATAAGATTTAATACTATAATTTTTCATAAGCTGTAAAATGTAAGAAATAATCCGTATTTGATCAAAATAGTCATTTATTTTATTTTTAGTTCATTGTGCAACCTGCAAGCATACAAAAAATCGACAGTACTTATGTATTTTAAGGCTTTAAGAGTCTTCGTTTTCATTTATTTTAAGCAATCAAACTTTTATCTACATTTAGCATTACATTTAGTCATTTAGCAGCGCTTTTAATCGCAAAGATTTATATACTGCTGAGCAACAGAAGGCAATCAGACTATTAATTATATGATAAAATAAAAGAAAACTAGATAGTAATAGAAAAGACTAGAGCAAGCTATATAGTTAGAGGCTGTTTTGTTTTGCTCGTCTGACAGAAAAAAAACAAACAAAAAAAACAAGAAAACCAGGCAGATCTGTAGTGTCAGAGGGGGGCAAGTCCAGACAGTAAGATCTGAAGCTGAAAGATTGTTCTTGCTTCATCAGGGACGCTTAAGCATGGCAGACTTCCTCCAAAGCGCGAGCCATTTAGACATATGAGGCTGCCTCAACGGGGTCACACAAGAGGGACAAACGTCTCAATATCTTCAGTCTGTTCCTAGGCGCTTCCTTACATCATCAAGGCACATAGATCTACGAATGAATCACACAGCACATCAGATCCGGCACACACACAAACCACCACACACTACACCCAGCACACAACACGTACGACTCTCTCATCCTTCCTCACACCAAGCAACTCACACACTCCACACACATACGCACACACCCACACTTACATTCTCTCTCTCAGGCCCAGTCACGACCACACACATACACAGCACTACATTCTCATGCTCTCAAACACACTGAGCACTGCACACTCACACACACTCTACACACACACACACACACACACACACACACACACACAGCTACATTCATCATCATGCGCTTCACACACTCATGCACGTCAAGCAAAACACGACACATACGAGCTACACACACACCCCACCCACAACACGACACACACACACAACTATACACTACACTCTTCACACACACGAAATACTACAACTCTCATCTCTCTCTGCCAGCACTCTACGACACTCAGGAGTCAAGGCCACACCACTCATTCCAGCACTAGCATTTCTCTCTCACGACACACAACACAACACAGACTACACTACATTCTCGATCTCTCACACAGCTTCAACGCTCCATCTACTACACACACACACACACACAATCTACAACTCTTGCTCTCTCTGCCATCAGCTCACACACACAACACACAGTACTAATTGCTCTCTCTGCAGCAGCACACAACATCACCACACACACACTACATTCTCTTCTCTCTCACACATCCTCATCAACCCATCTCATCACACACACACACACACAACACACTACACTCTCCTCAGCTCCCCTGCAGCAACTCACACAGCACAACAAGCCACATCACACTTAACACACATCACATCCCTACCTCTCTTCTCTCGTTTCGATCACCCCTCATCACTCACACAACAAACCGATCACACGTGCACACACATCACACACACTAATCCTCTCGTCTCCTCGCTCACACATCACACATCCACACACACGACACACACACACTAGCAGCTCATCTCCTCTCTTTCCACACTCACACAGCACACACACACACGACACCATCACACCACCCACTACACTCTCTCTCTCTCACACTCACAATCTCCTCCAGCACACACCTACGACACAACACTACCACATCTACACTCTGCTTCATCTCACACTCACAGCACACACAACACACACACACACACACACACCCACTACATCTCACCTCTCTCAGTCTTTCTCACACGCTCACACAGCAGACACACAACCCACACACACCAGCACACAGGCACACACACACACACCTACACTCTCTTCGCTCGTCTCACACCCACACTGTCACACACACACACACACACACTACATTCTCTCTCTCACACACACACGCCACGAACACTACATTCATCTCTCTACCGTCCACACACTTCACAGTCTGCTCACACAGCGACCCACACCCGACACCAGGGGGAACACACACACACTCGTCCTCTCTCATTTCTCATACACACACACACCACACGCACCACACACAGCACACACACACCACACACACACACACTATACACTCTTCTCCGTCTCTCACACTCCACCTCACACACACACGACACAGCACGATCACACGACACTGCTCTATCTCCTCTCGAATCCAGAAGCATCTCACACGTCACACAACCGCACACACACCACCCCACGACACACTATCACTCATCCTCTCTCATCACAACCACCACAACTACACTCTCGTCGACTGCGCACGAGCACAGCACGCCACACAAAAATTAAAATAGGCAACAGCACACACACCACCACTACACTCTCTCTCTCCACAGCACACCCACACACACTACAACTCTCTATCAACTCTATCCACAACTCACAAACCACACACCAAAACACCAGCACAGAACCAAGCAGCACACCAGCATTCACACTCTCTCTACATCTCAAAAAACAGACACACACACCTACAAATCTGCCTTCGTCTCTCACAACCTCCCACTCACCCAGCACACACACACGAACACGACACTACACTCTCTCTCTCTCACACCACACACTACACTGCTCGCGACCTCCTCTCTCAACAAACCCCCACGACACACACACACACACCACACATCTAGCACTCATCCTCGAATCTCTCACAGCACAGAGCAGCAGCACACACACTACACTCTTCTTCACTCTACACACGCAGCTACACACACCACAGCCCACACCCACACCCACATCACCTACTACACACTACAAAACCCCTCACCACACTCAGCGCAGCACACCCACAGCACGACACACAACAACACTACACCTCTCTGCATCTGCTCTACACATCACACACACACACACACACACACTTACAGCCGCACTGCTCTTCCTGCTCACACTCACGACAAGGCCACACATCACACATAAACATGCACTACAACACTGCTCTCTTCGTCTGTCATCAACACTCACACTCACACACGATCACACTACACTCCGCTCACCTCTCTCTCAACACAACGTAACACACAGCCGTACGTCGGTGTACGGCCATCCACACACAGCACAAATGCACCACAACACACAATGCACACACTAGCACGTCTCTCCTCGCTCCTCACACCGGGTCACTAACCCACACACCCACACACTGACACTCTCTCGTCCTCTCACGGCACTCACAACTCACAGTAGACCCAAACAACTACTAGCAACTCTCTCACCTCACACACACACACACACACACACTACTATCCTCTGCTGCTCCCGTTTCACTCCTACTCACACTCACAAAGCACAAACACACACACCAGCCCACTACACTTCCCACTCACACCTCACTATACACACACAGCCGAGGACCACACACACACACACACTACAGCCACACAACACACACACGACACACCACTACACATCTCATCACACCTCACAACACACACAACACTACACTCTCTCTCATCACTCACCCCCTGCACACAACACCCATCACATTCCACACCTCACGCTCTCAACAACATCACACACACAGCACACTACACTCTCCTATCACAGCATACACACACACTTACACGCTCTCACACTCACACACATCACACACACACACACACAGCTGAGCACTCTCTCCTCTCTCACACTGCGCACTGGCACACCACACAGCACACACATCACAGCACTAAAATGTCTGCTGCACGCATCGGCGTTCTCATTCCTCACGACACCCAACAGCTACGATGGGTATCTCTCCCCAAACGACGAGCACTACAGCCGTCGTCCTTCGAGCATACCTGCTAGCATCTCCTCTCTCACACACGTGCCAGTCGGCGCTTCTAGACACACCACGCTCACATGTCATTCACACCCACAATACTATCTATCTTATCTCACTCTCTCATCACTCACGACACACACACATCACCTTACACCTCCCATCCTTGCTCCCAAACACTCACACACTACACAGGCATCACACACAGCTATCACTCTCGGTTCACTCTCTCACACTCACACACACACTACACTCTCTCACACACACACACTACACTCTCTCACAGCTGCGACAAGGTCACTACACACACAACAAACACTGACACACTACACTGCTCTCTTCTCACCTCACACTCACCACGTCCAGCACTCACACACACACCCACCCAACACAGCACATACATTTCTCTCCCTCGCTCAGCACACATCCAACAAAGCAACTACATTCTCCTCCTCCTCGGTCAAGACACTCACACTTACCACACACACACCCTACTCTACACTCCTGGCGCCATCACTGCATCTCTCACACGTCACACACACACACACATCAGCACACACAGACACACACACTCTCTTCTGCCGCACGCCACACACACGAGGCAGCAAAGCTTTGCACAGCACACACAAGCGCACACATGACACACACACACACTACACTCTTCTCTGCCTCAGATAACAACTTCACACTTATCACACACCTACACCACAACACTACAACTACACTCATTCACTCTCTCTGCTCTCTCAACAGCTCATCAACTACAACCAGCACACACAGCACTACACTCATCACACAACACCTACACTCCATCTCTCGATCCTCATCATCACACACACACTACACTCTCCATATGTCTTTCCACCTGCCATCACACACACACGAACACACTACACATACCAATATCTCTACCTCCTCCTCTCACACCTCATCACACTCACACAGCACACACTCGCACAAACACACAACTACACACACACTATCAACACTCTCTCCTCTTGGCATGCGAATGGCACACGTACACGAACTCAGCACACACACACACACACAAACACACCATCTACCATACACTCTCGCCTTCTCATCACAGCTCACACTCACTACACACACACACACACACAGCACGACACTCTCTCCTCTGTTGGCGGTCGTCACAGCTCCCCACTCACAGGCCACAGCACACACACAGCACAACACACACTAGCATTCTCCTCTCTCTCACGAACAGCACACCTATCCTCTCTCAGCTTACGATCTCACGCTCAGAGCAATCCCAGTTCGTTCAACGACTCGCACACCCCAACACACCACCCACGACAGGAAAACCCTAGCCACTAAGCTCGTTGTCCTCTCTCTCACCACCTCACACACACACATACACTCTCTTCACTCTCATCACATCTCCACACACACACACGATCAACACACACACCCCACACACCAACACAGCTACACTATCTCGCGTCACTAACTCTCAGCACACCCACACATCCACGCACGACACACACACACTACACCTCTCTCTCTCTTCACACTCAGGCTCTCACAACCTCACACACAGCGAGAACACACACACTACACTCTCTCTCTTCACAGCTCATCGACACAACGCTACAGGTGCACACACCTGGGCTACTACACTCTCTCGTCTCACTCTCACAGCACCCACACTCACACCAAGCACAGCTCACAAAACCTCTGTCACTCTCACACGGCCCCACACACACACAAGATGACACACACGACACATTATGACCACCCACACAACAGCCCACTACTACACTCTGCTCTCTCCCTCATCTGCACATTCCGTTTCACGCCACACACAGCAGGGCACAGCCACTCTCTCTCTCTCACACTCACAATCACACACACCAGCACTACAACTCTCTCCCGACTCGAGGAGATCGACACACACGACACACACACACAACACTAGCACTCTCTCTCTCATCAACACTCATCTACCACACACACACACACATACACACGACACGCCTCATCTAACTCACCACATCACACACCCACACCACACACACAGCGCGTCTATTATCACTTCTCACACTCACAAACATCATGACACCACTACACACCACACACCACACAGCACAACTAGGGAAGACACTCCTTCACACTCACTTACACACACACACACACTCACCCCTCTCTCTCTCTCTCTCACACACAAAACACACACACACACTAGCAACTCTCTCATCACTCTACATCACACAATCACACTACACTCTTCATCATTCACAGCAGCACACACACGTAGCACTCCTCTCATCACGCACAACAACCGATATCACACAATCGACACACACGACAGCTACACTCTCTTCTACTCCTCACACTCGCACTCACAAGCACAGCACACACACAACAGCAACACTATCAATTCTCTGGCTCTCACCACAACATCAATCTGACGCACTACACTTTCTCTCTCAGACTCTCACCTCACAACTGGCAGAACAATCATCGCACACTAGCACTCGTCTCAGCTAGGCGTCTTCACACTTGCAGCAGCACACCCACACAGACGGCACATCACACACACTACACTCTCCATCTCTGCACTCACACACACACACACACACACACAGACACACACGAGGACACACCACTACAGGCACTTACACTCTCTGTCTCAAAATGCACACCTTCAACTACACACCCACACTCCAGAGCAACACACACACTACACTCTCTCCACTGCAGCTCACACCATCACCTAGCACACACGAACCACACACGACCACACCCACACACAAACTAACTACACTCTCCTCCTCCACTCTGCAGCACTCACTCTCAAACACTACCACACACACAGACAGGCTCTCTCACCTTCATTCACGCTCACGCACACACACACAACACACACACACACACGACAACACCACACACACACACACACACACAGACTACACTCTCTCACACTCAAAAAAAAAAAAAAAGAACACACACACACGAGTACTCATGCTCAATCTGCAATGCACACAATCACCACCCACACAAACAGCACACACACTATCACTCTCTTGCACACGCACGACACACACACTTCACACACAACATCAACACAACGAACACACAGCACTACATCTACACTCTCACAGCTTCACACACACACAACCCACACTACAACAAACTCTCTCCTCTGCATACACGTACACACACACAACACAACTACACACACAACTACACTCATCACTCAGCAAGCTCACCAGCACCATTCATCACTACACTCCTCTTCTCAAACGTTTGCTCACCCAACACAAAAACACTCAGGCACAGCATCACACACCGCACACACACATCCCTACACTCCTCCACCAGGGTCGTCACACTCACTAAGACACACACATGCACACCCCCACATCACGACACTACACTTCTTCGTCACTACATTCACATCACGAAGGTAGCAGCAATCCACACTACATCTCTCTCTCATCGGCACTACTTCACAGCACACATCACACATCACCCTACACTCAGCACACACACTACACTCTCTCCACAACTCATCCACAAACCAACACCACAAGGTCACTAGATACACTCTTTCTCTCATTCTACTCCCACTTTCGAGCACAGGCACACACAATCATGCTAGTACACTCTCTTCAAGCAACTCTACTACACCACACTACACTCTCTCACACGTCACTACACACACACACACAACGAGCACACACACTACTATCTCTTCCATTCAACACATACATCACACACTATCACATTCACACACACACACACACACTACACTCTCTCACACACTGCGTCACACACACCACACATACCACCCGGAACAACACTATCACTCGTCTTGCAGTTCATCTCATCACTCACACACACACCGACACATCAACATCACACTACACTACACTCGTGTCAGCATTCAGCACACACTCTCTCAGTCTCACACACTCTCTCACTCTCACACTCTCTCACGCTCACACACACACACACACACACACACACTCACTGCTACTACCTTTCTCTCACACTCACAGACACACCCACGACACATGCTAAAACACTCTCTCTGCACACTCGTCACACACACACACACACCAGGCATCCACACACACTACACATCACACTACACTCACTCACCGAAAGCATCTCACGGACACACACACCACACACCACACTACACACAACCTATCACTCTTGCTCAGTCACATCACAACCGGCAGCACACACACGCTCACGACACACATACACCTCACTCTCTCAAATCCCCTCTCACAACCTCAGCAGAGCTCGCTCATCAAGACTGAAGCCTCTACAGAAACATCACTACACCTCACAGCAAAACAGAGATGTTTGTCGCTGACCTATTTTACTAGCAGCCGCAAGGACCCCTGAGCATTTGAAGGTTTTGTAGGTTTCATTAATCTGCAGTGACACATTAGGCATTTTCCTGGTCACCTGCGCATGGGTGCAGGTAAATACATTTATTAATGTTTATTTTAACTTTGGAAGCTGGCACTCTTAAAGTTGGATTGCACAGCATAATGATATTTTGAGCTCCAGATTACATTCACACGCACATATAGGGGGTGAACACCAGTTCATTTGAAGTAATTGAATCATAATAATTGCAAATTAGTGTTATTATGGCTTTGGATTATCTTATTTTTATTAAATGTTTTACTATTTTAGCTTAAACTATTTGTACTAAATATTTGTATTTTTATTATTTTTATCTGGTCATTCTGATAATTATCTTATACCGATCCTTTTATACCAACAATTAATAATATTACTTATTGTTGTATTTAATTATCTATTATGATCTAAAATATAGATATTTAAACTAAAATACTTATATGATTTTTTTAAAAAAAAAAAACTATATAATATGCATATTTTGCACATATAATAATAAAAATATATAATTATTACAAATTATTCTTCCTTACTTCTTAAATAATATTTACATATAATTAATCATATTTTTATATAATAAACCATTATTATTATTACATCATTATTTAACTAAGTATACGAATCTGAGAGTATTATGAAATATTTACTTGTTAATTGACAATGGTCGGCACAATAAAATAAAAAGTTAATTTTTATTTATAATTATAGATACTGGTTTATTTTATGCATCTAAAGGTTATTGTCTTAAATTCTCACATTTGACAATTTCAAATCCTTGAGCTTTATATTGGAGGAGGAGGTATAACCGTTGAACTATGCTGTAAAATGGTATGAAATCCCATGGCAAATCAGCGGGCAATAAAAATAAACACTAGTGTGTGGCTGCTGTCTCGCCGCGAAATGCATATTATATGAAGCGGAGCGAGTATCCTGGGGTTGGGGGCTTGATTCTGGATTTGGCTGAGTTGCGCACGTTTGAAAGGCAATAGGAACAGGACAAACGTAATATCTAATAGGTGATGTGGCGACTGGTTTGTAGAATCATTTACAGCAGCTTTGAAAGCGGCTCAGCCAATCAGAATCAAGCACCAGAACTATCCGTTTTATAATATATATGAATATAACAGTGAGAGTGTTTTTACCTGACCAGCTGCGGCTGCGTTGATAGAGGTATTTGTGGTTCGACTCTCACCGACGGATATAGCACTGACCGCCCTTAAAACAGAGCAGGCTGGCTCACAACCCTGGCCACCCTTCCCTCCTGCATGATAGGCTTATCAATTCAGTGAGGGCCTGGACATCACTCACACTGCAGAGACTGTATCCAGGAACCCTGAGAGAGAGAGGAGAGAGAGAGTAGAGAGAGAAGAGAGAGAAGTGAGGTCGAGAGAGAGAGGATAGAGAGAGAGAGATAGAGAGAGAGAGCGGGTATCATATATACCCAGTAGCCGCGAGATATGATAGACGTCACTCAAGAATTGACGCAGGTTGGGATAATTCTTGGGCTGTTTATATATTAACTAAGCTAACACACTTACCTACACTAACACAAAGATAAGCAGCAAAAACTTCACCTCGCCCATACCCCCGGGTCGAACTGGGGGATTAAATGCAAAATATCCTATATGCTTATGCCTTCTGGAACTTATTTCTATAGAATCAACAGGGTCATTGCTGGCGCTCTCTCTAACGACTGGTAGCCGTCCCACATCTCAACCAGGCAATTCACCAACAACCAAAAACATAATCCTCCGATAGCCTTCCATATCCTAACTAATACTCTGTGTCTAGTGCGTCAGCTCTGTCTTGAACAATTAATTGATGGCCCTAGTGCCGTCTGCCCCCCTCTTATTCCCGTTAAGTTTGTTTTGATCATCCCATTACAAATCCAAAAAATCCCTTTTATTTATTCCTCAGTGCCCGCAAGCTTCTGAAAACAGATATTCCACTCTTTAGACTTTCCTCTCATTCTCCGATATGGCCTCTGACTTTTACACAATCTTACTATATCAGCCTTTCCCACGCAGACACTGTGCACTCGCCTTTGTCGTCTTCGCCTAACCGCACACAAATCAGCTATCCGCCCGGTAAATAACGACAACTAAGCACCGGCCTTGACCATTGGTGCATCATTACGGTCTTAACATTTTGGTCTACTAACCATACATCTAATACCTAGCACAATGTTTCTGTCCCATTAAACATTCTGTAAATCTCTCTTCACTAAGTTCAGTCAACTTTATGACCTACTACGTACCCCACATAGTTCCACCCTATCTCCATCCCTTCCCTACCTCAGAGTATACGGGGCTGAGGCACGAATGTAGGAGCGCCTACCTCACCCTTGACCCGCCGGGGTCGTCCTTTGCGCGCTCAGCTGAATCCAAGATCTTGCAGGAGTCCTATGGCTGCAGGTCGGGGCTCGAGCGTAAGCACATCTACTAGGCTGGCTCTGCATCCAGGCATGCAAGTAATCATTCAACAGAATTACTAGTCCCAGGCCGGGCTATGCAACAGAGGCCTACATCACGTCACCACATTGGCAAGAAACCATCGGAAGCCTAAACAATAACAGTTGCAGAGATGAGAATTGGTGCAATGCTAGTCTGGCCGGCCTAAAAGGGAGTAGTAGCAGTGTACGGCTAGAGAGATCGGTTGGGACGGTCACATTTTTGCAGGGTATGGCGAAAGAAACTGAGAATCACACTTGAGGCAGGAATCAGGAGCTGGCAGCGGATTAACTGGCAGCGAAGCGAAATAATGAGTGATTCTAGATACGGATGCAGACACAGAGAAAACATGTGCATTCGCCGCATCTCGGTAGCAGAGACTTGTGTTTCACACTGTTATTGCTGAATCGAGATCGGAAATCAGCTGATCACACATGCATCGTGGGTGGCTCGTTCTAAAGATGCAGAATCAAGTGTGGAGCAGCGGGAGGGCGGAACTATCTGTTTTATAAAAGACCTATTTTAGCCATTTTCTACGCTAGAAACTATATTTTAAAGGGAAGCTTTAAGCATTAAGCTAGAAAGTGTGAGTGTGCGGGGAGTGTGTGGACGGCGTTATTGCTAGGGAGACAAACCTGAGCGAACGGATCAAAGCACTGCTCTTGTTTTCTGTAGCTGTGCAAATTGTGAGTTGGTTTATTGATCTGCATGCTTGAAGGACTGCAGTCTCGGGGGACCTGAAAACACCCCCGCTGAATTGCCGTACCAGTTTATAAGGAATTAACTCCGGAAGTATAACACTTGATGCTTATCCTGCTGGCTTTATCTTCCGCATACCTGCTTGGTGTCGAATTCGTGAAGGGTCTCGACTGTGGTCCAGATGAGCGTGAAGTCAGTATTTTTCGCTACTCTCCAGTGGTTTCGTAGATAACTCGATGGGTGAACAGAATCATGAAAACATCAACTGTTCAGGGTGCCCTACAAAAAAAAAAAAAGGTTATATTTTACGGGAGCATGCATGCAAAACTAGATTAACACAAGAGGAGTAGACAATGTCTAGTAAAAATAAGAACAGCGTTAAAAGAGTTTTCTGTGCTGATTTCAATGGAAACAATCCCATTAATTCCGAATGATGGTTGTCATGACGACGGGTGTTGACGGGCACATTGACAGCTGCCACCTGAATGATAACAGAAGAGGAAAGCATCAGGATCCGCTGCTCAGCTTCACTCTACCCTGTGATTTACAGCGTCTGCGTCTGTCACACAGAAATGACGCTTCGCTCGGCTGTCTGAAGGGTCACAGGTGATGATGAACGGACACCTGAAGGTCCAGCATCCGGTTATTCTTCAGAGTTCAGAGCTGACAGACGAGAATGAAGTCTTTACACAAACAATACATACACACACGATTTGATTGGACTGTCCATTATGCGATATAGGCCTAAGAATAAAATGACCCCGGGGACCAGCATACACACCATTTAGATTAAAAACCAGGATATGCTTTTCAATGGACAAATCAACCAAAATGTGATTCTTAAATTATTATCAATGTGTTTGATGTACTATGGCGTAACATATCACTAAATATCAATAATAAAAAAATAATTTGAATGAGTGAGTGAGTGTGTGTGAGAGAGAATGTGAATCGTGTGTCGTGTGTGTGTGTGAGATCGTGTCTGTGTGTGTGTGTGGGTGTGGGGTGAGTGTGTGTGTGTGAGATGAGTGTGATGTTTGTAGTTGTAATATGAGAGAGTGTGGTGATGGCAGTGTGAGTTCAGGATTGTGTGGTGTGTGTGTGTCGGCGTTTGTGAGTGTGTCTGTGTGTGTGTCTGTGCCTGTATAGTCGAGTGTGTTTTTGTGGAGTGTGTGAGAGAGTGTGTGTTTGCGTGGTGATTGTGAGTGTGTGTTGGTGTTAGTATAGTTTGTGTGTGCTTTGTTGATTCGTTTTCTTTGTTAGAGAGTGTGTGTGTGGTGCCTGGTTGTCTGAATCAAAGCGCCCTTCGGTGTGATTCGCTTGCTATGTGATTGAGTGTTGTGTGTAGCGAGAGAGTGTGTGTGTGTGCTGTGTGTTGTTTTTCTCTGTAGTAACGACTGCTGGTGTGTAGAGTGTGGCGGTCTGTGAGTGCGTGTGGTCTGTGTGTTGCGTTGGTCTTTGCTGTGAGTGAATATGTTCTGTGTGTCGTGGTGTTGTGATCTGTGTGTGCGTGATTGAAGTGTGTATTGTGAGTGCGAATGTGTGTGGTGATTTGCGTTTGTGTGTGAGTGCGTGTGTGTGTGTGGTGATTGCGTGCTTGGTGTGTGTGTGAGCGAGATGGTGTGTGCGTGTGTGTGTGTGTTTGAGAGAGAGTGTGTGTGTGTGTGAGAAGAGTGTGTGTGTTTGCGTGTGTTAGTGTGTTCTGTGTGTGGAGATGTGCTAGTGGTTTGTGTGTGTGTGTGTGTGAGTGTGTGTCAGTGAGTGAGTTTTGTGTGTGTGTGAGTGTGTGGTGTGTGAGAGAGTGTGTGTGTGTGAGAGGAGTGTGTGTGTGCGTGTGTGAGTGTGTGTGTGTGTGTGTGTTTTTTTTGTGTGTGTGTTTGTGTGTGTGTTTGAGTGTGTGTGTGAGTGAGTGTATGTGTGTGTGTCTGTGTGTGTCTGTGTGTGTGAGTGAGTGTTTGTGTGAGTGTGTGTGTGAGTGAGTGTGTGTGTGTGTGTGTGTGAGTAGAGAGAGTTAGGGGTCGTGTGTGTGTGAGAGTAGAGAGTGTGGCGTGTGTTTTGATTGCTGTGCCTGTGTGTGTGTTACAAACTAATAATAACTAATAAATAAATCTATATAGCACCACAGGCACTAGTGCACCACACAGGTGGGGTACACTACACTACACCACCGCATCAGCCATGCATACAGTATATATATAAATCAGGTATATTATTAGGGGCTCACTAAACCTTTTTTAAAATAAATAAATTTTCACTAATATTAAATAAACATATGAAAAACGTATTTCAGAAACGATTTGTTATTTATTTCGTTGTAGCTGAAATACGAAGATAACCTAAAGCTGAAATAACAACTTAATAAAAAACATAAATAGGCATATAGTTTAAAAAAAAAGTAAGACTACTAAAATGGACAAAAACCCCAAAACATTACTAGAACTTTAACTAAAATAAAAAATGGAATTTGTGGAAATATATTAAATTCAAAAACAGGTATTAGTAATATTAATAAAAAAATACATATAGTTTTACAAGATTGATAAAAAATAGATTTAATTTATAATATCATATCTGTGATATTCTGATGACTTAAATGCAGACACAGCTGGGCGGTTAAGTTGTCACACAGTAAACCAGATATAAGGATAGCAGGCCAAACGGGCTGAGAGATCTAAAGATTGTCTTCCATTAAAGTACAATTCGAGCTTCATTAAACAAAGCTTTTTTTGGCTTTTCTAAGAGTCTTTGGTGTAAAACGAATCTCGGCGCTCGGGCCTTGAGGCAGATGAGCCTCGTCTTGCAGTGCTCACCTCGACGGGTTGGAAACCTCTGGGCATGGGCTTAAAAAAAAACTACTTCAAAACAAGCCTTAGCAATTAGCCGTGCACATTCTTCTAAGTCTGAAAAGGCTAATCTGATAGCTATAAGATCTCTGTCGCGGGGATTTTAGCGCAGGAGACTGCGCTTCTGTACAGGAAAATCGTAAAGTCTTGCTGTGGCAGGTATTAAGCATCGGGTCTTAGAGATGAAGGAGCTGTTTGGCATGCTTTGTACCTGCAGATGAGTATGTAGGATGATGAGGTTAAATGCTGGTGGCTTTACTCATTCCAGACCCAGTGGTGTTAATGACGCTTTAAGCACTTCTAAAGACTGTCCTCTGATAGGACTCTCAAACACTCCGCTCATACCCCCACACACACACTGCACGACTCCCACCTATGCCCAACACGTCACATGCGCAGGCACTCACACTTATAACACACAGGCAGACATCACTCACAACTGCAGGCAGGCTCTCTTCACTACAGCACACAGTCCAGCACTCACACGTCACGGACACACACACAGCAGACACATCTAGCACACATCACACACACACTGCACACATCAGTACAGCACACATTCAGCTCTCTGCTCACTGGGCACTAAACGACACCAATCACTACACACACACACGAGGCAAATAAGCCCAGCGGCAGATGGCAACATTGCTACACCACTATCACACAATTTCAGCTCTCACATCTACAACACAGCCCACAAACTTGCACACAGCTGAGGTCATCACCTCACGACACACCCACAGCAACACACACACTCTCACGAAGAAACTACACTCTCCCAGCAGCATATGCACTCTCTACAGCACTACACACACACTCTCAACTCACGACACACTCATCTACACACTCCACTCTCACTCAACACACACCACTCATGCATCTCAGGCAGCTCTCACAACACAGCACATGCACTCTGCACAATTGCACACGATCTTCTGAGCTCAATTCTACACTCACACACTCACGACAGACACCTCTCATCACACTGATTCACAGCACTATCACACACACTGCCATTGTTCATAGGTACATACTCTCAGCGCTTTTTGGCACACACACACCTCTCAGTCACTACATCACACACACACTCACTACACACACACCATCACGACCTCACACCACACCAGTCACGACTCACACACACGACAACACTGCTCACACACCACACAGACACCTGATTTAAAGATGTTTAAAAACCGCTCAAGCCTGAACTATTGAGTCTCTTCTGGCTCACCAGTGCTGCATTTAGACTGTTCCTGCAGTAAATGTGAAATATTATTATAATGTAAAGCAGCTGTTTTCTACGTGAATATGTGTTAAGCTGTAATGTATTTCTGTGATGTGCAGCTGTATTTTCAGCATCATTCCTCCAGTCTTCAGTGTCACATGATCTTGGCAGAAATCAGTAGTAATAGCTGATCTGCTGCCGAAGAAACTTTCTGATTATTATCAATGTTGAACCAGGCAGCTTGTATATTTTCGTGGGAAACCAGTTGATACATTATAGAGTTTCGTCAGGATTCAACATATGGAATAGCAAAGTTCTAACGGGTGATAGTCAACAGTCATGTATCTTTGACATTATAAAATGTGTTTTACTGTACTGGCGACTTTTGATCAATTTATGCATCCTTGATGAATGATTTCTGTCGATACTGCAGAGTTGTGATAATATTTAGAGAAGCTCTAAAAGCATGATAAATGCAGGTGATGATGAAGTAACTGCTGTCTGGATGAGTTCCGCAGGTTCTGCAGTGATTTGTTGTTCTGTCAGCGAATGACAGTCTCCGTCTGAGTGAGCGTGACACACATAAACACCAGTTCACTTCATTCTGCTGGACCGTGTCACATAAACACAGGCTGTCAGGGTCTTTATTGAACATCCTAAACGCTGACTTTCAGAAGAATAGGTCTGATCTTCTGTGAACCATTGGGGAAAACAAGACCTCGCATATTTTTCCAATTCCGACCGTTGTCCACTTTGCCAATCAGCGAGACATTAGTCTCATTCTGAAAGCTTGGGGATTCCAACCTGACGCGGCTCTTCAGAAAACATTTGATGGAAGGGAGGAGAAAGGCGTTGGCGCACTTGTTGGACTAAATGCCTGGCAACGTGATGGAATGTTAACGGGCATACGGTTCAAGAATGACTGTGAAATAAAAGATGAAGATGGGTCGTTTCAGGCTTCTAGTGCAAACCGTGGCCATGCATGGAGTAATTTCTGCATTGCAACACTGCAGCAAAGAAATTATGATCAAATTATCACTTAAAAAAAAAAATTTGTGTAGAATTTCACTCAGAAATTGCTAGTAGTTTGACACAGTATTGCAACAACCATTGATTTCACTAGCAACGCCAAGGTCATGGGTTTGATTCCCAGTGAATGCATGAACTGATCACATGTCTATCTTGAATGCGATGAAAGAAGTCGCGTTTGGATAAAGAATCTGATAAATGCATAAATGTAAATTGAGAGTCGTACCTCTGGACTTCATTCCAATGAAGCGGTTCTCCACAATATCGATTCTCCCCACACCATGCTTTCCACTGTGAAACCAGAGAATGGGTTATTGATCAATAAATACATACCAATGCACATATTCTCCAGTGACACATACACTTACTGTACCAAATGACATTTGTATGTTAATGTGGCTGATTATGAAGGGATACAATCTGAAGTTTCTGATCGCCCCCTTAAGGAGCCACAGAGAACCACAAGCTCTGATCATCTGCTGAAGACGTCAGATCACTCCTGAAGACATGACAGTAAACACTGAGATGGAACTCCTTCATGCTCACCCGATCTCATTCAGATAGCAGAAGATCTCCAGCGGTGTCTCTTTACACGTTCCTTCCTTAACATGCCTGACTTTGACTGGAACACCTGAGAGAACCAACATACATCAGTGTGAGGAACATCATCCACATCAGAGAGAGAAGAGACGGAATGGATGGATACATGGGTGGATGGGTAGATGGATGGATGGATGGATGGGTGGATGGGTAATGGATGGACGGTGGGTGGGTGGATGGATAGACGGATGATACATGGGTGGATGGGTGGGTGGATGGGTGGATGGATGGATGGGTTGATGGATGGATGGATGGATGGATAGATGGATGGATGGATGGATGGTGGATGGGTGGATGGATGGATGGAGGGATGGATACATGGATGGATGGATGGATGGATGGATGGATGGGTGGGTGGGTGGATGGATGAATGGATGGATGGATAGACGGATTATACATGGGTGATGGAGGGATGGATGGATTGGGGGTGGATGGAAATTGATGGATTGATGGATGGATGGATGGATGGGTGGGTGGATGGATGGATGGATGGGTGGATGGATAGACGGATGGATACATGTGTGGATGGATGGGTGGGTGGATGGATGAATGAATGGATAGATGGAGAGAGATGGATGAATGAAAGGATGAAAAGATAGATGGATAGATAAATGAAGAGAGAGATGGATGGATGGATGGATGGATGGTAGATGGATAAATGAGATGGATGGGTAGATGGATGGATACATGGGAGGATGGATGGATGAAGAGACGTGTATGGGAGGGATGGACTGGGTGGATGGCTGGATGGATAGAGAGATGAAGAGACAGATGATGGACGGATGGATAGATAGATGAAGAGACAGATGGATGGACGGATGGATAGATAGATGATGGATAGATGGAGAGACAGATGCATAGATGGATGGATGGATAGATGGGTGAAATGGACTGAAAGACGATTGATGACGGATACTGAAAGGTAATATAATCGACAGACAGACAGAGTGATAGATAGATAGATAGATACATAGATAGATAGATAGATAGATAGATAGATAGGTTTTAATCTTCATTTTCATCACTACATCTGTTGTTTTGTCAGTTTGAATAAATTAAAAATGTATTTATCTTTCCTTAAATAAATCAGTGACATCTATTTCATGTGTGGCTGAAGAGTCTAGTTATGTGTTTTGGTGGCTGCTGTAGAAGAGCAATGATCAGATCAGTCTGCTTGTACTCCAGCCGTAACGTCAGCGCAAACACACTCAACTCCCATAAATAAATCACGCTGAATAGTCGACTCATTCATAGCGTGAAATGAGCAGCTCAGAGGCCAGAGGTGGAGGATACCAACGGATCGGGGGGAGGAGGCGGAGCTGAAGGAAAAGAGGGCGGAGAAGACTTTTGAAGGAGAAAGAAAAGATCCCTACACGGGTCTGATTAGCATTTAACACGCTCATGAAGGAGAGCCTGCAGTTCTGCTCATCCGTTCACAGCTGTAAACGCCAAAAAACAGCATTATTTACTGTCATTTCAGACTCTGATGTTGTTCATTTTTCCATAGGGGACAGCTGAAAACAATAATCTTCGTGCAGTTTTTAACTTGATATTTGACATTCAAATTTAGAATTTTGAGATCTGAACTTGACATTTGAATTTTGAACCAACAACAGTTTATAGTGACCACGTCTCCAAAAAGAGAAAAACAGCATGAAAGTATCTTAATACTAGTCCATAGACTCTATATTTCAAGACTTCTAAAGTCATATGTGTGCAATAGACTTGCATTTAAACTGGTATTCAATAATAATTTCTCAGATATGATGTGTCAGGTTTGGTGTAATTTGACCGCAAGATATGAAGCATGTTAGACGTTAATGGTTCTCACATTTCTCAACATTTATGTCTCATACATTGTTTTATTTACTCTCACGACATTTCATTTCACACTCTGATGTAGTCACTCTTTCCATGGATCACAACTGAGAAAAAAAAGTTTAACATGAATTTTGAATCAACATCAGCTGAACAAAAAACAGCACAGAAGTATCCTAATATTAGCCAAGTCTTCTTAAGTCATATGACCGTTTATGTGGCCATTTTTAAAGTGTTATTCAATAATATTTTCTTTCATAGCAAATATGGCGTGGTTACACGTGTTATTTTAGTATCGGATTTATTTTCTTAATAGTTTGAATTAGTTTAGATTTTTATATTTCGTGTTTTTATTTTTAATTTTGTTAAAGTTTTAGTAGCTTTGTTGTGTGTTTTTTCATTTTAATTTTTTTAATGAATATTTTATTACTTAAACATTTTTATTTTAAAATTATGGTTTTATATTATTTTCTTTAAGGTTAGTTTCTTTATTTTAGTGCATACGTTAAAATAAATGAAAATGAGAAATGTTTGGGAACTAGCTGAATTATTTTTTTTAAAATACATTTTATTTTATTTTATTTCAATTAACAAAAACAAAAAATATATATATTTTTGTTTGAGTTAACTATAATAACCCTGCTGTTGTGTCATGTTTGACTGCAAGATATGGCACAGGTTGGACATTTATGACCTCAAATGTCAACTTTCATGACTCATACGGTCTCTTTTATGACATTTCTTATACTTTTTGAAGCTTATAAGTCACTTTGAACTGTTGTTGCATGGAAAAGAGTAAATAAAGTCACTTTTGGCCAAACTATTCCCTTGAGAAATATTCTCAGGCGAGAAGTTTTCATATCCAGAGTCCTCGGACCACAGGGCACCCAAAAGAGCAGCACGCAGACAAAGCCCTCGAGCCCTTCAGATAGTTAATAATTCGATTAAAAGTTCAAATAAATGAAACAGCGCATGAAGACGGAGTCTCTCGGCCACTTCTCTCTCTCTCTCTCTCCGTGTGCACCGCATTCACCGCACTCTTTCTCTCAGCCTTAGAAAAGCAACAATAGGACAGAAGACACAGTTGTAGGAAAAATTACCGCTTTACATTTTTCCACTCTTTCCCCGTCTTTCGCGCCGTTCCCCTTTTGAGGTGCAGCAGAAGACGTGGCAAAGAAACGGGGGTTAAAATGACAAGAGGGAAAAGGTTTGGTCTCTCTCAATGAGAGAGAGTGCTGAGAAAGTGAGGAGAAGAAAAGACGGAGCAGAATAGAAAGATAAACCAGGTCTTTACAGGGGGGCTTCTATTGTGAGAATCACTAAAACAGCTTTTCTCATGGACATTAAATGGACGTGCTCAAATATCTATGAATACTGATGGCCGATCAAAACAGATCATAGAGCACAATGACATCGCTGTCTGATAAAATCACATTACTAGTTCACTCGGGGTCCCACACAACCATTGAAATTCTAATTCCGCAAATATGGGAACGAGAGTTTGACTCCCTCGCGCACTTTGTTTAAGTGTCTGGAAACAGTTTATTTGAGAAACCAGCAGAGACTGACCGAAACATTTCACTGCACAAACACATGCTGCTTCATTATATACTATACAGCACATCTCCACTGCATGACTGTTTGTATCATTGAGAAAACTGTATTATTGCACAGCTCCACATGTAAAGAACAGATATATGTAAACAACTGCAAATGTGTGTGTGTGTGTGTGTGTGTGTGTGTGTGTGTGTGTGAGTGAGATGTGAGTGAGTGAGTGTGTGTGTCTATATATACACACACAGTCAAACCAACAATTATTCAGCCACCAGATATAGTTTTTTATATTTTTTTACTAGTAGGTGCATGAGTGTGTGTGAGTGAGTGTGTGTGTTTGTGTGTGTGGTGTGTTGATTGTGTGCTGTGTTGTGTTGGTGTTGATTTGTTTGTCTATATTACACACACAACACCCAACCAAAAATTATTCAGACACCAGATATAATTTTTGATATTTTTTTTACTAGTGGGTGCATGAGTGTGTGTGTTTAGAGTGTGTGTGATTGTGTGTGTGTGTGAGAGAGAGAGAAATATCTGAGTGAGTGTGTGTGTGTGTGTGTGAGTGGGTGTGGGCGTGCGTGTGAGTGTTTGTGCATGTGTGTGTGTGTGTGTGTGTGGTGTCTGTGTGAGAGTGCGTTCGCGTGTGTGCGTGCAAGTTTGTGTGTTGTGCGAGTGTGTTGTGTGTACTGTGTCTGTGTGTCCTATAGATACACACACAAGTCAAACCAAAAATTATTCAGACCCCAGATTTCATTATTTGATAGTGTTTTTTTACTAAAAAGTTGGGGGGGGTTGCATGAGCGGTGTGGATGTTTAGAGTGTGTGTGGATGTGCGTGTCTGTGCGGGTGCGTGTGTGGTGTGTGTGTGTGTGAGAGAGAGAGAAGTTGTGTGTGTGTGAGGTTGTGTGTGTGTGTGTGAGTGTGCGTGCGAGTGTGTGTTAGCGTGTGTGTGCGAGTGGGGGGGGGGTGTGTGTGTCTGGTGTCTATAATACCCACCTCCCAACCAAACATTTTCAGACACCAGATATCAGGTTTGTCTTGTGTTACAGTGGTGCGGACATAATAGTTAAATTGCTGTAAGTAAGAAGAGCGCAAATAAAGAAACTGTGACATATTATATCCCAAAAATTATTTTCAGTGACTAACAGTCAAATTATAAAATTTGGGCCAAAACTCTGATATTGACATTTGACTGACCATGTTTTTGTACACACCTTACAATAAAAGGTATCTGCATCACAAGATGACCATTTGTTCTGACACAGTTTAACTCCATTTTCTAAACTATAGCGAATAAAACTGTGATAATGTGAGAAATGTGGAAGGTTGCGTAATTAATTTATGTTTTGCTTATATATATATATATATTATATACAGTGGGTACGGAAAGTATACAGACCCCCTTAAATTTTTCACTCTTTGTTATAATTGCAGCCATTTGCTAAAATCATTTAAGTTTATTTTTTTTTCCTCATTAATGTACACACAGAACCCCATATTGAACAGAAAAACACAGAATTGTTGACATTTGTGCAGATTTATTAAAAAAAGAAAAACTAAAATATCACATAGTCCTAAGTATTCAGACCCTTTGCTGTGACACTCATATTTTTAATTCAGGTGCTGTCCATTTCTTCTGATCATCCTTGAGATGGTTCTACACCTTCATTTGAGTCCAGCTGTGTTTGATTATACTGATTGGACTTGATTAGGAAAGCCACACACCTGTCTATATAAGACGTTACAGCTCACAGTGCATGTCAGAGCAAATTATAATCATGAGGTCAAAGGAACTGCCTGTAGAGCTCAGAGACAGAATTGTGGCAAAGGCACAGATCTGGCCAAGGTTACAAAAACATTTCTGCTGCTCTTAAGGTTCCTAAGAGCACAGTGGCTTCCATAATCCTTAAATGGAAGACGTTGAACCCTTCCTAGAGCTGGCCGTCCGCCAAAAAACTGAGCTATCGGGGGAGAAAAGCCTTGGTGAGAGAGGTAAAGAAGAACCCAAAGATCACTGTGGCTGAGCTCCAGAGATGCAGTCGGGAGATGGGAGAAAGTTGTAGAAAGTCAACCATCACTGCAGCACCTCCACCAGTCGGGGCTTTACCTTGGATACTCAGTGCAAGACACATGAAAGCCCCATGGAGTTTGCTAAAAAACCCTGAAGACTCCAAGATGGGGAGGTAAATATTCTCTGGTCTGATGAGACCAAGATAGGACTTTTTGGCCTTAATTCTAAGCGGTATGTTGTGGAGAAAACCAGGCACTGCTCATCATCTGTCTAATACAGTCCCAACAGTGAAGCATGGTGGTGGCAGCATCATGCTGTGGGGGTGTTTTTCAGCTGCAGGGACAGGACGACTGGTTGCAATCGAGGGAAAGATGAATGCGGCCAAGTACAGGGATATCCTGGACGAAAACCTTCTCCAGAGTGCTCAGTACCTCAGACTGGGCCGAAGGTTTACCTTCCAACAAGACAATTACCACACAGCTAAAATAACGAAGGAGTGTTTTCACAACAACTCTGTGACTGTTCTTGATGGCCAAGCCAGAGCCCTGACTTAAACCCAATGAGCATCTCTGGAGAGACCTAAAAAAATGGCTGTCCACCAACGTTTACAATCCAAACTGACAGAACTGGAGAGGATCTGCAAAAAGGAATGGCAGAGGATCCCCAAATCCAAGTGTAAAAACTGGTTGCAATCTTTCCCAAACAGACTTCATCTGTATTAGATCCAAAAGGTTGCTTCTACTAATACGGAGCAAAGGGGTGGCTTGAATATACCGGCGGGGTTGGGACCCGGGGAATTGTGATATTTCATGTTTTTCTTTTTTAATAAACCTGCAAAATGTCAACAATTCTGTGTTTTTTCTGTCAATATGGTGTGCTGTGTGTTCATTAATGAGGAAAAAAAAATTACTTTTGATTTTAGCAAATGGCTGCAATATACAAAGAGTGAAAAATTTAAGGGGGTACTTTCCGTACCCACTGTATATTATCTATCATTATGATAATATGATACTATAATGACTTGACAATGGCACTTAGTATTAGCTACTGTTAAGTTACAAAACTAATGAATTGGCTCTCCTCAGTAGACCGAGGCAAGGAAATATTAAATTTTTGTTACTTCAATACTTGTTTTTTCCCCCTGCCATTTAATGTGTAATGAATGGTTAATAGTAATTTACCCCGACTCATGACCCAGTACACTCCCTAGAGGCGTTTGTGCCTGTAAACAGTAACAAAACAGCAATTCGCAGCACATCTGGATAGAAGTGTCGTATATAACGATTCTGCGACACATTCACTACCTTTAGCGAAGTGGCTCCCAGCAACGTCTGGCACTTGGGAGGTCTTCTGTGTTCTCTTGTCACTGTAGAGATCTGGAGTGCGTGATCCGTGACAAAACAGCATTCATTCACATACATCTCAGGGCTTATGACAGAGATTCCACACTCCTGTTAGTGAGAGACGATGAAAGGCTATACATCCTTTAAATGCAGTTCTGTCAAACAGTATCGTCGATTAATCGTATCCAAAGTAAAAGTTTTTGTTTACATAATATATGTGTGTGTGTACTGTTTATATTTATTATGTATATATAAATACAAACACATACAGTATATTTTTCTTAAATATATACATGCATGGGTGTGTATTTATATATACGTAATAAATATACACAGTACACACAGATATATTATGTAAACAAAAAACTTTTATTAATCGCGATTAATCGTTTGACAGAACTGCTTAAATGTGAAATTAAAATAAATAAATAATTGTACAATACAAACAATCCAAATGAAACACTTTCAAATATTTCATTTGTTTATCTGCATTTCATGTGATATTAAATGGCATCAGAGAACCGTAAAACATGCAAATGTGTTGTTAAATTGTTGAAATATTATATATACGATATAAAATACAAAATATATAGAAGATGCATATGGTCCAGTGGAAAACATTATATCTCGCAATTTTGAGTTTATATCTCAATTCTTTTTTTCTTGCAATTCTGAGTTTAAATCTCGCATTTCTGAGTTTACATCTCATTCTAATTCAAATCTCAATTCTGATTTAGATCTCAATTTGAGTTCTATCCTCATTCTGGGTTCACAGCCTCAATTTGAGTTACATCTCAATTCGGATTTCACCTCTCATTCTGAGTTCACCTCTCAATCGGAGTTCACAATCTCATTTTGAGTTACTATCTCATTTTGAGTTTATATCTCATTCTGAGTTTATATCTCAGATTCGGAGTTCACTCTCAATTCGGATTTTACTCCAATTTGGAGTTCATATCTCATTCGGAGTTCATATCTCAATTCTGTTTATATCGTAATTCTGAGTTTATATCTCAATTTTGAGTTCATATCTCAATTCTGAGTTCACATCTCAATTCTGAGTTCACATCTCAATTCTGAGTTCACATCTCAATTCTGAGTTCACATCTCAATTCTGAGTTCACATCTCAATTCTGAGTTCACATCTCAATTCTGAGTTCACATCTCAATTCTGAGTTCACATCTCAATTCTGAGTTCACATCTCAATTCTGAGTTCACATCTCAATTCTGAGTTCACATCTCAATTTCTGAGTTTATATCTCACATTTCTGAGTTTATATCTCACAATTATGAGTTTATATCGCAATTCTGAGTTTAAATCGCAATTCTGAGTTTATATCTCGCAAATCTGAGAAAAAAAATCTGAATTCTGACTTTATATCTGGCATTCGAATTGATAACTCGCAATTGCAAGTTTCATCTCACAACTTCTTCGAAAAACTGTCAGAATTGTGAGATAAAAAGTTACAGTTACCTTTTTTTAGTTTTTTTAATCAGTGGCGGAAATGGGCTTTTTGTAAGTTATGAAAACATTATTTCTGAACATTAATGGAACATTCCATTGAATAATTTTGCAGACATTATGGGAACGTAACTTTTGACTGTTCTCTGAATGCTCTGATACAAGTAGTAACATTTAAAAAATGTTACACAAATCTAACTCAACTGTTTTTTATAAAAGTTCCATGAACAATCTATTATAACGTTTTAGTGCTAAGTTTCAGACATTACAGACCACATGACTTTGAACCAACATTCTAATTGGTAGAATCTTTGTTCATAACTTTGCCAGAACGTTCCGACAACGTTCAAAATAGAGAATCACTGCTAAAGTGCTGTTGAATCCTGCAGCCGAATGGATGCATTTTGATATATTCTGCTTTGACTGACATCTTTTGCAGGACAAAGTACTTTGTTCCATGCAAAAAAAACATTTATTTATGGTCATGTGAGCAAAAGACGAAAATAAAAGCCCACATGGTTTGAAAACCCATCAAGTCTTCATGTCCGGCAGATGTACTTCCACTCGGTGAAGCCAGGGGTATCTCTCCATCTGCGGTGTGTGTGTGTGTGTGTGTGTGTGTGTCCATCAGACGGCGTTACCCCTGCCAATTACCACAGATTACAGCAGGATGACAGTCCGTGTGTCCTGAGCTGAGGCAAATTGCAGGGGAACTATGCAAAATAACCACCGGGTGCATTTAAATGGAAACCTTTACCAGACAAACATCATCATACGATAACTAATCTCTGTCCAAATGCACGTCCGTCTTTACTGTCGCTTTAACTAAACGCCGTCTCTGACTGCGCGGCGCTACTTTCTTTATTTTCTGCTTCACTAGTATCTGTCCTGAGATAAAACTGGTGAAATGGCCTTAAAAGCCATTTGAAGAAGCGTCTGGAAGGGTCAAATTAATGGGTAGAATTTTAACACAAGAGATTGAACGCTGTTTGTGTGCCGAGTCTCGATGTTTTATCAGACGTATAAATCCATGCATCTGAAGTGTGATGCCATTTCAATGCATGGCTTGTTACTTTACGGTGTAAAACACAAGGTTTTTAGTGATGAAAGTAGTTTAGTGATTAGCATATCTGAGATATGCTCAGTAGTCAACATTTAGATCAAAAGAGTTCATCAAAGTTGTCGTAAGACAAGAATGCATTTAGGTTTTAGGACAACTTTGATGAAAGGTTTTGATCCACTTCAAATGTTTACAGTTTTAGTTTTGGATCCAATTTATCCCATATATTAAATAAAGATGTTGGTTTTATCTTTTGTGTGTGTGCAATAAGCTTGGTATATTTTAAGCCCTAACAAGTTTTCTGCCTCTTCCTGCACTGTATGTGAAATATTTTATTGCTTTTTATTGTAAACATTATATACCATACACAAAAAAATATGTTCTAGAAACTATTGTTCTTATTAACAATAATTCTGAATGTTTTAAAAACGATTGTTCTTGGTTATGCGAACGTTAAGGGAACGTTTCCAATTCATCATTCTGAAAGCATTATAGAAACGTTACTTTTGAATTTTCTCTGAACGTTCTGAAACAAGAAGTAACATTCAAAAAAATGTTAGACTAACGTTTAAAACATTTTCCATGAACGATGTATAAATAATGTTTTTGTGTTAACGTGTTACCGGAAGAACGTTTGTTCATAACGTTGATACATTTCTGAGACTGTTCCCTGTTAGCTGGGATTGTTCATGGAACATTTTATTTCCGAAACATTTTAGGCGAGCGTTCATCTAACTTTTTTTTTTACGTGTTTCAAAGCGTTCAGAGAACATTCAAAAGTAACATTCCCACAATGTTTGCAAAATGATACAAATGGAACGTTCCCTTAACATTCACATGCCCAAACAAAAACCTTTTTGGACTTTCAAAAGTAACATTTTTATAACTTAATTGGAACATTAGCAAAACGCTTTTGAGACATTTTTGCAGTCAATATTGCAATTTGTGTAAAAATTGGGAAAATTGAATAAATTCCTTTTTTCTCCCCATCAAATGTAAAAATATTTTCTTAAACGGAGGAATAAAATCAAATGGAAAATCTGTGCAAAATGTGGGACACAGTGAAATATCAACTCACATGATTTCTACAATGAATTAAGTATCAAATCAACAGATCACAATGCATGAACACGAACTGATCTGCATATTTTCTTTATAAAAACAAATGGAACGATTCACTGCATCACCAGCAGCTGGATCTAACAGCGATTATTTGACTGTTCGCGTGATCATCATCTCTCATATTTAAGCTCAATAACGTTTAAGTTTATGGTCTCATTGTTCAAAGAACTTTTTTCTGAAATGTTTTAGTTGGACATTCATAGTGCTTCAAAGTTACCACTTGTTTCATTCAAAAGTAACGTTCCGATGATGTTTGCAAAATGATAACATAACGTTCGTATAACCAAGAAGAAAGTTTTTTGTTTTTTTTACTCAAATAAACTAAAATATAAAAGTGCTGATTTGTTGAACCTGTTGAATGCAGTCAAGATTGCGATTTATGTAAAAAATGGAGAAAACAGAATGAGATTGTTTATTTTTCTTCCCGTCATGTTGTGGGAAAAGTATGAATGATGTTAATAACAATTTTTCTTAAATGGGGGAGGGGAGAGTCAAACGGAAAACCTGTGCAAAATATTAGCAAAATGGCAAAATTCAACTCATTTTATTTTGCCAAAAACTATTTTCAACGTCAAATCAACAGAGAATGTCAAAATATGACATTGCATGAACTGAACTGACCAAAATAATTCTTTACAAAAATTAACTAAACGATTCAGTGCATCAGAAGCGACTGAGCCAGACTGATCCAGACCTGAACAGTGTCTTACGAGCGACGAAAGACCGCAGAGATCAGGTGAAGCTCAACACGTTTCAGCGCTTGATATAATGTGATGGGATCAATGAATTTCAATTCTGACCCCCTGCTGGTGGATCTGGTCTCGCCCTTTAACCCCACGAGACAGGCGAAGGTAGGAATAATCCACAGAGAGAACGACAGGCAGAGAGAAGGCATTGGTGGCAAATGGTCCGTGAAGAGAAGCATCATGTCGCTGGAGCGCGCTTTATTCAGCTGGCCGTATATTGTTGTCCTGAAAGACGACAGCCGCATGAACTTACAGCAAGTAAATTTCTCTCTTTCCACATGTTAGCTGCCTCATTTGCTTTCAATCAAAGCCCAGGGTTGAAAGAGACGGGGAAAGGGAACGGCGAAGAGGGGGGAAAAAAAAGTGTCAGAGAGTGGAAAGAATGAGTGAAGAGATGAAAGTAAAGCAGTGAAATCTGGCCAGTGGATTGGAAGTGAGGCGTAAATCACCGTGTCCTGAACCGAGAGACACATTCTCCTTCTGATGAGAGAAGATGATCTGCATCAGCGTCTTAATAACCCTGAGATCCTTAACTCTATTCCTGAGGCCTCTGATTGACTGACTTTTCTCAAGTGAACGTCAGAATAACGTCAGTAATATCTCCAGATGAACACTTACTGGACTGAAGCAGCTCAGCTTCACTTGATTCTCCATCAATCATAGGGTTTTAAGAGGTAGTCATCAAATCATGGAAATCATGATCCGTCCTGATCTTTGAGGGAGCGTTTCGTTTCCAGAAGCTTTACTAGGTGTTGTCGGGGGGGGGCACTGCCTGTGACAGGAAAAAAACGGAAGTCAAATAAACATCCATTCACACAACACAGCAATCACAACAAAAATCTCACATCTTCTGGGACCCTTTTTGTCTTCAGCTCGAATCATCCACTGCCTTAATATGTTTGGAGCATTTCACTCTCATCTTATTATTTCTGGAGAGTAATAGCCAACGGACTGATGTGTAAGGGAAAGACAAAAGATAGTTGTTAATGTCAGTATCAGGCTGAATATTTCATATTGATTTGACTAATAATGGTTGAGATCTCTGAATAAAATTTTAATACAGTTTTTTTACTTTTTTTTCCATCCGTATATCCAATCCCTCTCACACTATATTAGACTATATGAGCCATAAGAGCCTGATGATCAAATATGACACTTAAAAAAAACTTATCAAAAATATATTTTGGTCAATAAACAGTTCCATTTTTAAAAAATGTTTTTCTCCGTTGCTGAGACGAGAAATAATTCTTCAGGACGAATTCGTTTCATCTTTGTTTTTGTACGAGCATGGAGATTAGATTTATTCCTGTTTCCGAAACCAAAAAAAAAAAAAACAAATTGCAAGGATATAAACCTCTGACTTCGACTTCTCAAAAAAAAAGTTCACCACAGAATAAAAAATAAATAAAATGGTGAATATTGATGGTGGGAGATTAAGACATCCAAAGGATGTTCAAAAGGGAAGAAGTAAAGTGTGTTGAAATATATAATTATAGCAATTCCCAAAAAGACTCGCACGTCTAAATAAAATTTGTCTAAAGGGTTAATAAAAGATGTTCGCATTTCACATCTCTAAGCATTGGCAGGTTGCCGAACAAAAGGGTTTCCAGCCTTGAAATACAACGACACAGCATGCAATGCATCGTGAAAGACTTTTTATCTCACAATTCTGATTTATTTTTCATGCAGTTCTGAGAAAAAACATAAACTCAGAATTCTAGCAATTCGATTATCTTGCAATTGTGGCCTTTTTTCTCTGAATTTTGAGTTTTCATCTCACAATTCTGTTTGTTCTTTTTTCTGACCCTGCAATAAATCTCATCTCCCCGCTCTTTAACAGAAAACGAAGAAGAAAATGATGAAAAATTAAAGCAATGACGACGGAAATCTCAAAATTGAGACATCTAAAGCATATCCAGATGTTTGAAGCTCAGAGCAACTCGTCACATTCAAATATTGAGAATATTGTTTGAAACATGAGAAACATGATCTTTACTTAATATCCTAGAGAGGGAGGATGATTTTGTTGATGCATGAAAAAGAACGCACGTTTAATTTTTGCATCACATTTTTCAATGTGTTTATATGTAGATCACAATAAAGAAAAAATCTTCATTAAATAAATAAATAAAGTTTTTCTTCAAAAGAGAATGTATTGTCTTGGATTGAAAATATATGGAGGGCTAAATAAATTCTTAAATGCTTTTAAAAATACATTTATATTTTTAAAATGCATTTTCAAACAAAATGAGCAAAAAATATATCAGTAGAAAATATATTTACATTGAAAGCAAACATATTTTGGGGGATTTTTAATTTTTTTGCCATATGGGTCTGAACGGAAATAACTTTGCTTTACTCGATTATCCAGACATCGTTTTTTTTTGTTTAGAAAAGTCATGCTTGAAATGCTTTTGAGGAGCGTTTATTTCTTCATCTCTCAATCAAACTGGATTGCATTGCATTATATGTTTAGAATCTGCAGAGCTTTGATCATAACAATCTCTTACCTTCGGATTCTCCAGAATTCCAGATTCATAGCTGTTAAAAGAGATTTTTAGTAAGTTTTCTGTAATGCAATAACAGCAGTAAAGAACGCATGCAGGTAAACAGAGACTTCACCTGATGTGCATGAGATTTGCATCCATGCTCCACGGAGCCTTCGGTGTGACAGGAACAGGAATACCGTGTTTCTGAGCAAAGACAACAAACATATGAGCTAAAGGACTGAGTTTTAGACAATTTTCACTCTAGAAATTGCTAGTAAATTTCACAAAAAAACTACAAAGAAATGGCCAGTAACACATTGAGTTAAACATGAAATTTTGAATGAATATTTTCTTGTAAAATTCACAACCAATAATCTTTGTTTTATTCACAGTCTGTAGTATTTCTGATGCTTTCATTTGCGTTTAATGCGGAAACGCTTACAGATGCATCACACATACTCACACACACACACTCATGCACACACTCACTCCTCACTCACTCATGCATACACACACACTCTGCTACTCCTCTACACACACCACACACACACACACACACCCTCACTCACTCTCTCTCTCACACACACACACACACACACTCACTCTCTCACTCTCTCTCTCTCTCTCTTACAAACATTTGAAACTCTATAAACAGTATATACAGTCGATTCTTTATATATGCAAAACGGAGTGACTTTTATCAGTCTCAGCATCCACAAAGATTAACTTGAAGTCATCAAGACACAAAAAGAGCTGTTCAGACAACAGGTTGAAGAAAAAGTGATATTAATAAAGACAGACGTCTGTGATCAGATGATGAGCTCCATCTAGTGGAGAGAATCAGGACTGAATCAGTTTTGTTTGTGGCAAGCTGTTATCGTCTTTAACTTAAACTGAAAATAAAACCATTGCTGCTTTAAATTACATAAACATGAACTGAAATAAAATATAAAGACGTAAAGTACTAAAACACTAAAAATGAAATAAAAATGAATTAAATGACTCCTATATAATAACCAAAAGCCCTACAAAATATTTGACAATGCTTTTTTTTATTTACAGGAATTAGGAGTGGCAATATTTTAAATATAACTAAATTAAAGATAAATATTAAAATAATTCAGTGAATTTGCATTCATTTGTAATTGTACAGATTTTTACAGTTGTTTGTGATTGCTTTTTGATGACGCTGTTGTTGTTGTTGTTTTTTGGAGCAATTTATTAAAATAATTTAATGCAAATAATTAAATTAATGAAAATTAGCCATTTCTAACTAATACGATAAAGCTTAATATAACTGAAAAAAGAAAAAAATATTTATTAATTATAAAAATGTCCATGACTTTTCCAGGTCTAGAAATCACACTTCTCAAATTCTCTACAAAATTCTATACATTTTTAAGATGTTTTAGCTCATTTCAAAGGCTTTACGTTAAGTCATTTTGTGTCCTTTTCTGCCCCCTAGTGGTCCCCGGACCTCTGTAGCGCTATAAAAAGAACATGAAAGAATTTGATAACAAATGTTTGCATTCATATTAAAATCCCTGAGTTTTGGTTGCAGTCTCCGGTGTTCTGGAAGGTCTGAGCACAGTCTGTGACACTGAGATCTCAGTTTGCAAGGAAAGTGGAGAAAGCGTAGAAGCGGGAGACTAAAGAGCAAGTTTGAGCTGCACCTCTGCGTACTCCATCAGGTTGGTCCGGCCCCGGAAGCGGCTGTAAAACTCTGGGATCCTCCACGGAGCGATGATCTGAGACGTAGACATGAAGACGGTCAGAGACAGACGACGGGTTAATAATAACGCTCGTGTGACGGATCTGAACTCACCTGCACTTGAGGATAGAGCGCGTAACACGTCAGCTCGAAGCGGATCTGGTCATTCCCCTGCAGCAAACACAGCACTAAAACATTCATTCACACGCTTCCTCATATGCGTCTGTGCATATATGACCCTGGAGCACAAACCCAGCCATAAGGGTCCATTTTTCGAAATTGAGATTTGTGCATCATCTGCATGCTGAATAAATCAGCTTTCCATTGGAGTATGGTTTGTTAGGATCGGACAATATTTTGAAAATCGGGAATCTGAGGGTGCAAAATTCAAATATTGAGCAAAATCATCTTTAAGTTTGTTCCAATGCAGTTCTTAGCAATGCATATTAATTATCAAAAATTAAGTTTTGATATATTTTACGTTAGGAAATTTACAAAATATCTTCATGTAATATGATCTTTATTTAATATCCTAATTATTTTTGGCATTAAAAAAAATCAATAATTGTGACCCATACAATGTATTGTTGGCTATTGCTACAAATATCCCCCAGCGACTTAACACTGCTTTTGTGCTGCAGGGACACAGATGAGCTTCAGAAAATAATGATCACATTTTCTTTGGATTTAAACACCATTCTCAGTGTTTTTCTGTAATTAATGGACACATTTACTTCTGTGTTCTTCAGGGATCACAGTCTTTATGACCAATGAAGTTGCATGACTTTTCTAGTTGTTTGTGATTTAAATATTAGAAATATATATATATATATTTACCTTTTAATTACAAATAGCAATTTCTTATCAATTTGTCTCTACTCAAATATTTGTATATATTAATTATAGAAATTTCCATAGCTTTTTAAGATTTTGATGAATTTTTAAAAAGATAAAATAAAATAAAATGGATAATTGTAATAATAAGAAAGAGAAGTTTCTGAATCACATCAAATCTCTGATCAGAGTCACAGAACAGACTCCTGCTGCCATCTAGAGCTGAAACACATTAAAGATGCACTTAACCCACAGAGAAACTTGCAAGATCACAGGGAAAACATACTTTATTTTACCTAAAGGACTTTATTCTTTTTATTCTACTGAAAGGATGTTGTCAATATACATATAGGAAGAGCTAAGTTTAATAAGCTGCTGAACAGTTTAACATTCAGTCACTGTAACTTTAGGCTGTTTCTGTTTGATCAAAAATACAGTAACAATTGTGAAATATTATTCCAATTTAAAACAGCTGTTTTCTATGTGAATATGTGTTTAACTGTAATGTATTTCTGTGATGCGCAGCTGTATTTTCAGCATCATTCCTCCAGTCTTCAGTGTCACATGATCTTCAGAAATCAGTATACTATGCTGATCTGCTGCTCGAGAAACAATTCTGATTTGAAAAAAAAGTTTTTTTTTCAGATTGATTTGAAACAGTTGTGTTGCTTAATATTTTTTTTGCGGAAACCGTGATGCATTTTATTTTTCAGGATTCACAGATGAATAGAAAGTTCAAAAGAACAGCATTTATTTGAAATATAATTTTTTTGAAACATTATAAATGTCTTTACCATCACTTTTGATCCATTTAATGCATCCCTAGAAGAAATCAAATCCTTGCGTTCCTCAAGAATCATTAGATTGATGAGAGGTGACAGTAAAGACATTTATAATGTTTTCAAATATTTCTATTTCAAATAAATGCTGTTCTTCTGAACTTTCTGTTCATCTATTCATACAAAAAATATACATTTTTTATATTTTCAACACTGATAATAATCAGAAATGTTTCTGGAGCAGCAGATCAGCATATTATACTGATTTCTGAAGATCATGTGACACTGAAGACTGGAGGAATGATGCTGAAAAACAGCTGCGCATCACAGGAATCATTACAGTTTAACAGAAACAGACTAAAGTTCAGTGACTGAATTTAAACTGTTCAGCACTTTATAAACTTAGGATCTTCCTACATTTGCTGTTTTTCCCTATATAGGTGTTTTCACATCTGTGTCGCTGCAGCACAAAAGCAGTGTTAAGTGTTATATTTGTAGCAATAGCCAACAATACATTGTATGGGTCACAATTATACATTTCTCTTTTATGCCAAAAATCATTAGGATATTAAGTAAAGATCATGTTCCGAGAAGATATTTAGTAAATCTCCTACCGTAAATAAATCAAAACTTAATTTTTGCTTAGTAATATGCATTGCTAAGAACTTCATTTGAACAACTTTAAAGATGATTTTCTCAATATTTAGATTTTTTATTTAGATATTTAGTCCGGAGCAGGTTTATTCCAGTGTAAAGTGAGCACCTTTCCTGTGGCTCCGTGAGAAACGTACTGCGCTCCTTCTCTCCGGGCGATCTGCACCTGTCTGCGGGCGATGCAGGGCCGGGCGATAGATGTACCCAGCAGATAGCGGTCCTCGTAGACGGCGTTGGCCTGCAGCGCGGGCCAGATGAACTCCTGCACAAACTCCGAGCGCAGGTCCTCGATGAACACCTGAAGCACAGACACACACTGAGCACACAGTCACTCGCTGCACGCAGCTCCGTCACCAGGGCTTCTCCTCTTACCTTCTCAGCTCCAAGCTTCTCCGCTTTCTTCCGCGCAGCATCGAAGTCCTCATCCTGTCCGATATTGGCCTTCAATGCAATAAAAAGGGGGTTTATGTTGTTAATCAAACATTGACAAAACATAAAAGTTCAAGGCAATTTTAAGGCAAAGGCATTTTTGAGTTCTCAACTTGTTTTTGTAAGAGATTTTTGAGTTTTCTGAAACTCAAAACTGAAACATTTTCTCAACTTTTGATTTTTTACAGTGTAGGAAGCTAGTTTGACTTTTAAAGCCAAGGGATTAGTTGAGGCTCCTCTCACAGCTAGAGCTGGACATTTTCTGCTAATTCAAGAGTTGCAATAAAAATAAAATAAGAAATGAAAAAAATTTTATAAATGGAAATCAAAAATTAAAAATACAATGCTTTAATTTTTAAAAATATTTAATTACATAAACATAACCATAAAATTAATCTACACTAAAATAAAATTTACGTTATTTAATTTAATGTAATTAAACTTTACTTCTGTAAAGTCAGCTGTTTATGGTACTATAGAGCAGGCTTTTGCCAAACGGGTTCACGAGTTGATGAAAGATAATAATTAATTAAAATTTAAAAATCCTTTTAAAATAAAAACAAGAAACTACTAAAAAAGTAAATATTTTGTTTGTTGAACCTCCAGTTATTGTAAGCATTAACCAACCCAGAGAACCGGGAACATGCAATGTGTTGAAATAATTAACTTAATTTTAAATAAGGGGTTTGGCTGAAAAAAACATTTTTGGTCAAAACTAATATTTAAGATAAGTTACACTCATAAAAAATAAATAAATAAAACAATAAATAGATTAAAATTACCAAAGGTGTTTTAAATAAAATAATTAAATTAATATGACATTAGTGTTAAAATTAATTAAAACATTTTAGATTAAATTAAATTAAATATCTTATTAAACAAATCCTTAAGAGAGCTTACTGAATAAAAATGATCATCTACTCGCATTAAAAGCAGAGCCGTTGAACAAGTTTTGTTGAACAAGAACAAAAAGCTTGTGATTTATGAAAGAAAACAGATAATCTTTAACAAAAAGAGAAACTTGTCTTGTGTATCTGGACCTTTGACCACAAGCCTGGTCCAAACGACAGCGTAATCGGAGCAGAAATGCAGCGTTTATGCTGCTCAAACAGTAATGCGTGATGCTAGCAACATCAGTTTCATGGATTCGAACCCTAGAGAATGCATGTAATGCAGATGGGACACGAATGAAGATTTCAATCATCATTGCTCTAGTTTTACGTCATTCAAACCAGTTTCCCCGCCTCAAATCAGGCTATTCACAATTGCTACTGCACTTCCTCAAAGCATTTTCCCCGTTTATTACTACGAAGCTGCTTTGAAAACAACGGTCACTGTACTAAGTCTATAAAGTAGAGTGATGGACATTTGGCCTGCGTACTAAAATAAACACTACATCTCGATAGGGCTAGGTTTTTCAAAACAATTTCAGAGACCAATTAGTTTAACAAAATATACTTTGGACCTCGGGACCAATTTTTATTTCAATTAAGCTTAGGCCTTTTGAGATATATTGCTTGTAAAGTTTCCTGCATAATGGGGCAGGGGTCACAAAAAAACACACAACATAAAATTTATTAAAACTTATAATAAATACTCAAATTTAAAAGGGGAAATAAAAAATATAAAATAAAATGTATAATTAATTTTTTAATTCTAAATATGAAATACCATCATACAAAATATTAAATAAAAGAATAATAAAAATTCATTCCTACAAGAAAGAAGAAATAATAATAAATTTGATTAAGCTCATTTCAAGGCAACATTCTCATTTCCATGTAGTTTACTTGCTTGTACTAAAATAAGAAACCCTAAAATAAAAATTGATTAAAAAAACTATATATATCGATTAAAAACAAGAAACCTTTAATACAAATCGACAAAAACACAAAAATTACTAAAAAATAACTAAAAAATGTAAAAATAAAAAAATCGAACAAAATTCAAATGCAGCATAAACTAACAAAATCTAATCTTAATTAAAATTGAATCTCAAAAGATTATTCACTATAAAGATCTATATATAGTGTGTAGAATGTACAATATGATATATCTATATAACACTGTAGATTGTTTGAATGTGTCACTCAGAAAATGTTTTCGTATGCAAAACCTGAAACTAAACCTGACTCAGACGCATGAAGACATGGCCTATGTTCCTCACAGCTCATGTATATCACAGCATTGTTCCGAACGGCTTAGCTTGCGCTGTGCTTCGCGGCGGGACCCAACCTGCTTTGAACACTCATCTCCACCCAAACCGTTTCTCCGATGAAGACGCAGATGACTCACGGACTGGTTGGGGAAAACGTTGTGTGCAAAGGTATTCCACAAGCTGGGATCAGCATGGAATAAAATATTTCACCAAAACACCTCTGACTGCAGATCTATGATAAGAGAGAGATTCATGAAAGGACACCATTTGGTTGTTGAGAGTACCAGGTAGCGCTGACTTCGTTGCCTGCTCCTTGAGCCAGCAAAGAATACAGGAGGTGTCCAGACACCCCCTGTAGGCAAGAAACACTGAGCCCTTCGGACATCTGGACCGCTCTGGCCCTCATGAGAGACGAGGACAACACACACAAACTCACACACACACACAACCAAACACAAGAGACACACACACACACACACCACACCACAGAGGACATACACAAAGACCACAACCACAGACACACAAACAGACACACCCACACACCACACACACAGAGACACCAACACACAGACACAACACCACACAGACACATTTAACAAAAACACAACACACAGACACTACACACACACTCACACAACATACAGAGACACACACTCTACCACACACACACACACACAACACACACACAAACAAACACACAAACAAACACACACACACACACACACTCAAACACAACACACTCAAACACAACACACACCTTAAAGAGACACACACAACTCAAACAAACCATTCACCCACCACCACAAACATACACACGAGAAACACTAAACACACACACACACACACACACAGAGGGACACACACACAAACACACTCACACAAACACACAGAGGACACATACAGAGAAACCACACACACTCAACACAAACACCACACACCACATCACCGCAACACACAAACACACACACCACACCAAACAACACACAGAGACACCCCTCAGAGACACACACACACTCAAACACACAAACCAAAACAACACCCAGAAACACATTACAGAGCACACAACACATCAAAAACACACCCACACACACACACACACACACTGAGAGAGAGAGACACACACACACACAACACACACACAGCCTGAGACACAACACACACACACACAAAACGCACACACACACACAAACACAAACACAAAGAGACCACTACACACACGCAAACCACACACACACACATAACACGGACACACCACACACACAACTCAAACAACACACACCACACAAACAGAAGACACACACACACACAGAGACACAGAGACCACACACACACAAACCACACACACACAAACCACACACACACAAACCACACACACACAAACCACACACACACACAAACACACACAAATACACAGAGAGACACACAACACCACAAACACGAGGACACACACACACACTCAAACACCACCACAACACTACAAAGCAGACACATACAGAGACACACAACACACAACTAAAACACACACACATCACACACATACACCGAGATCACACACACACACACACCGAGATCACACACACACACACCGAGATCACACACACACACACCACACACACAAAAACACACACACACGTACACAGAGACACACACACACACACACACCACACACAAGAGACACACACACACCACTCAAACACACCACACACACACACACACACCAAAACACACCAACCACCACATCCACAGAGGACACCCACAATAAAACTTCAACACACACACACAAACACACACAACACACCATGCAAACACCAGCGTAACATAACAGAGAGCACACACCACACCCAAGATCATTCATGCCAAACATATCAACACTGGACCCACCTCTCATTTTATTGAAAAATACAAAACTTTATAACCTTTTTTTTCGCACAGTTAGAGAAAAACCTAACGTATTTTTACATGTATTTTTTTATGTATGTCAAAGCATAAATATAAATAATAAAAAAAGAATGAAATAAAATACGTTTGTCAGATAGTTGCAAGCAACCAGTGTTTCATTTCCATGATTTTACATTGTACTTAACAATAACTGAATTAACAAAGCTCGCATGGGACATAATATAAATAAAATAAATCACAAAAAAGAATAATAAAATAACAAAAAAAAGTAAACACTAAAACTAACTACAATTAAAAGGAAAAGGTCAACTATAAATATATACTTTATACTTAAAGAAAACATCAAATATCTTATGCTATAATGTTCAGACCATGTAATATTTGATAAGATGAAATTAAATAATAAATGATCGAAAAAGATTCGGTTATTATAGTGAACTAAAATGTGAAATAAATGAAATAAAATAAAACTTATATTTTTTTTTATTTCAGTAATTCCAAAGGCGACACTTCTCATTTCTATTTAGTTTAACTTGATGTATTAACATAAGTAAAAATAAATTAATACTATATAAAATCAATTAAAACTATATAAGCATATTTAAAAACGACAAAAACTAATAAAAATGACAAAAATGCATAACAAAATCACAAAAACTTTAGCTAAATTTAAAAAATCTGAAATGCCAGTGAAATTAAATTCTATTGAACACTCTGTAAGAGAGCAGCTGATGATTAAAAGCATCAGTCTATGAATGATTTCACCGTTTACAGATCAAACTGCAGCTAAACGCGCTTTTGAATTCTACATTCATATGCATAAGAGGTTATTCTTATTACACCTGCAGAAATATCGATCATTTTAAATCACTGTTCACATAAACAACAACAACAACAACAACAACAACCTGTTGCTGTAAATAAACACGGAGTAAATCACGTCAGAGTCATATTCACACGGAAGCATAAATGCATAAAACATATAAAGGCAGGAACTCACCTGAACACAGCAGGAAATAGAAATGAAGAATAGAAATGAAGAACAGATCAGACGCGTTCAGCTCCGAATCGAATCCAGTCTGGCTGCTTGCGGAGTCCGCGTGCTGTTAACACGCACATGCTCTCGGCCCCGCCCCCCCCAACACACGAGCCAATCAGAGAGCGCACATATACATCACTTATTTCTGAATTTTAAGCAGTCATTGCTCCAGTCTTCAGTGTCACATGATCTTCAGAAATCATTCTAATATGCTGATTTATTATTAGAATTATCAACAGCTTTTTTGGAAGCTGTGATACTTTGGTTCAGGATTCTTTGATGAATGAAAAGTAGAGCATTTATTTAAAATAGAAATCTTTTCTAATAATACACACTACAGTGTTTGGGGTCGGTACATTTTTAATCTTTCTTTTTCTGAAAGAAATTAAAACTTTTATTCAGCGAGGATGTGTTAAATTGGTAAGAAGTGATAGCAAAGAATCCTATTGTTAGAAGAGATGAATATTTGAGAAATGATGTTCTTTTTAACTTTTTATTCATCAAAAGAATCCTGAAAAAAGTATCAGTTTCCTAAAAAACTGTTGATAATTCTAATAATAAATCAGCATATTATACTGATTTCTGAAGATCATGTGACACTGAAGACTGGAGTAATGATGATGGAAATTCAGCTTTGCATCACAGAAATAAATTATATTTTAAAGGATATTAAAATAGAAACCATTATTTTATATTGAAACAACATTTTGCAAGATTACTGTTTTTTTCTGTATTTTTGATCAAATAAATGCAGCCTTGATGAGCAGAAGACACTTCTTAAGTTTTTATTATGACCGGTCGTGGTTATTTATATATATATATATGGTACGGAGTTCCCATCTGGCAACAATTAATTTCTACTTAATTCCTTGTTATTCTGAAAAAAATACAATATATTGCAATATGGTAATTAAAGGGCTGGCTTTAAGGTAATCAATGATGTGCTGTTTTTAAGTCAAATGACATTTGAACGTTCCTCCAAAACACACAAAGCCTGGATGCACTGGTTGAGCTAAATTAATATTATCTAATTGTGTACTTAAATGTAACAGCTGACCGCTACAGTAATACAAAATCCCCTTCGTTCATTATTATTGTCAGTGCTAAACTGTATGAACAAAGTATGTCAAGATTATGAAGGTCATTTATTTGAAGATAAGTAGCTATGTGTAGAGTCCAATTTGTTTATAAAGGAAATTAAAAGTCATAAAAGGATTGCATTAAGTTATTTAATTAAAATGATAAAAGACCAACAGAGCAAACAAGGTGATATCCGACAACCATTTTTTTTAAATATAAAAATGAACTCTGCTTATCAACTATTCAAGCATCATAACCTGACCAGAGCATTACTCCCTGATTTAACCAATATCATTTTTTAAGAATGGATGAACTTAAGAAATTGGTAGATATTTTTACAGTGCAATTTAAAAATAACATACAATTTTATTAATTTGCATGACTTCTCCAGATTTAGAAATCTCACTTTTAAATGTAAGCCTTCTCGTATGGGTTTGCCGATATATTTTAGAGATTGACATATTATTAAAAATGCGCACACTGTAAAAACTAATGTTAAAAAAAATCAACTTATGGCAACATGTTTTCCTGTTACTTTAGCAGTATATTTTAGCCAGTGCTGTAAAAAAAGTCATGTAAAAAAATATATAATAATAATAAATAAAAAAAATAAACATGTTTTTTCATTACTTCAGCTCATTAAAATAATTTTAACAATTTTAACTTCATTTTTTAAGCTATAGGAGATCCAACCCAATTTTTAAACTCAAGATAACTTAGTTTAATTTACGATTTAATTTAATATGACATTGAATTTAAAAACTGAAGGCAGTAAATTAATGTAAGTTAAGTTGAAACCTTACAGGGCACGAATTGTACACTGACATTTTTTTCCAGATCTAGAAATCAGATTTAAAAAATGAGGCTCTCATAGAGTTTTTTTTCCTTCTCCAAACATTGAGGAGGTGAATTAAGATTAAAAAAATAATATCTTTTTGTCTTATTTCAATGCATTTCTCTAATCGAGAAGCACAGTTAAAAGAACTGAGACTATACATGCACACCAATAACGCCTGTAAAATCAGCATTACATTTACTACATTTATGGCTCTTAGAATTAATTGCATCAACTATTGTGTTGTTTACACAGTAAAATGCAATGCCAATATAGCCTACACTGTAAAAAAAAAATCCATGTACGGTAAACAAACGGCAGCTGTGGTTGCCGGAATTTTACTGTAAAAAATACAGTAGCAACATTTTAAGTTTTACAGACTTAAATTCACAATAAAAAAACATATTTCATTAACTGATATAATGTTAACATACCAACATATTGAAGTACTGAAATCTGTTTTGTACCTTTGTTATACACTGATAACCAGGCTAAACCACCATCACGGTTAACACCATGAACTAAATATTGAAATAATGCAATAATCATTCATTTAACAACATTAGGTGTAACACACAACCCTAATGTACAAAACTCACAAGAAAAAACTAAGAAGAAACATAGTTATTTCAACAAAAAAACATCAAATTTGAAATGTAACGCAGGGAATTCTGGGAATGTCAATTTACGGTTATTCACTGTAAATTATACGGTCCAAAAACGGTATACTACCGTAACATTACATGTAATGTCCAATACAGTTTTTCACCGTATATAGTAGGGGAATTTACCGTTAACTATTTAACAGGTTTTTACTGTAGCATTTACTGTAGTCTTTTACCGTTAAATTCACGGTAATTTTTTACAGTGTAACTCTCATCATGACGATGCCTCATATCTTAGAACACACACACCGTATAAACTTTGTAAGTCAAAAAGTCACGTCGAATACAGTAAGAGAGTGTCACAGGACAGAGGCCGATCTGACGTGTGGAACTGCATATGGGAGGCCCTCATGGAACGTCACGACAAAAGCATCGCAAAAAAAAAAAAACATGATAATAAGAGTCCAGAAAGAGGAAGACTGATGCAACTCCATTTCATCTACATCTCTCACAGTGCTTTTAAACGGCAAAAACATCCCACACAACGCTTCCCCATAAACACGGTTTCATTATTAAACACAAAACGAGATTGAAACGAATCGGAATCTCTTCAATTGCTGCAACACATTGCGACGCGCTAAATAAAACTCCAGGATTTAACAATGCACTAACATCAAACAGAGGACTGACACGCCCATTATTTTTAAGACTTTCTTCTAAATCGGCGAGTTATGAGCTACTTTTAGCCTTAAGATGTTTTGTGAATAGGGGCCCCGGTGTCAGATGCAGTTGTACATACAGTAGAAGATGCATCTGATTGCTTTTGTGTTTTTGTTGATGAAGAGTCTCTTTTATGCATGCATTGATCTGATGACTTTCAGTGTAAATATGCAACAATAGAGATCATCAAACAGTGGGAAACCCTATTACAGCACTGTTGTCATAGCAACTGAAAACAGGAAACAGATCAAAGTAATATTAGCAACCACTGAAATACTGGGAATTACTGGAACATGGTGTGTCACAATTAACTATCAGTCATTCAGTTTGGTCCCGAACACACTCCACACAGCTTTCTATTAAATGCATTCAAGTGGACATCACTACCTAATCATTTTAAAGTTTGGCTTTATAATATAAATAAGCTGTATGCGAACCGGAGTTATTATCGTTAACTGAAACTTAAACCATTTTCGTTACTTGAAATAAAATAATGTTCAAATAAAATAAAAATAAATCATTAAAAAATGTTAAATACAAATAAAATAAAGTAAATATTATTTCAGCTGGTTCCCGACCAGTTCTTATTTTTGTTTCCTTTAATATGAAGTTCTAAAATAAATAACTAAAATAAACTAATGACTACATAAGCTAAAAATAATCAATAAAATGAATAAAAAACATACATATGAAAAAACTAATAAAAATTGCAAAAAACAAAATTTTAACTCAAATAAAAGGACATATAAGATAAAGTAATTCTCGGTAACTGAAACTAAATCATTTTCGTTACTCGAAATACAAATAACTGTTAAACTGAATAAATAAAAAAAATAAATCAATTAAAACAATATAAAATAATTAGGAAATAATACAATAAGAACATAGTTTTATAAAGGATTTTATTTCAGACCCGCGATTCAACATAAGCCGACAGTTCTTTTTTTTTTTTTAGTTTAATTGAAGTCTAAAATAAATAACTAAAGTAAAAACTAAGACTACATAAGCTAAAATAATCATAAAAAACCATATACATATCATAGAAAAAAACCACATTTTAACGCAAATTAAAACATAAAAAATAACGCAATACTGTTAAACTGAAACTTAAACCATTTCGATACTTGAAATAAAATAAAAAATAAATCATTAAAAAAAGATGAAATAATAAAAAGCTTAATAATCAATAAAAATATAAAAAAAAAAACTGATAAAAATGACAAAACTAAATTTTAACTAAAATTAAAACAGAAAATATAAAAATAAAATCAAAATAGTAACAACTATAACAGTATCTTGATGATACTAAAATAACAGTAGCGTGAACATTTAGTTTAATTTGAAGTTCTTAAATAGCTAAAACTAATTAAGAAAATTAATGAAAACTAGCTCCCACTCAGACTTCATTACTGAAGAGAAACGCTTCTGAAAAAGATTCCTATGACGTAACTATGAGAAATTTCAACATTTACTAATACATTATCAAAATAAAACGTTTTATCTATTAATATTTTTAATAGACCCGAGTCCACAAACTGTAAGCAGTTTGTTTTTTATTAACTAACATTACTCTCAAAAAACATTTAGATCTAAATGTAGGATTTTTGTATTTGAATTGCATATACATTTAAAAAAATATATTAAAAATGACCAAAACTTAAAAATGAATAAATAAAACGATTAATAAAAACTATAATTGTATCTAATGAATAAGAGTGCTGTCAAACACAATTACATGCATCTTTACCCGACAATGAAATCCCTTTATTAAGATCCAGAGGAAACAATGAGTGAAAAACAGTTTTCACTGAGTCACAAACTTTATTATGTTTCCATTGACTTTGCCAACATGTTTTTAAAAACCCTTCTCTTCTGTTTCTAATTTCGGTAAAGCCAGCAGACGAACCTACAAAAAAACACCAGGGGAAGTTACACAAAAGCAATTTTCACCAATTCAGTTAATATACACATATATACAGGCAAGGCAAGTTTATTTATATAGCACATTTCATACACGATTACAAATCAAAGTGCTTTACATAAAAATAATAAAAACATCATAAAAATAATCACAACAATAAAAACAAGGAATTTAAAATAACAAAAAAGAATAACAAATATGTCTCAGTGTTATTTTAGTATAAGATATGATTGTAGTTTCTGTTAATATTTTGAAATAGTTGATTTTATATTTTCAGTTAATAAATTGTATTAATTTTGTTCTGTTTTTGTCCATTTATTAGTCTTTTTAAAATATATATATTTAGTTTTTATTCATTTCTATTTCAGTTTTAGTTATTTTAGCACATCAAGTTAAACGAGAAATGTTGTTTTGGCAAGTAGCTGAAATAAGTTTTTTAATTTTAAGTAATGAATTTTTTTAAATGTTTTTGTAACTATAATAACACTGATATGCAGCACTGTGTAGTTACTGCATGCAGTTAATTTAAGCAAGGCTAGTTTATTTATAGCACAAAGTGCTTTACATAAAAAGAAATAAAACTAAAATACATTTTTTAATATTAAAAATAGATTTTAAATGATTTTTAAACCGAGCCTAGAGGCACATGATTCGTGTATAGTGTTACTTTAGTATAATTGAGATATGACTATAGTTTCTGTTAATATTTTGAATTAGTTTTACTTTTTATATTTTCTGTTTTCATTTTAAAGTTGTATTAATTTTGTAGTTTTTGTCATTATATTAAGCTTTTTTTTTTTTTTAAGGCTTGTATAATTAATTTTTTAAAATTTATTTTATTTTTAACTGATAAATACCAATATGTGACACTATACTATATAAATCCAACACATGTAAATCAAACACAGATTCACATTTTTAGTGATTAAACTGTCATTGTTGTTGACGTTTAGCTTCCATTATCACAGCAAACGTGATTCAGTCACACTCACCTTTTTGCGTTTCTGCATCTGGTTTTCTACTTCCATTTCAGACACATCTTCATCATCGGTCTGAAAATCATCTTCCTCAGCATTGCTGGCGTTCTGCTCATCGTCCGTCTTCTTCACGGTGAAAGTACAGCGCGGCAGAGAGACACGGCATGACGTTAGCGATTAGTGCTTTCAAACGATTAATCGCATCCAAAATAAGTTTTTGTGTACATAATATAGGTGTGTGTGCTGTGTATATTTATTATAAAAACACACACATACAATGTATATTTTGAAAATATTCACATGTATATATTTATATTCATATATAAATATATTTAATATATAAAAATAAAAATTTTCTGAAACATATACATGCATGTGTGTGTATTTATATATACAAGGGCTGCCCTCACTTGAAGATGACGTCTGACTACCCGGACCTCGTAGTCGGTCAATTTTAAGCATTAGTCGGACTACTGACACTCTCTGTTCCACTCTAACATCTTGCTTAGACAACTTAGGTTGTCTTTCAGGGCGAGGTTTCTAAGTCACAACTTCTTGCTACTGGGGTTCCTCAAGGCTCAGTGCTTGGACCGCTTCTCTTCTCCATCTACATGTCATCATTAGGATCTGTCATTCAGAAGCATGGCTTTTCTTATCTCTGCTATGCTGATGCCATCAATGCTATGACATTTAAATCATTATAATGAGACTTTAATGGCCTACATAGCCTAATAAGCGCTCAAGCACATGCATAAAGCTTGCCACAGCGCACCGGCCGTAGTAATGATTATGAATATGTCAGTGAAAAACAGTTAGAGGCTGCATTAACATTTTAAAAATGTATTCGGTTTAAGAGATGAAGTCGGCGACACTGACTCGTCATCTCCGCAGTAGTGGACGCGCCTGTATGCATGTTTCATACGGATTACATAATCTAAGAATATTTTTTGTTTCATTTAAAAGTTTCACTCTCTATAGATATATTTTTAATGTCTGTAAAGCAAACATACCCAGAGTTTCGTGCTCGAGTTCATCGAGACCGAGACGGCAGAAAGCAAGCGCATCCATCCGGGTACGTTCAATTATTTTACAAAGCACAAGGTTTTGTTGTTATTGTGAGTGCATACAAAATAAACAGTTTTTACAGATTTGAAAGATGTATTACTCTTATCTGTATGACCAAAAATGAGGGAGTATTTTAAGAGCAAGCCTCCACCTGTCCTGCTATAGCGCACACTTCTCTAGGTTAACATCAGATTGAGCGGCCATGTAAAGTTGCTAATACTTACATATTTCAGATAAGCCATATTTGAGGTGGATGCGATTCATTAGACTAGCTGTTACGAATTCTGTTAGTCACGGACTGCGTGAATTCGCCTGTGGAGTTTTTTTAACATTTTGTTTATGCCAACTAATAAAATTTTGGTCTCGACCAACCTCTTACCTGGACAACCGGACTACGATTAGTCGAAGTATAGAGGGAACGCCCCGAATTATTACATAGTCGCACATTTGAAGTGGATCAAAACCTTTCATCAAAGTTGTCCTAAAACCAAAATCCTTCTTGTCTTAGGACAACTTTGATCCACTAGTCAAATGTTGACTACTGTATACATAATAAATGTACACAGTGCACACATATATGTGACCCGGAGCACAAAAGCAGTGGTGAGTCGCTGGGGGATATTTGTAGCAATAGCCAACAAAACATTGTATGGGTCAAAATTATCAATTTCTATTTTATGCCAAAAATCATTAGGATATATGAAGTAAAGATCATGTTCCATGAAGATATTTGTACATTTCCTACCGTAAATATAACAGAACTTAATTTTTGATTAGTAATAAGCATTACTGAGAACTTCATTTGGACAAATTTAAAGAAGATTTTCTCAATATTCAGATTTTTGCACCCTCAGATTCCAGATTTTCAAATATTGTCCGATCCTAACAAACCATACATCAATGGAAATATTATTTCAGCTTTCAAATGATGCATAAATCTCAATTTCGAAACATGGACCCTTATGACTGGTTTTGTGCTCCAGGGTCACATATATTATGTAAACAAAAACTTTTATTTTGGATGCGATTAATCACGATTATTCATTATTAATGAAGAGTGGCACTGACGCGGGTAAAGATCGGACATGCTGTCCGAGGAGTCGCTGTCCTCGCCGTCGCTCGAGTTCGGGGTCCAGACGCCGCTGTCCTGCTTCCTGCTGGCTCGTCGCTCACTTCCTGCGGACCGACCCTCACTTCCTGCGGACCGACCCTCACTTCCTGCAGCCTCTTTGGGTCTCCTCTTCTTCTTGAGCTGCACAGGAACGAACTCCACACCCTGCCGGACACACTCCTCGTCTGACCACAACAACACAAGCGCTCAGTAACGTCATGCAGAGCTGTGATGGGTCAAAGAAACACGGCTATGTGACTTACACTGCTCCAGAGCCCTCCTGTAGCGTCTGCCGCTGACGTGACGCAGAACATGCTGCGGCACACGGTTGATGTGACGTAACGTGAGCTTGCAGAAGAGATGATCTCTGAGGAAAAACACAATCCTGTACTGTAGTGTACTGTAATATAGTGTCCTGTAAGGTAGTGTAGTGTACTATAGTGTACTGTAGTATAGTGTCCTGTAGTGTTGTGTACTATAATAGTGTACTGTAGTGTTGTGTAGTGTTCTAAAGTGTACTGTAATATAGTGTACTGTAGTGTTGTGTAGTGTAATATAGTGTACTGTAGTGTTGTGTAGTGTACTATAGTGTAGTGTAATATAGTGTACTGTAGTGTTGTGTACTATAATAGTGTACTGTAGTGTTGTGTAGTGTTCTATAGTGTTCTGTAATGTACTATAGTGTACTGTAGTGTTGTGTAGTGTAGTATAGTGTAGTGTAGTGTAATATAGTGTCCTGTAAGGTAGTGTAGTGTACTATAGTGTACTGTAGTATAGTGTCCTGTAGTGTTGTGTACTATAATAGTGTACTGTAGTGTTGTGTAGTGTTCTAAAGTGTACTGTAATATAGTGTACTGTAGTGTTGTGTAGTGTAATATAGTGTACTGTAGTGTTGTGTAGTGTACTGTAGTGTAGTGTAATATAGTGTACTGTAGTGTTGTGTACTATAATAGTGTACTGTAGTGTTGTGTAGTGTAATATAGTGTACTGTAGTGTTGTGTAGTGTCCTATAGTGTAGTGTAGTGTACTATAGTGTAGTGTAGTGTACTATAGTGTAGTGTAGTGTACTATAGTGTAGTGTACTCATGGCTGTTTCGTGCTGCGGACTATGTGCGGCTCGTATTGACTGTAGTCAAACTCGGACTGAGCGCGCAGTTTCTTGTAGTTGTGTAGTGTAATATAGTGTACTCTAATGTAGTGTTGTGTAGTGTACTATAGTGTAGTGTAATATAGTGTACTGTAGTGTTGTGTACTATAGTGCACTGTAGTGTTGTGTAGTGTACTATAGTGTACTGTAGTATAGTGTCCTGTAATGTACTATAGTGTAATGTAATGTAGTGTCCTGTAATGTAGTGTTGTGTAGTATAGTGTACTGTAATATAGTGTAGTGTAGTGTCCTGTAATGTAGTGTTGTGTAGTATAGTGTACTGTAATATAGTGTAATGTAGTGTCCTGTAATGTAGTGTTGTGTAGTGTACTATAGTGTACTGTAGTATAGTGTCCTGTAATGTACTATAGTGTACTATAGTGTTGTGTTGTGTAGTGTACTAGTGTTGTGTAGTGTACTGTAATATAGTGTAATGTAGTGTCCTGTAATGTACTATAGTGTACTGTAGTGTTGTGTAGTGTACTATAGTGTTGTGTTGTGTACTGTAATATAGTGTAATGTAGTGTCCTGTAATGTACTATAGTGTATTGTAGTATAGTGTCCTGTAATGTAGTGTTGTGTAGTGTACTATAGTGTAATATAGTGTACTGTAGTGTTGTGTACTATAGTGTACTAGAGTACTGTAGTATAGTGTCCTGTAATGTACAATAGTGTTGTGTAGTGTACTATAGTGTTGTGTAGTATACTGTAATATAGTGTAATGTAGTGTCCTGTAATGTACTAGTGTACTGTAGTGTTGTGTAGTGTAGTGTAGTGTACTGTAATATATTGTACTATAGTGTTGTGTTGTGTACTGTAATATAGTGTCCTGTAATGTAGTGTTGTGTAGTGTACTATAGTGTACTGTAGTGTTGTGTACTATAGTGTACTAGTGTACTGTAGTATAGTGTCCTGTAATGTACAATAGTGTTGTGTAGTGTACTATAGTGTACTGTAGTATACTTGAATATAGTGTAATGTAGCTGAAACTGGGTGTCCTGTAATGTACTAGTGTGAATGGTAGTGCCGAATCTACGTGGTGTAGTGTAGTGTAGTGTACTGTAATATATTGTACTATAGTGTTGTGTTGTGTACTGTAATATAGTGTCCTGTAAGGTAGTGTAGTGTACTATAGTGTCCTGTAATGTAGTGTTGTGTAGTATAGTGTACTGTAATATAGTGTACTGTAGTGTTGTGTAGTGTACTAGTGTATTGTAGTATAGTGTCCTTTAGTATAGTGTACTGTAATATAGTGTACTGTAGTGTTGTGTAGTGTACTAGTGTACTGTAGTATAGTGTCCTGTAATGTACAATAGTGTACTATAGTGTTGTGTTGTGTAGTGTACTATAGTGTTGTGTAGTGTACTGTAATATAGTGTAGTGTAGTGTACTGTAATATAGTGTACTGTAGTGTTGTGTAGTGTAGTGTACTGTAATATATTGTACTATAGTGTTGTGTTGTGTACTGTAATATAGTGTAATGTAGTGTCCTGTAATGTACTATAATGTATTGTAGTATAGTGTCCTGTAATGTAGTGTAGTGTACTGTAATATAGTGTAGTATAGTGTCCTGTAATGTAGTGTAGTGTACTGTAATATAGTGTACTGTAGTGTTGTGTAGTGTAGTGTACTGTAATATATTGTACTATAGTGTTGTGTTGTGTACTGTAATATAGTGTACTATAGTGTTGTGTAGTGTACTGTAATATAGTGTACTGTAGTGTACTGTAATGTAGTGTTGTGTAGTATAGTGTCCTGTAATGTAGTGTAGTGTACTGTAATATAGTGTACTGTAGTATAGTGTACTGTACTGTAGTGTACTGTACTGTAGTGTAGTGTCCTGAGGTAGTGTTGGTAGTATAGGATATACGGTAACTATAGTGTATTGTAGTATGTGTACGGTAATGTAGGGTTGTGAGTCTAGTGTGTACTGTAATATGAGTGTAGTGTAGAGGGCCTGTAATTAGTGTTGGTAGTATAGTCTAGCGGTGTACTGTAATAGGTAGTGTAATTTAGTGTCCTGAATGGTAGTGTTGTGTAGTATAGTGTTATACTGTATATAGGTATGTCGTATAGTGTCCTGTATGTAGTGGTTGTGTAGATATACGTGTAACGTGTAATATAGGGAGTGTCCTGAATCTGGTAGTGTGTAGTTAGTGTACGTGTCATATAGTGTAGGTAGTGTACTGAATAAGTGTAGTGTAGGTACTGCTATATAGTGTTACTGTAGTGTACTGTAGGGTAGTGTTGTGTAGTGTAGTGTAGTGTACTGTAATGTAATGTAATGTAGTGTAGTGTAGTGTAGTGTACTGTAATATAGTGTACTGTAGTGTCCTGTAATGTAGTGTTGTGTAGTATAGTGTACTGTAATATAGTGTAGTGTAGTGTACTGTAATATAGTGTAGTGTAGTGTCCTGTAATGTACTATAGTGTATTGTAGTATAGTGTCCTGTAATGTAGTGTAGTGTAGTATAGTGTACTGTAATATAGTGTATTGTAGTATAGTGTCCTGTAATGTAGTGTTGTGTAGTATAGTGTACTGTAATATAGTGTACTGTAGTGTAATGTACTGTAATATAGTGTACTGTAGTGTACTGTAATATAGTGTATTGTAGTATAGTGTCCTGTAATGTAGTGTTGTGTAGTATAGTGTACTGTAATATAGTGTAGTGTAGTGTACTGTAATATAGTGTTGTGTAGTGTACTGTAATATAGTGTACTGTAGTGTTGTGTAGTGTAATATAGTGTACTGTAGTGTTGTGTAGTGTAGTGTAGTGTACTGTAATGTAATGTAATGTAGTGTAGTGTAATGTAGTGTAGTGTAATGTAGTGTAGTGTACTGTAATATAGTGTAGTGTACTATAGTGTAGTGTAGTGTATTGTAATGTAGTGTAGTGTACTATAGTGTAGTGTAGTGTAGTGTACTGTAATGTAATGTAGTGTACTATAGTGTAGTGTACTCACGGCTGTTTCGTGCTGCGGACTATGTGCGGCTCGTACTGACTGTAGTCAAACTCGGCCTGAGCGCGCAGTTTCTTGTATTTGCTCCCCGCGGTGAAGCGCTGCAGCTCGGTGAGGCTGCAGGGAAACTCGTGCGCGTTCAGAGAGCATCGGATCTGACAGATTTCACACAAATAACATTCAAAAACAGGCTTTCACCACTTCAGCTCTCCACAGGGATCATAAGAACAGCTGGCATGCGAGCTCACTCTCATAACTCTGACCTTCTTCGAGTCTGTGAGCTGAAAGCAAGGATGCGTCTGCAGAAATGAGCTCAAATCTTCCGGGAAATCCTCCATAACAGCAGAACAATAAAATATTAAGTCTATATGAGGGGGGACCTGTTGTTGTAATTATTACCACAACAACGCTGGGGGAAAAAACCCACACTAAACCTCAAACTAAGAGGATAAACGCTTCTGTTTTGGTGTGCAGCGTGACGTTATATTAACACGCCGCTGCCGCAGGACCAAAGGCTGTCCAGCGACATGCCAGAAACAATCGTTTTTAAAGCAGCGAAGCCGTAAGAGATTTTAAAGTCGTCTCAGACTGGATATATTGGCTCTTATATAATCAGTATGTAGAATAATGAAATATTTGGAGCCGAGACAGCAGCGGGTTGATATTTCTGATGAGGCGTGAGATAGTCAGCTAGATTCCTGGGTATGTGGATGGATTCAAAGTTAAATTTTGGAATACATATACAGAAATTAATAGAAAAATGTAAAAGAGAAATTAATGTATTAAGGTGTTTATCAGGTGCTGATTGGGGAGCAAGTTCTCAATCATTGAAAAGAATATATAGTGCAGTAATAAGATCTAGTATAGATTATACTGTCCTCGTAAAGAAGGAGGCGGATAGATTAGGGTTGAATAAATATGAAAATAATCCTTCTGTAGCTATTCCAGTGGTTGTTTCCAATGCCTTTGATTGACTTTCGAATACAAAAAGAAATAAATGAGAAGGAGAAGATCATTCGTATAAATATAGTAGTTCAACAGTATATAATCAAGCATATTATTCACAGTTACATATATATACGGATGGGTCGAAGGATCCTGAATCAGGAAGGACAGCAGCAGCAGTATATATTCCTGCATTTAAAATAAAAATAGCCAAAAGAATATCAGAACATTTGTCTGTTTTTACTACAGAATTAATAGCAATTATATTAGCACTACAATGGATTGAAGAAATACAACCAAATAATATCGTAATTTGTACAGTTCAATGTACCAGCACCATCACACTGAACACTGGGGCCCCCCAAGGATGTGTGCTGAGCCCCCTCCTCTTCACTCTGCTGACCCACGACTGCACACCGTCACACAACTCCAACCTCCTTATCAAGTTTGCGGATGACAGGACTGTAGTGGGTCTCATTAGCAACAGAGATGAGACAAACTCCAGGAGCGAGGTGAGCCGCCTGGCCGGGTGGTGCAGTGAAAACAATCTCTCTCTGAATGTGGAGAAGAAGAAGGAGATTGTTGTTGACTTCAGGAAAGTGCACACTCAGCATGCTCCTCTGACCATCAACAGTGCGACTGTGGAGAGAGTGAGCAGCACAAAGTTCCTGGGTGTGCACATCACAGAGGATCTCTACTGGACTGACAACACCGCAGCACTGGCCAAGAAAGCACAGCAGCGTCTCTACTTCCTCCGCAAACTGAGAAGAGCCAGAGCCCCGGCCCCCATCATGTGCACCTTCTACAGAGGCACCATCGAGAGCATCCTGACCAGCGGCATCACTGTGTGGTATGGCGCCTGCAAAGAGTCCTGCCGCAAGTCACTTCAACGCATAGTAAGAGCAGCTGAGAAGATCGTTGGTGCCACTCTCCCCTCCCTCCAGGACATTTACAACACCCATCTCACCCACAAAGCCCTCTGCATTGCAGGTGATCCCACCCACCCCACACAGGGGCCCGTTTTTTTCTTTCAGTATGACTGCTACAGGGAGGAGAACTGCAGGTCTCCAGGCAGGACCACAGATGAAGGACAGCTTCATCCATCAGGCTGTCAGGAAACTAAACTCCCTCCCGACCTTGCCCCCCCCCCCTCTTTTGCCCCACGCACCACCGAACTCTGACCCTCGGGGGACTCCCACTTCCACCTCCAACACACACAAGTCACTTAATCAAGTCTGATAAGGCTCTTTTGCACTACATTATGATATTGCACTGTTGTCTACTCACTGGTTTTGCACTTTATCGGCAATGGCCTTGTGTGGTTATTATATATCTTGTTACATTTTACCTTATTTGGGTAGTTGGATTTTATATTTAAATCTGTATTTTGTTCTACTGTTAGTGTTCTCTGTATGACCCCCAAGGGGCTGAGAGTCCGCAATTCAATTCTCTGATGTGTATTGCTGGACATGTGGAAGAATTGCCCAAAAAGCAGCAGACTAACTTGAGTGTCTGTTCTACAAGTTAGGAGTGGAAAATCTGCAGCACGGCCGATCTACTATATGAAGTGTTTTTTGTTGACAGTACTTGTTAGAAATTAGCGAAATCAGGGATAATGGTATACTTCCTATGGGTGCCGGCTCATACTGCGGTGGAGGGAAATGAGGAAGTGCTTGGCTAACATGGCTCTGACGCTCTCCACACCGGAGGATAACGATAGCAATTAGCAAAAAAAAAACAAAAACAAAAACAAAAACTTTTCTGAAATCAAGGAGAATTATATCAATTGAAGTACGAAAGATATGGCAAAAGTTATGGGATAGTGGAATAAAAGGAAGGCGTCTTTACCAGATACAGGGGCGTGTAGGTGAAGAGAGAATAAGATGTGGAGCAGGAAGAAAGATGTTATTATAACAAGAATTGAGGATTGGACATTCAGCTTTAAATTTCAATTCACACAAAATAGGGAAGCATGAAAATGGAAGATGTGATAAATGTGGGAATCCAGAAACAGTAAAGCACATTCGTCTAGAATGCGATGCGTATGAAAGAGAAAGAAATCAACTTAATCATAAATTAGGTTTGACGGGATATGATAAAGTATCACTCATAGGGGATAGACAAATGCAATCAAGAATTAAAGAAGAAGTGTTCAATTGTCTAAAAAAAAGACAGGAGATATGGAAAGAATATAAATTGTAATTGTGGTATAATTTTTTTTATTTTTCTCTCTCTACCAAATCTGTTCACACACACTCCAGATCAGTAGGTGGCGGTAATGCACCTTTAAGTTGGTTTGCCAAAACCGCCATAAAACACCAGAAGAAGAAGAAGATAGTCAGCTGATACTGAGCTGTCCGTGTAGCATGTCTATATAAACAGTGTATATTATATGTGTTTTCTTCTGCGTGTCGCTTTATAATAATCTGATATTAATTTATAAAGATGTCTGGACCAAACGGAGATCCTGATGTTTCAGCTGATGATGGAATCGTCGAGGATGAAGAGGAATTCAGTGAAGAAGGTATTAAAGTCTTTATTATCATCTCACTCTCAGTACTGTAACATACCCGGATGTTGTACTGTAGAATTACTTTGTAACTCTATTATTCTCAATTTTGATTTTTAATCGTTTCTGACTACTGCAATAGATTTTTTGTTTTAGTTTATATTTGATATAATATACATTTTCCAGGATATAGTTTAGTACCTTCTTATGAGTAAACCCCAAATTAATACAATATATTATACTTAATATGAAAAAAAAAAATCAGTACACAATTTTTAATAATGTATACCAAAACTTGTGTTCATATTTTGCTAAACTAACAATTTTTTAATTTTATACGTGATCAAAATTAATATAAATATATGTATGACGATTAATATATTAATTATAATTCTATATAAAGATTTTATTACAGGTATTGTATTATGAATGTACTACTTACTATATACTTTTTTTTCAAAGGGGTTAAATTTATTTGATATTATATATAAACAAATGATATATTAGGAATTAGTACATGTTCCGTTATAATTTTATATAGTTATTTCATCATTTGAATTTTTTATTATTCATTACAAATTATATACGTGCCTGTATAAAATTAAAATGTATTATAATGTGACAATAATAATAACTAATAATATAAGACACACATATGCAGTGATATAAAAACAGCTGAAGCTCTGAATGGCGCTGCATTAGGTGCAATATCAGCACAAGAGTGTTTGGTACGAATGAGTCAGTGTGGTTTGATGTCTGATCAGAATACACAGCCATCGACTGCATGCTGGACCAGATCAACTCCTGTCTGGACCACATCGAGGAGAGAAACCAGGCTCTGAACGGAAAACTGCACGAGCTGCTGGAGTCCAACAGAGAGGCTCGGAGAGAGTTCAGAGAGCAGCATCCTCCTGATGAAGAGCCAGAGTCCTCTGAAGACTAGAGGAGCGTGTGTGGAAACTGTCTAAACTGTGCTTAGCCTCGCATGGCTTATCACTTTCATGTGTGTTATTATAGTCAACTATGAATATAAAAGCTTTAGGGATGCAACGCTACAGTTCAGTTCGTACCTCGGTGTTCTGATAGCTTGTCACATCTGTGTTTCTCACAACAAATTAATAACAAAAAACTGTGCAAACTGGAAAAAGCGTGGATTATTATATGCCTGCTTAAAGGGATAGTTCACCCAAAAATGAAAATGTGATGTTTATCTGCTTACCCGCAGGGCAGCTGAGATGTAGGTGACTTTGTTTCTTCAGTAGAACACATCTGATGATTTTTAACCGTTGCAGTCTGTCAGTCGTATAATGCATGGCAATGGTAACAAAATCTATGAGAGTAAAAAAAAGATGCACAGACCAATCCTAATTAAACCCTGCGGCTCGTGACGACACATTGATGTCCTAACACACGAAACCATCGGTTTGTGCCAGAAACCCAACAGTATTTATATCATATTTTACCTCTAATACACCACTATGTCCAACTGTCTTTGAGCGCGTGCACGGCTTCCGGTGCGTGAGGTGTGTACGCGCTCTGGCGTAGTTTACGCAAGCACCGGAATATTCTCTCACGAGTATACGTCACTCAGTGTTTACAAGTGCACAGGCATTGTGAGGTAGATGGCTAATCAAAGGGTCTTAATTGCGCTTATCAAGATTGTTCAACCAGTGGTGACTTTCCAAGTATTCCCAACTTCTGAGCCTGCTCGCTTGAAGTTATGGTTGATTGCTCTTCGGTTGGATATCAACACACCCATTAACGTAAGCTACGCCAGAGTGCGTACGCATCTCACGCACCGGATGCCGTGCGCGCACACAAAGCAGTTGGACATAGTGGTGTATTAGAGGTAAAATATGATATAAATACTGTTGGGTTTCTGGCACAAACCGATCGTTTAGTGTCTTAGGACATCAATGTGCCGTCACGAGCCGCAGGGTTTAATTTGGATTTGTCTGGGCATGTTTTTTTTACTCTCATAGATTATGTTACCATTGCCATGCATTATACGAATGACAGACTGCAACGGCGGAAGTAAAAATCATAAAATGCTCCGTGTATTTGCTAATCGACATAGCCTTTATTACAGTATAGCATATATTTTCTGCCTCATTCTGTGATGAGAAGCGTTATGTGCAAACAACTAGACTGATGTTAAATGTCTCTTTGTGGGACAACAGGTGTCATTACAAGGAGGAAAGATGGCATTTGTTTTAATGCACGATAAAAGCGTGTTCCTCACACAGCCCAATTTGAGAGAAATCCACACACCACAGGGCTATTAATTTAAAACGCAAACCGCCATTTTCTCAAGCGCGTTATTGAACGTGGATATTGATATCAAGAATTACGCTGACATCCCTAAAGCATAAAAACCTTGTTACGTGAAATAAATAAGACTTTAAATAAAATACAAAATCATTATCAGTTGCCAAGGCTAATTTTCATTTACAATGTTTAAAGATTGATAAAATAACCTAAATTAATAACAACTATGCAGACATCTTAAACCAAAACAGACAAAAAAAAACTACGAAAAAGGAAGAAAAAACACAAAATACTGAAAACCTTAACACCATAATGAAAAGAGAAAATATTAAAACTGTAAATAAACTAATGTAAAGTAAATAAAAAAACAATTAGAAAATATTAAGAAACACCTATATAAATATAAAAAATGTGAAAAATATTTAAAAAGCTCTCTCATCGGATAGCTAAATATACAACATAGTAGATGGGGAAAACAATTTAAATAATATTATCAGGAAGTAATAAATAATCCCAAAGGCGACTGGTACTCATCAAATATTTTTAATGAAATTAAAATGAGCCAAATGCAGCGCAAGCTTACAAACATTGGAAACACAATTGAAGCGCAGATGGTATAAAACTCTGTTCTGTTCGTCGTCAGTGCCTGAAAAAAACCGGATATGAAACTACACGGACTGTCGGGTTTAGGATTTAGGGAGTTAGTAAATTCTGCAACATTGGTATTCTTCACCCCACAAAATCAGTCCTGAATCAGGGACACTGCCCATTAAGATGAAGCCATCATAAACAGTTCGACATCCTCAGCTGAGACCAGTTTAAACCAGTCTGAGTGGTTTAAGCTGGTCTTGCTAACCTGACTACTGGGAACCAGTTTGATGGTTGGTTTTCTAAAAAAAAAAACAACCAGTGACACGTTCGGGAAAGATGAAGCGCAAAGAGAAGACATGATCTTGCTCACATTTCACCTCTAAAAACCAGAAAAATTAATAATTATATACATATATATGTGTGTGTGTGTGTGTATATATATATACACTTCTACAAAGTATTTATGCATCAAGGTTGTATTACACTGCCTGTGATTAAAAATACAGCATTACAGTAATGAAAAAACAAAGATATCTGAGAAAAAAAAGTAAAAATGTGTTTAATTGTCATGCATGTAAATAATGTGACAATGCGAGAAAAAAAATCTTTATGGACCTACAAAAATTGCACAAAAAAATAAATAAAAAAATTGCAAAAAAACTAACCAAACCTAAAACTGGCTTCATTTTATGAAAGTTAAGATGTACTTTGATTTTGGGGTGAAATGCGGTCTGATGCTGTATGGCGTAAGAAGAGTTTTGTTGAGAAGACGTCTGCTGATGTTTCCAGTGTACAGCTAAATAATAATACAATTCAACACCTCCACACACACCAATGCCCTTATAACCAGCACTCCTCTGATATACTGCAGAAGAAATCAACACAACTCAACAGAGCAAACCTAACAACCTCACACAAACATGTCCAGGTCCAATTTCACTCATAAATACAAAGAAGAAAAAGAAGTAAGTTTTACACCAAAGGAAGCATATGCAGTCTTTTTGAACTATTGTATGCTCATTAGCATTTTAATCCCAAATTCTTATTATGAAATGATATTACAACATATTTTTAGTATACAATACATTTTTATATGTATTTTTTGTTATATATATATAAGAGATATAAAGCATTCAAAAGTTTTATCTTGTAGTTTATAATTGTAACTATGGCAAATAGGCTTCTCATTACTGGGATATTAGTTACAGTTTATTGTAATATTACACTGTATAATTATTATTTAAATTTTTTTTAAAGTAATGAGAATGAGGGGAAAATGTGCTTAATTGTCATGAAAATAATGTCACAATACAAAAACCCCTAAAAGTCCTCAGCATGGCTTCCTTCTTTATGCAAAATATAATTTCCTTCTTTCTTTCGTGCTTTGTGAGATTGTCCAGAATACAATCATCTGTTCAAACATCAGTGTTTCTCTGAAGGTAGAAAGGAACCGTCTGCTAAACTAGAAGCGCTAACAGCTCGAGGCTGAAGATGAACATCCAGAGACTTCAGTGTTTGAGACAAGTGTGTGTGTGTGTGTGAGAGAGTGAGAGATGAGAGGCGCCGAGAGAGAGGTGGTGTCTTGTGTGTGTGTGTGAGAGAGAGAGCGTGTGTGTGTGAGAGTGAGTGAGTGTGTGTGTGAGTGTGAGAGAGTGTGTGTGTGTGTGTGTGAGAGGGTGAGTAAGTGTGAGAGAGAGAGGGTGTGTTTGTGTGGGTGAGAGATTTTGTGAGTGAGGTGGACAGTGAGGGGAGTGACGTGAGAGAGAAGTGACGTGGTGGGAGAGAGTGTGGGGTGAGAGAGTGAGTAAGTGATGAGAGAGAGAGAGTGGTGGTGTGTGTGAGTGAGGTGATTGTGTGTCGAGCCTCTGGGAGAGAGAGTGTGGGTGTGTGGGTGAGAGAGAGAGAGAGACTGTGTGTGTGAGTGAGTGAGTGAGCGAGTGAGTGTGAGAGTGAGTGTGAGCGGAGTGTGTGTGTGTGAGAGTGGAGTAAGAGAGAGAGCGAGTGGGTGTGTGTGTGAGTGATGTGTGTGAGTGAGTGAGTGTGAGAGGAGTGGAATGGGTGTGTGTGTGTGCGTGACGAGGTGAGTGTGGGAGTGAGAGAGAGAGTGTGTGTGTGAGTGAGAGAGTGGTGGGTGTGAGCGAGTGTGTGAGTGGGAGTGTGAGAGAGAGGTGGTGTGTGGTGGTTGTGATGTGTGTGGCGAGTGAGGAGGTGAGGCGTGTTATGTGTGTGAGGTGTGAGTAATAGAGATTTTGGAGAGAGTGTGTGTGTGTGTGTGACGAGAGCGTGTGGACGGAGAGGGTGTGTGTGGATGGGTGTGTGCATGAGAGAGAGTGTTGGTGTGTGTGTGTGTGTGTGATGTTCTGAGTGAGTGTGAGAGTGAGTGAGTGAGAGAGAGTGTGTGTGTGAGTGAGGGAGAGGTGTGTGTGTTTGAGTGAGAGATGGAGTGTGTGGTGTGGAGTGTGTGAGCGAACGTGGTGTGTGCGTTTTGTGGTTTAGTGAGGAGGAGTTTGTGTGTGTGTGTGTGAGGAGGAGAGGTGTGTGTGTGTGTGTGTTATGTGAGCGATGTGAGTGTGTGAGTGAGGAGTGTGAAGAGAGGGTGGGTGTGAGAGTGGTGAGTAGAGAGAGAGAGAGTGTTGGTGTGTGTGAGAGGAGTGTTGAGAGAGAGGAGAGAGTGTGTGTGTGTTGGGTGAGTGTGAGAGAGCGTGTGGGTGTGGGTGTGTGTGTGAGCGACTTTTAGTCAGTGTGAGTGTGGAGTGAGAGAAGAGAGATTGTGTGTGTGTGATGTGAGAGAGGTGGTGTGTGTGTGTGTGTGAGCGATTGTTTTCTTTTTTTTTTTCTTATTTTTGGGAGTGTTTGTGGTGTGAGGAGAGAGAGAGTGTTGTGGTGTGTGGTTGGATTGAGAGAGAGTGTGTGTGTTGGGTGGTAGAGCGAGGGAGTGTGGAGTGAGGGTCGTGAGATTGAGGAGTGCGTGTGTGTGTGTGTGTGTGTCAGACCAATGCAAAACAAGCTTAGTCTCTCTTCTGGATCTTCAGTCATGTGTTTGCAGGTTTATGAAATGTGTTTGAGTGCTGCTACATTCTAGAGTCAGTCCAGCGTCAGTCTCTCAGAAAACAGCACCAGAACCAAACACAGACCATCATAAAGAACATGCAGAACTGTTAATGCTTCCCCCCAAAGGTAACCTTACTGTAATGCAAAATCATTCTGTCTGCACACTATTTTAGTATTTTTTTAAGATTAAGAACCGCATACATTAAATTCAGTGGAACTGTAAACAAAAATAGTTTCAGCATTATATATACTGTATATCTATAAAATCAAGAAGGATTTTCTAGACAACTAAAAAATAACATTATTTTGCTTACATCAGTGGCAGATTATTTTCCTTGTTCGACGCAAAAACTCACTTAATTTTGACTTGTTTTTTCTGAAAACGACCATTTTTAGTTGTCTAGAAAACCCTTCTTGATTATATATATATATATAATGCTGAAAAATTGCTTTAAAAAGACCTATTTTTAGGCCTAGGATTGAATTTTCATGATCAATATGGATGTACATCTTGTTGGTTTTGGGCTGAACTCTGAGCTGAACGTGTTGATGTTTTGATGGAAGTGAACCCTTCAGAGACTCGCGCTCCAGCGGCGTATCCCATCATTCCCTTCGTCTGAGGGCCGTGTGCTCATGACAAACACAGCCACTGTACAGGGTCAGAGGTGTGAATGCTTTCACTGAGGTCCTCTGAGGCGGATGCAGTTGTGTGTGTCTCAGCGTCGTCTCGCTCCTCGTCCTCGTCTCTTAGCAGGAGTCCTGCCACGGCCCCGGCCCCTGCCGCTCTTCCCCTCGAGCTCCGGCTCCACGGCGAAGGCTTCTTCCTGTGCCAGCATCTGGACTTCCTGTGTGAGCGCCTGGACTTCCTGTACCGGCGCCTGGACTTCCTGTGCGCTGGGATGCGAGGTGCTGCTGCAGGACTGCAGGGTCTGCGGGGCTGGTTTAGTGAGGAGACAGGTTTGATCTGGACTGGTGTGGTCTGCTGAGGTTGAGCTGGAGTCTTCGTGCTTCATTAAAGCTTTGTAACGCTACGCAATAACAAACCAGCATTATCATTAACAACTGCTGCACTTTATTGACAATTTAACATGACCGCTCACAATTCTGAGGCCTTTCTAAAGCTCATATAAGAGGGAATACATTTATAATAATATTTAATTAATTATGAGGAAGCTGATTTAAATAACGAGTCAATAGGAAACACTATTCACAAACAATTCTGCTTCTATAATATGATGTAAAATAAGATATTTATCGTTGTGTTGACAGAATCGTATGTGGGTGTGTGCTGTGAGATAGTATATATAAACACAAACAATACATGGATAGATTAGTATTTATATTATAAAAATAATATATAACAACATATTTTCTTAACTATATCATGCATGTGTGTGTGGATTTATATATACCACAATAAAGGACACAGTACAAACTCAATATATTATTTTGGATGCGATTACTCATTTGACAGCACTACTAAAATGTAATAAAAATGTAACTAAAATAATATCACTCTAGAAAACATAAATATTAGAGTAAAACACTACAAAAAAGTAATCAAAATTTAGAAGCGAATTGTGCATGCGAATTGAAAAAATAAAAATGAATCAAAAATATGATAACTAAAATGTACATTAAGACTAAAACTAAAAAGAAACAACACCTCAAAAAAACCGAACAGTCTAAAATGGAAAAAGAAAACGACTAAAACACCAAAAATAAACGCTAATTTAAAATATTAATAAATATTATAAAAGTATATAAATAATATTAAAATAACACTGATTCCAGAAAAGAAAGAAAAAAACGACTAGTTTATCAAAATGATTTTACTATAACAAGATGGTTAAAATATCTCTATATAAAATGAGACGAGAAAGATGGAAAAAATATTTAAAAATAAATCCTTTGGAATACAATCCACAGATAAATTGTTCACAATAGAAACATGAACTAAGTCCATTCTGACTTTCAAATAAAATCAAGCTATTCTTTTGAACAGGTAGTTATCTATACCATAAACTAACTAACCCTAACCACAAGATGATATCATTTATCTGGCACAAAACAATGAGAATATGACCCTAGAATTAAACTGAAACAGGACAATTTACACAAAATATTAATAAATCTAAATAACAAGCAAATACTACACAACTGAACTGAAGTCAAATTTATAAACTTCAGTATTTAATAAATGCATAACATTAATAATTATTTAGTAATACATGGGTCAAAGACGAAAAAGGGTTTAAGCATAAAAACAATGAGTGTAATACTGCTTTTAATTGTTGTTGTTTTTCCCAAAAATGTAAAAAAGTTTTCTGTTTAATGTAATTGCAATTTTGTTTTTGTTTTTCCGAGCAAAAAATAAATATGATACATTTTCCCCTGATTTACAGAAGAGACGCACTATAATGTAATTCAGTGTAACAATCTCGTCAGGCATATTTACAACAAAATCAATTTAGGACACATTAAAAGACTAATTACTCTCACCCCAAATACTAATTAGCTGTAATTTAGCATTTTTTAAATGTGCCACTATCCTAAGTTTGGCCCAATTGTCAGTAAGAATTTTTATTCATTTAAAACACAATAAAAAGTAATATGCACACTTATTCTTTTATATATTTTAATATGTACTTGTCAGAATAAGAGTAAGCAATTTTTACATAAATGTTCTGTTACACTGAATGACAATGTAACATTATTTCAACCAAATTGTAACATTTTATTCTCCAAACGTATTTGAAACCTTAAAAGTCGACACTTTGCTTACATTCAATGTGCTTTCTATGGACATAAAATCACTTTTGTACATTTCTTTTGATGCGGACATCTTAACGTCTTTGACCCACATACAAAGAAACACATGTTTATTTAGCTTTTAAAAAGGTGACGAAGCTACACAGTTTTGCGTTCGCAGCTTGCTGGAGAAACCTGCTTCAGCACAGATCTGCCTGAGAGCTTCATCTTACCTTGAGCTTCTGGAAGTGTGTGAGCGTCTTGCAGTGTGTGTGTCGAGCCGAAGACTCAAAGTGATAGAACTGATTACAGAGACGGCAGAGAAAACCAGCCACAGGCACCACAAAACTCGAGCCTGCCACAGACACGCATCAAATTAATGCACGATCTGAGAAATAATGCTTTTGAAACACATCTGAGAACAAGAGGTTCTAGTGATGGACTGATATCAGCTTTTCAGATGACTGGTGTAATACTCGTACATAGATATAGCAACTCAACTAGAGCAAATTCTATTGTTCTTATACATTAACTTTCTGTAGACCGTTTTAAGACTCGAAGACTCTCAGAAAACAAGACTTTATATGTTCATTTTGCGTCTTAAGTAAAAGCCTTGTGATTTAAGGATGTTTACGTATTTTTTATTGGACATTCTGAGGAAAACATTAATTTTTTGCAGTGCATGCAACATTTAATGCCATGACTGCTTTAAGACTTTTTAAGGCCTTAATTTGAAGAAAAGGGAATTAAGAGTTTTATAACCCGCAGAAAAGAATCCTGATAAAGACATAAAAATGTGACCGGGAGAGTCACAACCAGTCATAAGGGTCAAATTTTGAAAGTGAGATTTATACATCATCTGAAAGCTGAATAAATACGACAATATTTGGCTGAGATACAACTATTTGAAAATCTGGAATCTGAGGGTGCAAAAAAATCTAAATATTGAGAAAATCATCTTTAAAGCTTTCCAAATGATGTCCTTAGCAATGCATATTACTAATAAAAAATTAAGTTTGATATATTTACGGTAGGACATTTTACAAAATATCTTCATGGAACACGATATTTACTTAATATCCTAATGATTCTTGGCATAAAAGAAAAATCAATAATTTTGAACCATACAATGTATTGTTGGCTATTGCTACAAATATCCCCCAGCGACTTAACACTGCTTTTGTGCTGCAGGGACACATATGAACAAAAAATCACTCAAAAACATCTGAAGACAAAGTCTTCTCATCAATGCTGCTAGCACAGGTGCATCTCAAACAATTAGAACATCATGAAAGTTATTTTGTAACTTATTTCAAAAAGTGATACATGTAGTGAATCTAGAATATATGACAGTTTCACTTTTTGAAACAAGTTACAAAAATGCAACTTTTTCACGATATTCTAATTTTTTGAGATGCACCTGTATATTTTGTAAGTGACAGAAGGGGAGGAAACCCTGAGGCCTGTGGCAGATGATTACCCACCGTACTCTGTGTCCGAGTCGAACTGCTCGTCTTCGGTCAGATCCTCGAGTGTGACCTCCATCTGCGCAGACAAACCCTCCTGCAGGAGACGCACAGAGTCACAGCAGCTCAGCATCACACACACAGAGAGAGACACGAAGATCTCGCACCTTCCCGTTCTCCTCTTCCTCTCTCTCGTCGTCGCCACACTCGCCGTCCTCTTCACCCAGAAACACGTCAGCGTTCATCTGATCCGACTCCTTCCACAGCTGATGCACACAGACGAAACACAGCAGCGTTCCCACTGAGATTACAGCCATCACTTACACTTTTTCTTTGTCTTTTTCTCTCCCATATTTTGAATTAGATCTTATTTTTAGATTTTCATTTTAGGGCCCTACGAAATCCGGTTTTATTTTTTCCCAAATTCCATTTTTTTCTTTCATGTTTTAATTTTTCTGGATTCCCTTTTAATGGTTAAATTGAATTTTATTAATCAAAAAGCATGTCTAACTAATTAAAATCATGAAACTTACATAATTTCACATCAATTTATTAAAAGTAGTGCTGTCAAACGATTCATCGCATCCAAAATAAAAGTTTTTGTTTACATAATATATGAGTGTGTTTACTGTGTATATTTATTATGTCTATATTAACTACAAAACATACATGCATGTAGATATTAGACTTGTACATGTGTACATTATCTTTATATTATATATAAATTATTTAAATCTATACCAACCCTTTTCTTAAATATCAGTATGTGTGTTATTGTATTGGTACATAAAAATAAACAGACACACACCATTATAGTATGTAAACAAAAACTTTAATTGGAGCGGTGGCACGTTTTGACCGCACTAATAAAAGTACAAAAATACTTGGGGTAAACAAAAATTATGTTTAGGGCCCTATTTAATTTTTTCTCACATATGTTTTATTGTTACCCATGTGTTTTAGCATGTTAATTATTTGAAAGCATAAAACAAGTTCAAGTTATTCTTACAATAGCCTTATAAAAATGTTGTATTTGCACTAGTGTTTCTGTTCATATTGGAATTAGATCTTATGTGTGATGTAGTTTTAATTGTCTTTTCGTTAAAGGTTAGTCATTTTCTTGCTGTTTTGTTTTTTAATATCAATCGTTTTTATTAATTTTTATAGTTTATTGGGTTTTAGTTACTTCGATCAAATTACAACTAATGAAATGACACCGTTTGCTCTTGGCTACTAGCTAAAATAAATAATTATTTTTTTTAAATATATTTTTATAAAAAAAAACCAGTAAAATACTTTTTTTTGTACTTGAAATAACCGAATCAAATAAAATAAAACAAACATTAGTTCAGCTAGCTGGCATGCAACTTTTCTAATTTTAATTTAGTTTAACTAGATGTACTGAAATAATCAAAATAGAAAGAAAACTTAATCAAAACCATTTAGACATAAAAAAAAATGTCCAAAAAACATCAAACAAAACATAAATAACAAATGATGCAGAAATGATATAAAATAAAATAATAAGATTCAAATATTATAAAATATAATGTACTCAATATACTAAAATAAACATGTTTTCTTGAAAAAATATATATCTTGAGTAGGATTTACTTTGAAACAATTTTCACTCAAAAATTGCTCATAAATTTCACAAATAATTCTAAAGAAATGGCAAGTAAAACATCTTAATTTTCACTTTGAAAAAAAAAAAATATATATTTTGTTTTTACAGTGTAGTGCACTGCATGTGCTATAGACTACAATATTAAATGCTTTACTCCAAATGCAATTTCTGTTAGTTTTTACAAACTAAAGGACAAGTTAAAAATATATTCTGTGGAAATTGCATGTTGCAGATGTCGTACATAAAGATTACACTGCATTGAAGCGAAATATTCGTCCCCAACACTTCTTAATGCATTTCAAGAGTGAAAGATCAATTCTGATTCACGCTACTGCACGACATAATCGATCATCATCTGATCATCACCTGCTCGACTCGCTGCTTGTGCTCCGTCGACTGCATGTGCTCCACAAACTCTCTGTGTGTCCTGAAGTGCAGCTTACAGACGGAGCAGCTGGAGCTGGACGAGCGGATACAGCGCTGTATACACACACACTCACGGTTAGACACACGCACACATGGTTAGACACACACGCACACATGGTTAGACACACACACACACATGGTTAGACACACACGCACACATGGTTAGACACAACAAAAAACCACACACACAACACAACACACAAACACCTCAACATCACACTCACTACACCACCAAAAACACACACACCCACACAGAGACACCAACACACCACACACAGAGAGACACACACCAACAACAGGAGACACACAACACAATCACACGAGACACCACACCACAGAGGAAAACCACAACACACACACACAAACGAACACACACACCACACAACACACACACAGAGACACACACAGACCAAACACAACTGCTCAGCTCATTCCATCAGTGATGTTACGGTTAACAGAGAGGGAGATAGTCTAAGGTTTAGGATTCCAAATTACATGACAAAAACTGTAGTCAGTAACGTGATCCATCACATTACACATTTTAGGTAATATAATCAGACTACTTTTAGATTCCTTTTGACCTAACTCGTTTTCACCTTGATTTAAATAGGATAATCTTGTACAATATTGATATAAAAATACAAAGAGAAAAAGTCCATTTGTGGCTACAACAAAAACTAGAAGTGCTTAAACATTACATACGTCAGGTTTCCCCAAATGGGGTTGTGAAGGAACGCCGGGGGTTGTGAGAGTCTCAGATCAGCCACAATTAACGGTGATCCAATTATCACTTTATGTGTATCGACAGACGTATTTCAATAGCTGAGAAGCGGGTAAACAACGGTTGCCGTGCTGTATTAAAGCTTTAATCCGGATAAAACCGTATATTAGAAGCTAACATAAGCAGTAGCATTTACACATAACAGCGTATCTCAAAGTATGAGACAACAATTAACAAAAAACATACTATTAAGAGCCGTGTGCTTGCACAGGTTCTACGCGATCTTCTTCACTAATATTCCTCTGGTCTATTCAGCTCAAAGTAATAAGAATATTGACGACGCCTTGTTTAATAGTATAACAATGGAGCACATCTGCGCTGAGGGGCGTGGTTTGGACGCACATAGCGGTTTAGCCAATAACAACCCACTGGGCTAGCTAACCAATCAGAGCCCATCACGTATTTCCGAGGGAGGGGCTTCATAAAAACAGAAACTCATCAGTGTTTATCAGAGAACGGACAGAGCGGTATAGAATAAAGGAAAAAATAACACGTTTTTTAAAAAAACGAAGCATTAACATGTTAGACTGCACCCCATAAACACAATCAAGCCTAGAAAAAAACCAGTGAACCACCCCTTTAGATTTTCTCCTAAATCGGCGAGTTATGAGCTACTTTTAGTCTTAAGATGTTTTGTGAATACGGCCCGGGTTAGGAATGTGGCCTGACCTTGGGCTCCGTGGTTCTGCGATGCTCCATGACGTTGGTGGTGAAGTGCGTCTGGCAGGTGGAGCACCATCTCTGCAGACCCGGTCTCTTCTCACTGCAACAGCACAGAAAGACGTTCAGAAAGACAGGCGGCGTGAAGCGTGAAAACACACTGGTGCATCAATCGCTCTTGCAACATGAAGACAAAAAGGAGCACACTTTCAGTTATGAGTTGTGCGACTTTAAACATAGTGTGTGCATTTCAGGAAAGATAACTGAAATTTTCCTCTTCAACTAAGATCTGCTGTTCATTTTCTGGACAGTAACTAGTAATGCCACCAACAAAAAAAACAAAAAAAAAAAAAAAAAAAAAAAAAAAAAAAAAAGCTTTGCCATCACAGGAATAAATCAGTTTCAGTGAATGGGTGCCGTCAGAACGAGAGTCCAAACAGCTGATAAAAAACATCACAGTAATCCACAGCACTCCAGTCCCTCAGTTAACATCTGGAGAAGACAAAAGCTGAAACAAATCCATCATCAAGACGTTTTTAACTAAAATACGCGAGTCTATAATCCATAATAACTCATCCTCCAGTGAGAAAGTGCATCTGCTGTTGTCAGAATCCAGCCACATATTAGTTTAGAGCTGTTTAAACGCTGCAGATTTCTCTCCTGATTCACACCAGAACACTTTTTCACCAGAGGAAGCGTTATTATGGATTATGGACTCAATGTATTTTAGCTAAAAACGTCTTGATGATGGATTTGTTTCAGCTTTTGTATTCCCAGTGTAAGGGACTGGAGTCGTGTGGATTACTTGAGGATTATTTTGATGTTTGGACTCTCATTCTGACGGCACCCATTCACTGCAGAGACACTGATGCAGTTTCTCCAAACCTGATGAAGAAACAATCTGGGATGGCCTGATTCCCTTAAGCTAGTGAAGCATAAATGCATCAGAAACTCTGACCTGTCTCTGCGAGCTCCTTCCAGGGACTCCTGGACTCGCGGCAGCAGCGTGACGAGACACGCGTTGCTCATGTGCTGGATCTCCATCATCTTCTGCTGGTGCGTCAGTCCGTTCATATGGCTCTGGAAACTCTGCACAGTTACATTTACAGTTATGCATTTAACAGACGGGTTCATCCAAAGCGACTTGCAAAAGAGGAACAAACTGCTTTTTATCAGTGAGGGTTATGAAACGCAACATGATTAATGCAAAGCTAATATATCAGGTCATGTAAACAATTAAAGCAGAGCGATATCAGAGGAACATACTTGCTGGTTATGGCAAGTGATGTTGCAAATATAGCAGAAGAACTTGTTGGAGGTCTCTGCCGCTGCGTCTCTGCGCTCCTCAGGAGTGTCTGTGGTCTCCTTGATCTCAGGGACCGAATCGGAGCCTGCGGCGGCGTCTGGACCGTCGCTGATCTGCTGCTCGACGTCTTTATCTGGAGCTTCTGTGCGTTCACCCTGCTGAAGATCAACAAACAAGATACATTCTGACATCAACTGAAGCTTGAGTTCCTCCTTCGGTGTGCATCTGTGTGATTGTTTCAGCTGGTTTATGGTGAAAACAGTGTATCTGGTCACTTAGATCACACAGAGATGATGGTACAAACCTCTGCCGCTTGACTCGGTTCATCCGCTTCAGCATCCAGCGCTCCGTTCACGCTGCCTCCCTCCTGCAGAGAGAGCTCTGAAACACATCAGATCCCTCACTGGAAGAGCATTCACATCACCATACGCTCAGCCATATAGAGCATTATGTGGTGTTCATGTGGTTTTACATGTCACACACGTATTATAGGTAATATATAGTTATTATACATGGCCGGTCAAAAGTTTGGGGTCAGTAAGACTTGTAATATTTTTAAAGAAGTCTCTTCTGCTCATCAAGGCTGCATTTATTTGATTAAAAATACAGAAAAAAACAGTAATCTTGCAAAATGTTATTACAATATAAAATAATGGTTTGTATTTGAATATCCTTTAAAATATAATTTATTTCTGTGATGCAAAGCTGAATTTATATCATTACTCCAGTATAAAGTGTCACATGATCTTCAGAAATCAGTATAATATGTGATTTATTATCAGAATTATCAAACAAAATATATTTGGAAACCGTGATGTATTTTTTCAGGATTCTTTGATGAATCAAAAGATAAAAAGAACCGATTTATTCAAAATATAAATCTTTGCGATCACTTCTTAACAATTTAACAAGCCTTGCTGAATAAAAGTTTAATTTCTTTCAAAAAAAAAGAGAGAATAAAAATGTACCGACCCCAAACTTTTAAACGGTAGTGTATATTGTTAGAAAAGATTTCTATTTTAAATAATTGCTGTTCTTTTGAACTTCCTATTCCTTAAAGAATCCTGAAAAAAAAATGCATCAAAGTTTTCTCAAAAATATGAAGCAGCACAACTGATAATAAATCAAAATATTATACTGATTTCTGAAGATCATGTGACATTGAAGACTGGAGGAATGATGCTGAAACAAAGCGCATCATCACGAAATATATTACAGTTTAATGCATATTAAAATAGAAAAACGAACAGCTGAATCATACTGAAAAATACTTGAGGCTGTAAAGGTGCTTCAGCTAAGTACGGAGTTAAGGGTATGAATACTTATGCAATGTATTTATTTCAGTTTTTTATAAATTCACAAAGTTGTGACAGTTCTGTTTTTGCTTAGCCATTATGGTGTGTGGAGTGTAGATTGATGTGAAAAAAAAGTCATTTAAGCCGTAAACTAAGGGTGCAACATAAAATTGGAAAAAACTTCGCAAGGACTGTATGTGCAAATTTCTCATTTTCATTAGTTGAACTTGGTGGCTACAGTAACAAATGCCAATTGAAAAATAAACAAAACTATATCAGACATAATAGGAAACCAAACTACTAAAAATGGCAAAAGGCACAAAAACTTACTACAACTTCAAATGAAAAAGCTAAAATCTAAAATTGAAAATAATTACTGAAAACACCACTCCTTCCTGGTTAGGGCAATTAAAGGTCAATCTATATTTTTATGAACCAATGTGTTGACTATGCTTTAACATTCGTCCATTGTACTGGCAGTATTGCAAATAAATTTGTTTTAAACAAATGATTTTATCACGACAGCTGGTCACCGATGTGATGCATGGCTGAAATAGGCCAGAATATTGCAGAACAGGTAATCAGGTTGAATCTCCTCCTGCAAGGTCTGGGCTCTTACACTCAGCGCGTAGAGCCGATATATGTCTCACCGGCTCATGGACCTGATCAAACACACATAAACACATGATTCCCCATTCAAGCATTAACACGCCAACAAAAATGACAAATCAGCCTTTCTGCTTAATGAAAGGAGTCAGGGTGATGCTGGCATGAATGAATAGGTCCCAATAGAAAGGAAATGTTGCCTTTAAGGCCATTTCTGCATGAAATACAGCGGCGAGTAAAGGGCACTGACTCTTGCCGTTTTGGTTTTTGGACCGCTGGTTCGCGGGTGCTCTGAAGAATCTGACATCCCGGGATGCTGTTGCACATCAAAACACAGGCTTTACGATTTATGGCCATCAAAAACTCTAAGACTCTTCCAAAAAACAATCATCAAGTCTGAAAAGTAAGATTATAATTGCGTCTAAAATTCTATTGCATAACTTTTTGCGAATAGTGATGAAATGTACTTTCTGTATTTTTACGTTTTTAACATTCCCAATATCGACTTTGCAAAAGAAGTGTTATAATCAGAGATATTCTACTTCGCATTATTAATTAATAAACTATATGAATATATAAAGATATTTCTCTTTTTAAACAATACGTATTGCATATTTTGTGCATTTGTTTATTTCACATGCATAAAATAAATAGTCTGATTTGATTATTTTATTGGGTGTATGTGGATTGCATATGTTCATGTATTTATTACACAGCACCGCATAAAAAAAATCTGCTGATATGCAAAAAAAATATCTAATTTGATGATGCACAGTTAAAAAATATGAATAAAATTTCCATCATGCCACAAAATAATGAAGATTTGTTTAAACTATATGCATGTATCAGCTTTAATGCACATGTTTCAAGTTTTGATTTTAATGATACAAACGTGTTCAAAATGTATCATTTAACTTGCAATCCTCAAAGGAGTGGAAACATATTTAAACACTACTTAATGTCAAAGAACTTTACAATGAGCACAAGTTTATAAATCAGCTTTTCACTAAATCTGTGATCTTCTGTGGATGTCTGGATGCAGTAAAAGCAGAAAAACATCTGTGTTATGTTTGCATTTTCTTTTGTTGCTGGCCATAGCTCTAACCTTGAAATCAGGATAAAACAGTAATGTGAAAAAGAACATAAAATAATGTGAAAAAGGTGTACAAATAGTTGTAATCTGGCTCAGATTCAGACGGGCATCATTGTGTCTTTGTGGTGTTTTTCTGCTGATTAAGGGAGAATTCGAGACTTCTTCACCTTACAAATGGTCGTTAAAAGCAAAAATGCATCGTTTGTGACCTGTGCGGTGCAAAATGAGTCACAATGAGCAAATCTGAGTCGATAGATTACGTCAATACTGAAAAAAATTGACTTTTCCAAGCAAAATCACAGAGCAACATTGCATCTTTTCCTCCAGTTATTTTCTTAACAATAATTATTAAGAATCACAATATAGCCTGTTATTACAAATAAGAACAGATGCAAAAAAAACAATAGAACAAATATAAGAAACATAATGCTTCTCCCTTTTCATTTTACATCTAAACGAAAGCATTCAAGTAAGAAAAACAAATAATCAAATGTAAAAATCACTCTTTAGTGTGTTCATTACATTATTAAAACAAAAGCAGCTCAATCAAGTGCAGCGAATGATTCCCTCTTTTCTTTCATCGTTAGATTAACATTAATGAGCTGATATATATAGACCTTCTGTATGCACGGATCTAATATAATGTTACACATCAGATGTTTTTATGTGAATATTTGAATACTGTAATTCTGTGTATATTTATCGGGAACGCATGCTTTGAATAACAGTCGGTGCGAGAAGCGAGAGGAGACAAACAATGATCATTTTAGATGTTTCATTACTATTTAGAGCATTGGGATCGCTAGAAGAGGGCTTAATTAACTCATTTTTGTGAAAACCTCAAATTCGACATTTTTCACTTTCAGCCGGGCACATTCACACTCATTTTGCCAGCACGGGTCACATATTTAGTGAGAAAATGTGACATGCAAGACCACTATTTTTTTGGAATCAGCAGCACAAACTTAGTAAGAAACAAGTGTTTCATTCAGCAGATATGTGAGCCTGCAGCACAGAAGCAGTGTTAAGTCGCTGGGGGATATTTGTAGCAATAGCCAACAATACATTGAAAGGGTCAAAATTATAAATTTTTCTTTTATGCCAAAAATCATTAGCATATAAGTAAAGCGCATGTTTCATGAAGATATTTTGTAAACTTCCTACCGTAAATATATCAAAACGTAATGTTAGACTAGTAATATGCATTGATAAGGACTTAATTTGGACAAATCTAAATGCGATTTTCTCAATATTTAGATTTTTTTGCACCCTCAGATTCCAGATTTTCAAATATTGTCCGATCCTAACAAACCATACATCAATGGAAAGATGATGTATCCAGCTATCAGATGATTTATAAACCTCAATTTAAAAAAATTGACCCTTACGACTGGTTTTGTGCTCCAGGGTCACATATGATGCAGGGCTGTATAATGTATAAAAGTTTTTTTTTCAGTGTTTTGTCTAAAACATTCCTTCTTTTCTGTTACGGTTACATGATTTCTGTATATATTTGGTTCACGCACAACTGTTAAAATTACCTCTGCTGCTGCTGCTGGCTTCTGATTGGCCGTCGCTGCTTCCCGCAGATCTCTGCTCGCTTTCCCTCTTTCTGTCCGGCTGACGAGCCTGAAACTCCTGTGCGCGTTCAGTTAGCAAGAGAGCCACAGATTTGCCAAACACAGCGGGCAAAATAAGCATTGAACACGTCACCATTTTTCTCAGTAAATATATTTCTAAAGGTGCTGTTGACATGAAATTCTCACCAGATGTCGGTAACAACCCAACTAATCCATACATAGAAATAAGTTCAGAAATTAAGTGGAATGACACAGGGACAAAGTATTGAACACGCTTAATGAAATGTATTTAATACTTTGTTGGTAACGACAGCTGTGTGGAGAAACTAGTCACATGCATTGCTCAGGTGTGATTTTGGTCAATTCTTCCACACAAACAGTCTTCAAATCTTGAAGGTTCTGTGGGCCTCTTCTATGAATTCTGATCTTTAGTTCTTATTTTCTATTGGATTCAAGTCAGGTGATTGGCTGGGCCATTCTAGCAGCTTTATTTTCTTTCTCTGAAACCAAATTACAGTTTCCTTGGCTGTGTTTGGGATCATTGTCAGACTTGTTCACTGCATTCATTCCTCGGTACTGTAAGTGCTGGCACTGAAGCAGCTAATATTAATTTCCACTGAATTTCTAATTACTGAGAGATTTCTGCTGGTGTCTTGGCTTTCCTTGCCTTTTTGCACCTCTCTTTCTTCATGTGTTCAATATGTGTCCACGGGTATTTACGTTATTAACCGAGCTATATTCGAAATTATTGTAGTGTTGCTTTGATGTATGGATTAGTTGGGTTGGTACCGAATCTGGTGAACATTTCAAGTCAACAGCACCTTTAGAAATATATTCACTGAGAAAAATGGTGACGTGTTCAAATTAAAGCAATAAGCCCCAAGAAGCAGTGGTTTAGTGAATGTATAACAGCTAAGGGGTGTTATTAGGCACTGTTATACATTCACTGTAAACCACGGCTTCACAGGGCTTCTGTTATACAACAATGGTATTCATATTACGTAGTAGGTTTCCAAAATAAAAACAGAGCTAAATTAAGTGTAGGATATAAAAACAGTATTCTTCCACCAAACTATGTAGCTCCTCAGAAACAGTTGTGGTTGCTACACAGGTGGTTGCCGAGCACACACAAACGTAAACAAGGTGTGTGTTACTTGTAGCGTATTTACAACAGCTTCGAACGCGGCTCAGCCAATCAGAATCAAGCACCGGAACTATATCTGCTTTATAAACTTATTTTACCCGCTGTACATGCCATAATATATTATTTATTTGTTTAAAAGTGTTGTATGTCAGAAAAAAATTCAAATGCACAATCCATACCCAGCTGATGGAAAAAAGTTGAAGACACACACTCACGTTGGTGAAATAGCGCGTGTGAGGCTTGAAGTGCCGCGGGAATCCCATGTGCGGGGTTTTGATGGCGACTCCCATCGGAACGGGCCCCAGAAGAGACGCTCTGGAGCCCGCAGTGAAGAACTGAGGAAACTGCTGGCCTCCCATCGCAAAGCCACGCATGCCGCCCGCTTCACACAGGACCACAAACACCAATATAACAGTCAATACAACACAGGGGCAAGACAAGAGCTGAAACATACCAAACTCATGTCTACAGCATTTCCCTGACACTATAATCACAAAAATAAACTTCGATTTTGGATCAAATAACTGTATTAGAGATATGAGAATCACTACAAAGAATAATGTGATAAAGTACAAATAAATTCAAAAGTAAAATGTCTGGATGCCTTGCAGAAACGCTACAAATAAAAAATAACTTCCTGGAATATTTTACATTTATTTTATGCATTATTAATGTGTAATTGTCTCTGAATAAATAAACAAAATGAACAAATACTTAATTAAAGGTTTTAGAAAGCAGCTTAAAATTTGCTTTGATTTCGAGGTGAAACCAATTATATTTACTTGATAACATATTACTAATTATACAGTGCATCTATGCATCTAATGCAGGTTATCAAGAGAGCACTACTTGAAAAGAAAAAATGTGTTTTGTCAATATCAGAGCTATTACATCAACTAAAAATACAACTTTTAATTCCTTGAAATGAAATAAATCTAAAATAACATTTAAAATATACAAAACGCATTTGTTTCAGCTAGTTGACAAGTCAACATTTTCATTTATATTTTTGTTTAATAAAAAAAATAATAATAATATTTTAAAACGCATTATGGAATGAACAAAATTACTCAAAATTCACCTAAAATTAAAATCATAATATAAAAATAAAATCTAATTCAAAAATAAAATATTATAATAGTATACTACTAATTTAACAAGGTCAATTAAGGGCTCAATTGAATAAGAAATGAGATTTATAAGCTTTGAATAAATATCTTTTCCATTGAGGATGGGAAAGTTTGTTAGGATCGGACAATTATTTGAAAATCTGGATCTGAGGGTGCAAAAAAAGTCTAAATATTGAGAAAATCATCTTTAAAGTTTTCCAAATGAAGTTCTTAGCAACGCATACTGCTAACCAAAAATGAAGTTTTGATAATATTTATGGTAAGAAATTTACAAAATAACTTCATGGAACATGATCTTTATTTAATATCCTAATGATTTTTGGCATAAAAAGAGATGTATAATTTTGACCCATACAATGCATTGCTGGCTATTGCTACAAATATCCCCCAGCAACTTAACACTGCTTTTGGTCACATACAGTGCGTGCTATATTAGGAAGCATGAGTTTACCCTGCATCTGCTGCATGAGCAGCGCCCCCTGCAGCATGGGGTTGGGAGCGATGATGGCCTGCGTGGCTGAGCACAGGTTGACCATACGAGCAGAAGCAGAAGCCATGGGCCTGAAAAACACAAACACAGCGCAGATAATAAAGAGTAAGAGATTTGGAGTGCACTGGTGGAGAGTGTGAAGAAAGCGGAGGGTCTGAGGTTGAATGTGTACCGTGTGTGTGTGATGTGACGGGCGGGGGGCGGGGCCGGCGGTGGAGGAGGGGGAGGAGGAGGCGTCTGCTGCTGAAACAGCTGCTGAAGCTGCCGCTGATGCTGATGAAACTGCTGCTGCTGCTGCTGCTGCTGATGCTGGTGATGCTGGTGAGGGTTAAACATGCTGACGAGACTCACTGCAGCGAGAGAAAACACACACATAACACACTTTAACATGTACACAACATTACATTCCTGCATTTAATAGATGCTTTTATCCAGAGAGGAGCAAAGTGATTGATACATTAGTAAATGTAAAACGATTGATCAATAGACTATTTTTCATTGTAACATATTACTTATGACTAGAACACGATATGATGTCAACATCGATTATGGAAGCCCATTTCCAAAACAGAATTTAAAAAATAAATTTATTGCACAATTTTGTGTTTACGTCTCTCAATTCTGGCTTTTTTTTGTGCAAGATATAAACACAGGTAACACTTTACTTAAAGCCTTTATGCATTTTAAAGGGGTATTAAAGAGTATAATGTAGGGGTGCGCGATATATATCGTCTGCGATAATATCGTAATTGTTGTTTTAACGATGTGCGATTTGACATTATCGAGTATTTTGCAAAAACCATTCAAAACATCTCTACAGAGCGCACGCGTACATCCGTGATTTCCTAGACTAGTGTGTGTTCTTTCACTGCGTGATTCAATCTATTAAAATGCATTTAGAATGATCACAAATTCAAGACATGACGGCAGAACATTTATACCACTTCATATACTTATTCAATTTCACACGAAGAGTGCCATTTTTCTCCAAAAATGACAGTGATTACAAATGTGACGTTGAATTCAATAATCAATAAGTTAATTAAGAGACTTACGTTTTAGACACCATATTGCTTGTTTCTGCTCTATTTCACCAACAACAATCATCCCGAATACAGCCACAGCTCTGTTTTGCGTCTCTGAGCAACATGACGGTGTTTCGTTCCTGAATGAATCACGCGTTTAAATGATTCGGTTCAATCGCAGTGACTCTCGTATTAACAGTGACTTGCTGCCACCTGCTGGCGGCTTTCATTTCACATTTCGGCTTTTTCTACTATCTTTTCTTTTTCATGTTTTAAATCATTCAAGATATCATATTCAACGTTTTAGTTTAATATAATCAAACATTATTTTGCATTTTTAATGGCAGGTGAAGATGCATTCGTGTCTTGGCATTAAACAAAATACTGTGTTTAACTCGTCTCAATGCAGCTTCATATGCAGCTTCTGTGTGGATTTAATTTGCTTGGTAACAGCCCAGATGTCTTATTATTCTAATTGATTGATTAAATGTAAGAATTTGACTCAGAAGATAATGGACACTTTTAGAAAAAATGGCTTTATGAAGGTAAAAATTCCCATAAAATGCAAAAAATCAGTTTAAAACTTATTGGAAAATATTAATTTCTATCATTAATACACAGTAATATGGAGAATATTAAAAACATTAGAAGTCGGCTGTCTTCTGCATGCTTAAGTACCAGCCATAACACACTCAGCAAATTACCCATATATATTATTTTTTGTCCCTATCGCACACCCCTAAGTATAATGCAGCATTTATAATTATGCATAATGTGCGTTGTAATACATACATTTGTCATTATAATATAATGGTTAAAATGCAAAGCCGTAGCCCCATAACTTGTTAAGTTTTATAATTATCTAAACTGTGGGTAAGCTGAGATTGAGAATTACATTTACAAGGCATAATTAATGCATTAAAACACTTTTATAATGCGTTATGCATAAAGGCTTTAAGTAAAGCATCAGAATTGTGAGATACAGACTCAGAATTATTATTTTTGTTAATAATTTTGATTGTTTTTTGCTTCCGCCACAGAATAACACATAAAAAAGGCAATTCTGACTTTCCCCCTGGCTATCTTGTGTCTGTTATATCATGTCAGTTTCTGTCAGAATTGCGAGAAAGAAAGAAAAAAACACCTAAAAACTCACAAGGACCTTTTATATTTTTATTCTGTGGCAGAAATGGGCTTCCATACGTTAGCATATTTGCAATAGAACGTTATATATATATATATATATAGTATATTAAAAATCAGTTCTGGCAGATCAAAACAATACAACAGCATAAAAAAAATCAAAGTAGACTAGACTAAGCAGCTTTTGACTGATTTCTAGTGAACTAGACGCATGCAGCACAAAGCAACCCACAACAGTGTGTCCGTGTCTCAATCCTCGTCGCCTACACAGACAGCAGCATTCACAGCATTCACAGCACCCCAAACGCGTGAGCCTGCGTTTAATCAATCAAAAGCGCAGTTATCCCCGACAGATGCTGTCTAGATAGGCGCCTCGGCAGGCTTTAGGACAGAGCCGTGATCTGCTTCTGTGCTATCCGCTAACAGCTAGCAGTCTCTAAACACGACAACACCAGCGAGCCCCCGCAAACCTCCCTCATTACGCGCATATTCGGGACCCCGGCGTCTGCTGAGCTGCAGATGAAAAGCTACTCACGAACTCCGCCGACGGGATTGTGAGTTTAATCGCGGAGAAGCGAGCGAGAGCGTGTTGAAGCTTCCTCTGTCACGTTAGCGGCGCTAACGCTACACACTCTCGCCGGTCTGAGCGCGAACATGGCGAGACACACACACAGCGCCCCCTGCAGCACTGGAGGAGCGACGGCGCGTCACAGCCAGCACGCTACAGAACATGTCTAGCTTCATTTATTTGTTTATCAGATTGTGTTCAGTGTATCTGTTCTCCTCTGCGGAATAAACTTGCTTAACACTCAATCCGAGCAGCTGAGTCTTTAGCCATCTTCCAGAATCGGCTAAAAACACATCTATTCCATCTTTATTTGACCCTCTAACTCTAGCACTCTCTATTCTAATTCTATTTGTTTTCTTTTTTTTAAAGGCCTCTAACACTAGCTTTCTCTATTTGTTTTCTTTCTAGCTTGTTTTTTGTTATATGTAGATGTCTTATCTAATATGTATGTACAGTATGATATTATATTTATTTGGGCTGCTATTATGTTGAGGAGTGCTTGTTTGTGTGTGTTTGTTTTTGTGTGTGTGTGTTTGTGTGAGTGTGCGTGTGAGTGAGTGAGTATGCGTGTGAGTGAGTGAGTGTGTGTGTGTCCCTCTGTGTGTGTGTGTGTGTTGTGTGCGCTTGTGTGTGTGTGATCTGTGCGTGATGTGAGTGAGTGGCGTGTTGCTTTTCACGTGGGAATCGATAAGAATCACTTCGGTGCTGTTGGAGATTGTGGTGTTTGAATGTTGGGAAGTGATTGGCGTGTGTGTGTGTGTTCGTGCGTAGCGATGAAGTGTGGGCTCGGGTGTGAGTGGAGTGCAATGCTTGTGAGGTGTGCTATGTTAGGGTTTGATGTTGGATGGTGTCTTGCTGGCGTGCGTGTTTTGTCTCTTGTGTGGGTGCTGTGTTGTGTAGGGCGAGGTATATGTTGCGCTTGTGTGTGCTATGCGTTTCGCTGTGTGTGTTATGGTGTTGTGCGTGAGTGAGTGTTGTCCTCGTTCTGGGTGTGTTTTGTGTGTCGTCGTTGTGCTGTGTACCGTCAATGAGTGTGTGTTCTGGTGGGTGTTGTGTGTCCTCTCTGGTGGGTCTCTGATTGCGTGTGTGAAGTGTGCGCTATTAAGAGTGAGCTGCAGGGTGGTTTGTGTGGGAGTGCGTGATGTGTGTTTGTTCTGTGTGTCCTCTGTGTATGTGGTATGAGGGTGTGTGCGTGATTGTGTGTCTCTTGTGTGTGTGTTGTGTTTGTTGATGAGTGTGTTCTCTGTGGTCTCTGTGTGTGGTGTGGTGTCACTCATCTGTGAGTGTGTGTGTGTGTTTCCCTTCTGTGTGGTTGTGTGTGTGTGGGCCTCAGGCGTGGTGTGTTGTGTGCGTGCGTGCGGTGTGAGTGTGTGTGAGTGCATTGTGTGTGTGTTTTTGTGTGTGTGTTTGTGTGTGTGTATTTGTGTGTGTGTATCTGTGTGTGTGTGTCTCTGTGTGTGTGTGGCATATTTGGTGTCTCTGTGTGTGTGTGTGTGTTGTTTCTGCTGTTTGTGTGTTGTGTGTGTCTCCCTGTGTTGTGTGTGTGTCCTCGTGTGGTGTGTGTGTGGTGTGTGTGCTCTTCTCGGATCTGTGTGTGTATGTGTGTCTCTGTGTGTTGTGTGTGTGTCTGTGTGAGTGTCTGTGTCTGTCTGTGTCTGTGTTGTGGTGTGTGTTTTACTCTCTCTGTGAGTGTGTGTGTGTCTGCTGTGTTGTGTGAGTTGTGTTCTCTCCTCTGTGTGTTGTGAATAGTGTGTGTCTCTCTCTCTGGTTTGTGTGTGTGCTGTGTGTTTGGTCTCTTCTGTGTGTTGTGTGTGTGGTCTCTGGGTGTGTTGTGTGTGGTGGCGCTCGTGTGGGTGGTGTGTGTCTCTGTTATGGTGTGTGTGGTGATGTGGTGCGTGTGTGTCTCTGTGTGTTTTGTGTTGTGGTGTGTGAGTGGGTGGTGTCGACTGTGTGTGCTGGTGGTGCGTTTGTGTCTGTGTTCTTGGGGTGTGTGTGTGTGTGTGATGTTGTGTTGGTGTGTGTGTGTGTGTGGGTGTTTTTTCAAACATTCTCGCACTCATGGCTCCTCATCTGCTTTCAGGTCATGTTCAGAAGTTTTATGGTTGTTCAGATCAACTTGCAACCTGGAACCGTGCTGGGCCCCCATGCTTTTCCTCAGATGAAAACTTTCTTCTGGCATGCCTTCCAAACCTTGCCAACTTGTCTCATATGGTCGTGCTAACTGTAGCGGTCATCGAACTTTATCATTTTAACGTGTTCTAACTGGGCCTGGTGGATCCTGCGCCCTTACCTGAGCGTTACCACGTTTCAATGATGTTTGTGTTGAAGGTCCTGGTTTTAACAGTAAGAGGTAACCTGAACTGGTATGGTCCCATCCAGGCGTTTTCCATCTTGGCTTTATTTTTGTTAAATAAATAATGACACGGTGTGATATGATAATATATAAAACAATTACAAATAAATAGATTAAAATGAAAAATTTCAGGTATCTTATCTATTCATGAACAGCTTGTAACACTCCCAAGAGAAAGAAAAACTTGAAATCGCACCCCTTTAAACAAAAAATCGAGTGTTTCCATCAATGGGAGAGCCTGGCCCAAATGATTAAAAAGGTCGCGCCGCCTACGACAGAGCCAATAAGAATAGCACATCCCAGAGAGAGAGAGCGAGCAGAGAGGAAGAGTGGAGTTCTTCCTAACAGAAACATGGTGTAGATCAGATGTGTCCACTCAGTGTCCTCCAAGTTACTCTGAAATCATAGTGCCCTCATGGAAACTCAATTCAGTACACCGTGGTAGAGATTCTGGAGGTTTAGTCATATGGATAAGAAATGACCTTGCCCCTTTTACATCACCAGTACAGCAAGGCAAACATCACATTTGGTTAAAGTTGGATAAAAGCTTTGGAATTCTAGATAAAGACCTTTTTATCTGTGGAATTTATATTCCTCCATCAGATTCCCCATACTACGACGATGAGGTATTCCACACTTTACAGGAAGAAATTCATCAATATCAAACTCTGGGGAAATTTTTACTATGTGGAGATTTAAATGCTCGAATTGGCTCAGAATTAGACTATATTGATAATTCAGGAGATAAACATCTGTTCACACATATACCCCAAGATCTCTTCAGTACCCTACCTAGAAGAAATAACCAGGATACTGGAGTCAATAGGCACGGGAGAGAGCTAGCCCACCTTTGTCAAACTTTAGGTCTTTATATGCTCAATGGTAGAAACAAAGGAGATTCCTGCGGACAATTCACCTACAGCTCAGATCTCGGGAACAGTGTTGTAGATTATGCCATATCAAATATAAGCCCTTCCCATTTCAGTGCATTTACAGTCAAAGCTCAGTCACTCCTGTCTGATCACAGCCAGATCAATCTTCACATTAAAGGGGAAAACAGCAAATCAAGGGAAATTCATAAAAAGCCAATTCATCTACATAAACTCAAAACACCCTAGTAGATTACTCGTATGCTCGCTGCACATATATTTTAGCCTTGGAATTCAATAATAGTCAATTCATAACACTGTTTTAACAATCAACCATATGATAATCAATTGGAAATGATAAATTTGCAATTAACATATTATGACATTTTGAAATAGATCCAAAAAGAGCTAATTGACGTGACGACCACATATAACCCAAACTAAGCTACACAACTAACGGCTTCTGAAATTGGTTACGCTGTGACTGGTGTAAAAAATAAAAAAGACTACGAGTCATTTCTCATCAAAAACACAAAGATCCAGTCAATCAGAATTACGCTCAAAGCCTCAGAACTCGAAACATTACAAAACACACTGAGACGAAGAAATGTGATTATATAACCACCACACTTCAGACGAGGGAAACCCATTGGTCAGGGGTCAGTTTCTGAGCATGTGGAACAGTGCTAACAACAAGCCACCAAACTAGCTATACAAGTGGTCCACTCTTTGGAAAGTTATTTTGAGAACTCTATACACATCAAGCTGCTACCCTCTTGAAAATCCTACCAATTAACAGTTTTCTTTGAAAATTGAATGCTCCTGAATCTTGTATCAAAAACAACCAAAATCCACTAGATTATCCAATAACCCAACAATAACTTATTGGAAAACTGAAATCCCTCAAATGTAAGAAATCCTGTGGCCTTGACAACATAAAAAATGAGATGCTTAAAATCAGCTCTCCTGAATTTCAGATAGCATTACTCAAACTTTTTTAACTTGATTTTGAGTTCAGGCATTTTTCCAGAGGTCTGGAACACATGACTCATCTCTCCTGTCTTTAAAAGTGGAGACAAAACAGATCCTAATAACTACAGAGGAATCTGTGTCACCAGTAATTTGGGAAAAGTATTTTGCTCAATAATCAACTCTCGGATTTCATATTTCTTAAAACAGCACAATGTCATCAGCAAATCTCAAATTGGCTTCCTCCCTAAACATCAAACCACTGACCATATTCCCACACTACACACGTTAATAAATGAACATATACACCAAAAGAAAGAAGGAAAAATATTTGCATGCTTCATAGATTTCAAGAAGGCTTTTGACTCCATTTGGCATAATGTACTGTTTTATAAAATCATTCAAAGTGGCATACGGGGTAAAATATAGGACTTAATTAAAAACATGTATAATCAAAATAAATGTGCAGTAAAAATTGAACAGCAAAGGACAGACTATTTTTCTCAAACGCGAGGAGTGAGACAGGGCTGCTGCCTCAACCCGACTTTATTTAACATATATATCAATGAACTGGCAGATCAACTGGACCAATCAAACAGTCCAGGACTACAATTATTCCACACAGAAGTCAAATATTTACTGTATGCAGACGACTTGCTAATTCTATCTAAAACACCAGAAGGTCTCCAGAACAACCTCAACATTTTAACTAAATACTGCCACGATTGGGGCCTGGAACCACATCTGCCAAAAACCTACAGATTATTAAGAGTTCAGAAAAACCGCCAGCACCTAGACGATACACATTTATTTAGTTACACAACACCGTCACTTCAACATCTTTACCTTATAATTATCTGTCTGGTTTTAACTCCCACTGAAATTTTCAAATGGCAATTAACATTACTTACAACAGCCGCAGGCACTGCATTGCATGGTGGCATACAAACGGAATGGAATTCTTCAAAATGAAACATCCCCATCAATATTTGGACAAGTATTTTTGGATAGTTTCATCACTGCCTACGTAGGCTCTTTATGGCAATGCGAACTCTTTTGTTGGTCACCAGGGGCAGTAACTTTCAATGATCTCCTAAGAATTGGGACTCATCAGGGTGCACGGAACAACCAATCGTGCCCTTGCCAAAGTAAGATAAGCTCTGGCATAGTAGAGTCTGCGAAGTTCACTCCTTCATGTGTCTCTGTTAAACAGGCAACACTCCTAATAACGCCTGCAGAGCCGAGTTAGGCCGGGTCCCCCTCAATCTAATCATTAAAAAAGAGTTCTAAAGTTCTGGATCCACTTGAACTCTAGTTCGGAAGATTCTCTTAATTTTAAAGCACTAAAAACACAAAAAAAGAGTGCTCAAAAAAGTCATCTTTCTGTAATGGTGTCAGATCTGACTAACAAAACACTCGATATCACCAACCCTGAAAAACACGGAAGAATCAAAGACATTATGAATGAAGAGAATGAGACATACATACAGCATTGGAAAAAACAAACCAAAGACCAAATTCGTCTCCAATGTTATCTGAAACTCAACAGAGATTACAGTCTGGCTGACTATCTGGTCTCAGTCAGGAATATAACACACAGACAATTTCTGACTAAGTACAGACTGAGTGACCACCAGCTGGCCATAGAGAGAGGATGACATAAAAACACCTGGTTACCTAAAGAAGAGCGCATCTGTACTGAATGTAGATCAGGATCAGTTGAGACGGAGGAACACTTCCTCCTCCACTGTGACAAATGCACGTCCTTAAGAGACTCACTGTACATTCAAATACAGCAGATTATTCTTGAGTTCCAGTCACTCCATGAAAATGACAAATTAAGAATATTACTTGAAGGACCTGCTTCCTCTTTGGTAGCACATTATATTTATAGATGCCACAAACTAAGAGTTAAAGAGTGAAAACATCTGCATTAGTAGTACCATCAATGCTTTTATAAATATATATGGATGTATTTTACATGTATTTTTGTTTTGTTTTGTTTGTTTATGGATGTATATTATGTGTATTTTTGTTCTGCTATGTACAATGCTTTAGCAATATGTACTTAAGTATGTCATGCCAATACACAACATGAATTGAATTGAATTGAAGAGAGAGAGAGTGAGAAGATAGAGAGAGAGAGAGAGAGATTGTAGAGAGAGTAGAGAGAAGTAGTATAGAGAGCATTACAAATCACTTTTTAATGTTTATCACAAATTACCTCTCATAGCAAAGTTCACAATAAATTAGTAATTCTCACTGTCCTCACCAAATACAAAATTAAACATTCAAAAACAACTGACCCTCAAAAACAACACATAAGATGTCTTTAAAACACCAAATATCACAAAAAACCAATTCATTATTAACAAGTTTATAATAGGCAAATTCGATTTTTATTCTTCCACCTACTAACTTTCTAAACATCATATCCACATCAATAGTTGCAAGTTGTTTTCCTTTATTCTTTCTCGTTTTCCATATCGCTAATTTAGCTGTTCCCAACTGATAATTTAATAAGCATGTCATCCTTCTCATTGAATACCTATACTTAACGCCCCCTATAAATATTTTATCTGAAAATTGCTCATCAAATTTTTCAAACAAATCCTTGAGAGAATTAAAAAGATCATGTAATCTTCCACATTTTAAAAACAAATGTTCTAAGTCTTCTTGCTTTCCACAAAATCTACATTCACCACCCACTGCTGAATTCAGGTGCTCCACATGTCTGTCTGTAGATCTGCTGTTCTCTTCTCTATGGGAGGCTTATACAGGACTCTCCACCTGTCCCTCACAAGGAAATCTGATCCTAACAATCTTGGCCACTTTGAAACTTTTATTCTCTTGAGAAAATTTTGATGTATGACTTTTACTGAAGAATCGTAAATTGCTTTCTTTGATGTTGATTCAAAATAGTCCAGCTGAGGTGTTTTAAAAGACATAATCGAGTCCATATTTACTTCCACGCTCTCCTCAAGTATAACTGGAGACACTTTGATTTTTAGAAATTCCTTTTCTGCGTCTCTTAAGTCCATCGACCGACCTCTTTTAATGTACTCTCTGTGGCCACTTGGTAAGACACTCCAAATCTCCTCTATCAGTTTTGATACAAGACGTTCAGATTTCAATCCTGTCATTTCTTTAAGGACACCAGCCGGCTTCCACCCATCATCATCCAAGAGGTGTCTCAGTTTTACAATCCCATTTCGCTTCAAAACTGTAGATACACTTACTGAAGACAAAAGCCTTGTTTGGATCATTGGATTAAAAAATAATGGTTCCTCCAGAACCCAGTGTCCTGTGTTGTCACTAATCCGATCCACTTTAAAAACTGTTTTCCAGGACTGTAACACTGACTTATAGAAGGGACTGATCTCTGACAAATTCACCTTCTCCAAGTCCATTATGAAGAAATATTTATCCACCTGCATTCTTCAAAACTAGTCTTGCAGTATAGGCCCAAGCTAAGTCTTTGTGATATAAAAGTCTTTGTGATGCTTGTATCCTGTAAGCTGCCAACCGACTTCTCACATCCACCAGCCCTTGACCTCCTTCATGGACAGGTAAATAAATTGCTGCAGCATGAATCCAGTGTGCCCCACTCCAAAAAAAATTCACGATTGTCCGTTGTATTTTACAAACCAAATCAACTGGAGGCTCTATAACAGTCATTTTATGCCACAGTGTCGAGGCTGCCAAGTTGTTAGTGACCAAGACTCGCCCTCTGTACGACAATTGTGGTAATAGCCAGTTCCATTTAGACAATCGGGCTGACACCTTCTCCAGCAATCCCTCCCAGTTTCTTGTCTGAAAATTTTCATTCCCTAAAAAAACACCTAATGCTTTTATCCCTTCTCTGCCCCATTGTAAACCACATGGTAGTTTTGGAGGTCCTACATCTCCCCACTTACCAATAATGTATCCCTCACTTTTCCCCCAATTCACTCTGGCTGAGGATGCCTTTTCATATTTCCCAATAATTTTCGTTAAAACTTTCACATCATCTTGGCCCTTTATAAACACGGTAACATCATCAGCATATGCTGACAAGGATACTTTAAATGTACTCTTTAAATCTGGAATTAAAATTCCAGTTAGTTCCTTCCTTAATCTGCACAAAAATGGTTCAATTACCAGACTATATAACTGCCCAGAAAGTGGACATCCTTGTCTGATACCCTGGACATCAGTATGGTGCACTCAAAAACCCTCCCCCCCCAACCCCCCAACGAAAAAAAACCAACAAAAAGAAACCCAAAAAAAAGAACCCCCCACAAATCCCCCCCCCCCCCCCCCCAAACCCCCCCCCCCCAGCTTTGCTAACAGCTTAGATCACTTTTTTATATGAGTAGCTCACCCCATTGGTTCATATACCATGAGCTCTTATGATCACTTGTCAACGTTTCTGGATCATCGCAGCATCGCTAGGATTAAAATTATTTTTCGGTTAATCATCATTCACCATACACTAAGTATCGCTAGTGTGATCTCTCTGGTATACATGGGCTGGTCCCGTATGACTATTCCCTGTATATTTGTTACGTCTCTTGGGCTACACCGTCGAACTATTTGTGTCTGCCCATACCCCGACCCTGGTCGCCCGTTGTTTTTCCTCCGCCCAATCTCCTGTTTTTGCATTACGATACACTGCTCTACCACCTTGTGGTCTGGTCTTTCTTTTGATGCAATCCATCAGCAGTTCATTAAAATCCTGTCCAAATAATTCCCAAAAAGCCTGATAGAACTCCACAGGTATACCATCCACTCCTGGGGATCTTCCAGGAGATAATTGTCTCATTGCATCTGTGAGCTCTTGCAAAGTTATTTGTTCATCCAGTGATTTTCCTTGTTCATCTCTCAGCTGAGGCAGATCACAAAGCAATTCAGCAATACTTCCAGAGTCACAATTCTGAGCACTATATAAACTGGAATAAAAATCTACTGTCATTTTCCTCATTTCCATAGGGTCAGAAGTTACAGTTCCATCAGGACGTTTTATGTGGCACAACTGTTTTTGTTGAAAACTTTTCTTTTCCAGATTAAAAAAGAAAGCACTAGGAGCATCCATATCTTTGATTGAGCAAAATCTTGATCTTATAAGTGCTCCTTTTACCTTTTCTTGTAAAAAAGATCCAAGGTCTTCTTTTTTCTTATTTAACCTTTCATTATTCACAGTTCCCTTATTATTCAGAAAGTCTTTTTCCAAAAGTGCAATATCTCTTTGTAAACTTTTAACTGTTGTTTTCATCAATGCAGTAGAAAATGAAGTATAGTTTTGACAAAAAATCCTGATATTTGCTTTACCGACATCCCACCACTGACCAAGATTTTCAAAAGTATCTTTCTTAAGCTTCCACTTATCCCAAAAAAACTTAAACTTTTCACAGAAACTATTGTCTTGTAACAATTTGACATTAAAATGCCAAAAATAGCAAGGTTTAACCACTTTTTACAAATTTAAATCAAAAGTAATCATATGGTGATCTGAAAACCCACATGGCAAAATAGAAACATTAGTTACCTTATTATTCCAAATCTTCCCCAAGTAAAAACGGTCTAACCTTGCACCACTAACTTGATTATCTGATACCTTTAACCATGTATATTGTCTAATTCCAATGTTTCTACTTCTCCACAAATCTATTAAGTCAAACTCATTTATAATTTTTAACAACTCTATGCTTGATTGATTATGAGGCTCCTCTCCATTCCTATCAACTATAAAATTGGTTGTGCAATTCCAATCACCCCCAATTACCATGCACACGTTATCATCAACCTTCTGAATGACTGATCTCAATTCCATAAAAAAAACCACACGCTCATGTCCATTATTAGGAGCATATACATTGATTAAAACAAATGTTATTCCTTCAAACTCTACTTTAGTTAAAAGTGCTCTTCCTTTTACAATTTCCTCCACTGATAAAATATTTACATTCAATTTTTTTGAAAAAAGAATAGCTACCCCAGCACTTGTATTTGTTCCATGGCTAAGAACATACTTCCCTTCCCACCACATACCCCACTGAGTCTCATTATCATTACTTGTATGTGTTTCTTGCAAAAAAACTATATCAATTTTTTTAACAAACTCAGCAATCATGGCTAATTTATTCCTATCTCTGCCCCCATTTATATTAAAGGAACCTAGTTTTAAAAGTTCCATAGAGAAATAGAAATAAAGAAAGATTGATAGAAACAAATATAGGAAGTAAAGTACTAGATTCACCCTGTGCATTTGAAACGTTTTTTATTTTTTCAAAGTTCGTTTTTCTTTCCGTAATTTGGCTAGAATCTTCTTCAATCTAAACCTCTTCTTCTTACATAGGGCTTCATAGCTAACAACTTTCTGCATTGACACCACTGACCATATGAATTTGTCTATATCCGGAAAAAAATCCTTCACCTCAACAGTTTTTCCAAAAGTCAAATCCAAAAAATCATTAATCTCTTGCACTGAGTATGTTTCATCTATGTTCTGTGACCCAAACTCAGACATGTCAGATAACTCAGACAATGTATCATCATCCTTCATTCCATAATCCTCACTTTTTTCAACATCTGATCTTTCAGTATTTTCTATACTAACCACTTCACAAGGAACACTTTCACTTACTTTCTCTGCCACTGTGATTATACTATGTTCCAAGACCTCATGTTCCTCTACCATATTCATTGTTGTATCTTCTTTGTTTTGATTTTCGTCTGCGCTTTCACATGATTCATCATTTTGAGCCGTACTCTCCTCTTCAGGCTGAGGCTGCATCGTTGTATTGTTTACCTTAGTTACAGATACACCACTAGGCCCTGCAGCCTCCTCAATAGGCTGGACTCTACGCGGGCATGCCAACTTTTTGTGCCCAATATCTCCGCACTCAAAACACTTTAAGCTACCTGTATTAACATAGAGCATATATGATTTCCCTTCATGTACTACTCTGAAAGACACGTCTAATTCTGGCACATTCAAAAACATAAACACCTGTCTCCTAAAAGACATCACATGTTTCAGTGCTTCATTTTTACATCCTAATGGGATCGTTTTAATCGCACTAGCACATTTACCATACTGAGCTAGTGCACGGTCAATATCCTCATTTCCAATAACTGTTTGGGGTAACATCCCGATAATTGTCACTTTCAAGCCTCAACTTTTGTCGTGGGTGTAACAAGCGGTGAAACAGTAACAAAATCGCCACTTACCACAATCCCATTGTTTACCAGGCGGTTTACTAACTTCTCCTCTTTAACAAAAATCACTACCGCTTTATTCATCCTGGAGGCCGAAGAAATGTTGTCATATCCAACCTCTTCTCCGACCGCCAGCAGTACATCCTCCACTGATACACCCTGAGCAGGTACGCATCGGACTCCATGACGCCGCGAAACAGGTGGCTCTCCACCCGTCAAAAGTGACGCCATTCCGACGCATCAGCGAACACCACCAATACGTGGTATTTAAGGTCTAAAATCAGCTTTACAAAATTATGATGTATCAAATCCCACTTTTTAAATCCAATTCAAATAAGAAAAAGAAAAGAGTTTCAAACACCTCTCCGTGATCACCCTCACCCACACCCAAACACTCGCCACATGCAGAGAGAGAGAGAGAGAGAAGAGAGCGTCGAGAAGAGAGATAGAGAGAGGAGAGACGAGTGAGAGATGAGCACGTGCAGCAGAGAGGAATTAGAGCAGAGGTAGATGAGTAGAAGACCGAGCGATCGCAGAGAGAGAGAGTGGAGAAGAGAGATAGAGAGAGAGCGAGACGCCCGAGAGGATCTTTTTCCCTCGTCGGCTAAGTCTCACGTCTTGCCTCTTCTCTTAGTCGTCTCTCCTTAGCTTCCCACGCTGCGCGAGGAGTGAGCTGACTCGGAGTCTGAGAGGAGCTCAGTGCCACAGGTATGTGAGAAGCGAGGTGATAGAAGAGAGGTAGGAGAGAGAGACCGAAGCAGAGAGAGATATAGAGCGTGCGTCTAGTGATGTGCTCGTAGAGGTTTAAAGGATGGGTCGAGAGAGGTTATGCAGATGAGAAGAGTCATGGATCCAGAGAGATGATACCAGTTTTGCGGCAGAGGGCTAGAGGGAAAAGTGACCAGTCGAGGGAGAGATCGAGCGCTGGGAGAGTCGAGGCGAAGGTACGAGAGAGACGCGAGAGAAGTAACGCGAGAGCGCCTGATGAGATAGGGAGGTATGGGTGAGTCATTGCGAGACGGAAGGAGATAGAGCGCGACGCGCGTAGGCGAGCTATAATACTCCTGCAAAAGAAAGCACAAGAAAGCCGAGGCGCTGGAATCGCAGTTTCTCCGGTGAGGCTCGAGCAGTGCCGGTCTGTAACGATGGGGAACCGGGGGATGGAGGACCTGATCCCGCTGGTCAACCGAATGCAGGACGCGTTCTCCGCCATCGGTCAGAACGCGGACCTGGACCTGCCGCAGATCGCGGTGGTGGGCGGACAGAGCGCCGGGAAAAGCTCCGTGCTCGAGAACTTCGTGGGGAAGTGAGTCCTTCATTTATTAAAACACACACAATAATCCTTAATACACCATAGTAATAACGCATACGGCAAATGCACGCAGCATTAATCTTATATTCCGGCTCAGTCGCAGCCCCCATCATGCCTCAATGATATGTAAAGGTCATCGTGAGGATCCTGATAATAACCTTTAAATGTTATTGAGACATGATGGAGCAATGCTGAAAATCACCAGCCGTGTTCACAACAACAACTGAATCTTACATAATCCTCCTCATTTATAGTGTATTCTTCATTATGCATTAGTGCATCATCATCATTAGTGTGTCCTTTAATAACAATAATGATAATGCACAAGGTCATTAAGGTGAAACCCCTGCATATAAACACTGTAAGCTCTGGTTCTGTGAAGAAAGAGCGTGAAACATGGATGCTGCTGGGATGATGTTTACTAGAGCTGAGAGACCTCTTCTGGTGATACACACATATCTGATGCTTCAATACTAATAGAGCACAGCACTTAAAATATTAAATACAAACTGCATTCCTTATTAGTAGTTTGCTAAATCAGTCACTGTTTCACTTGATCAAATGTTTTAAAGTCTTAAAGTTGAGTGTGTGAGTGCAGCGTTTGGTGAAGTTCAGACAGGAAGAATTGCTCAAAGTGTGTGTTTTGTTGTTAATTAATGATCAGACGCACCAGAAACCTGCTGAAAGAATCCCACACTGAAGGACTCCAGCAACCCAGAACATCTTAATAAACACCCCGGCAACCCAGAACGTCTTAGTAAACACCCCGGCAACCCAGAACATCTTAGTAAACACCCCGGCAACCCAGAACGTCTTAATAAACACCCCGGCAACCCAGAACGTCTTAGTAAACACCCCGGCAACCCAGAACGTCTTAGTAAACACCCCGGCAACCCAGAACATCTTAATAAACACCCCGGCAACCCAGAACATCTTAATAAACACCCCGGCAACCCAGAACATCTTAATAAACACCCCGGCAACCCAGAACATCTTAATAAACACCCCGGCAACCCAGAACATCTTAATAAACACCCCGGCAACCCAGAACATCTTAATAAACACCCCGGCAACCCAGAACATCTTAATAAACACCCCGGCAACCCAGAACATCTTAATAAACACCCCGGCAACCCAGAACATCTTAATAAACACCCCGGCAACCCAGAACATCTTAATAAACACCCCGGCAACCCAGAACGTCTTAGTAAACACCCCGGCAACCCAGAACATCTTAATAAGCACCCCTGCAACCCAGAACATCTTAATAAACACCCCGGCAACCCAGAACATCTTAATAAACACCCCGGCAACCCAGAACATCTTAATAAACACCCCGGCAACCCAGAACATCTTAATAAACACCCCGGCAACCCAGAACATCTTAGTAAACACCCCGGCAACCCAGAACATCTTAATAAACATCTAGAAACACCCCGGCAACCCAGAACATATTAATAAATGTCTAGAAACACCCCGGCAACCCAGAACATATTAATAAATGTCTAGAAACACCCCGGCAACCCAGAACATATTAATAAATGTCTAGAAACACCCCGGCAACCCAGAACATATTAATAAATGTCTAGAAACACCCCGGCAACCCAGAACATATTAATAAATGTCTAGAAACACCCCGGCAACCCAGAACATATTAATAAATGTCTAGAAACACCCCGGCAACCCAGAACATATTAATAAATGTCTAGAAACACCCCGGCAACCCAGAACATATTAATAAATGTCTAGAAACACCCCGGCAACCCAGAACATATTAATAAATGTCTAGAAACACCCCGGCAACCCAGAACATATTAATAAATGTCTAGAAACACCCCGGCAACCCAGAACATATTAATAAATGTCTAGAAACACCCCGGCAACCCAGAACATATTAATAAATGTCTAGAAACACCCCGGCAACCCAGAACATATTAATAAATGTCTAGAAACACCCCGGCAACCCAGAACATATTAATAAATGTCTAGAAACACCCCGGCAACCCAGAACATCTTAATAAACACCCCGGCAACCCAGAACATCTTAATAAACATCTAAAAACACCCCGGCAACCCAGAACATCTTAATAAACACCCCGGCAACCCAGAACATCTTAGTAAACGTCTAGAAACACCCCGGCAACCCAGAACATCTTAATAAACGTCTAGAAACACCCCGGCAACCCAGAACATCTTAATAAACATCTAGAAACACCCCGGCAACCCAGAACATATTAATAAATGTCTAGAAACACCCCGGCAACCCAGAACATATTAATAAATGTCTAGAAACACCCCGGCAACCCAGAACATATTAATAAATGTCTAGAAACACCCCGGCAACCCAGAACATATTAATAAATGTCTAGAAACACCCCGGCAACCCAGAACATATTAATAAATGTCTAGAAACACCCCGGCAACCCAGAACATATTAATAAATGTCTAGAAACACCCCGGCAACCCAGAACATATTAATAAATGTCTAGAAACACCCCGGCAACCCAGAACATATTAATAAATGTCTAGAAACACCCCGGCAACCCAGAACATATTAATAAATGTCTAGAAACACCCCGGCAACCCAGAACATCTTAATAAACATCTAGAAACACTTCAGCAACTCAGAACATCTTAGTAAACATCTAGAGCATGAACAATTCCACACTGGCTTCATTGTAAACAGTTTTTATTTAAACAACAGACACAAGACATATACATCAATGCTCATCATGTTTGTTATCAGACATAAACAATCATCTAGAGTCGATGTGAGCGGGATCATCTCAGGTCCATGAAGAGGAAGATGGTGGAGCGCTTTGAGCCTCTGATTCATTGAGCAACACGCTTTGAGTCGTGCTCGAGTGGTTTTGGGCTGCATGTCTCTCGAGGACGAATGTTTGCTTGTTCTTTCGGCAGTGTGTGTGAATAACTCAGTCTTACGCTGCATGATTCAGCAACTATTGCTGCTGAGGGAGCTCGTGGGACGAGAAAAATAACATCTGGTTTCCCTTAGGCATTATGTCAGGTTAAAGGGTTAGTTCACACAAAAATGATAATTCTGTCATTAATTACTCACCCTCACGTCGTTCCAAATCCGTAAGACCTTAGTTCATCTTCGGAACTCAAATTAAGATATTTTTGATGAAATCCGAGAGCTCTCTGACTCTGCATAGACAGCAAGGTAACTACCATGATCAACGCACAGAAACGTAGCAAGGAAATGCTGTTTATGCTCAGGATAAAGTGCGCATTTAATTCAATGCAACGGAAAGGGATTACTTTTTTGTATTTTCTGAAGGACCAGGACTGGGTGCTGACGTCTTGCAGATGGTTAGAGGAAGCACAATCTGTACTCACTATCATTGTCTGCTATTTAAATCTGACAAAATTAACCTTCTATGCTATTATGACAAAAGCCTCGTCCTATACTTACACCTCAAATCAAACAGACTGTAATTATCCTGAACTTGCACTGTTCAAAATCTGGAATGTCTTGCATATCCTGTTAAACTACTAATTACATCTAAATAAAGATGCACAGGAACAGTCTGTGATGCAACCTCTAAATAAAGCATCTTATAAATAACCATAAAGCACAATGAATGAATGAATGATGCATTTATATAGCGCTTTATTGTGTATTGCTGTACACCCAAAGCGCTTTAAAAATACAACAACCAGCGGGTAACCTTTCAAATCTTTACCTGCTGTAAGATGTGAGTATTGTTGTCATATTTATGCAGTATTTGATATCTTCATTGGCTGCCCGGTGTAAATAACCTACATGTCACGGATGTTGCGTGTAATTTCTGCAGGGTTATTACAGTTTAGAAAAATTAATACTTAAAAAAAGCTAGTTGCCAAGGCAGTATTTATCATTTTCATTTAGTTTAACTTGATGCATTAAAGTGACTAAAAATAAAACTCATAACGTTAATAAAAAAGCAAAATATATACAAAATATAGACATATTTAAATAAAAAACAGCTAATAAAATTGATAAAAACACATCAAAATTACTCAAATTTTAACTAATTTAAAATGAAAACAAAAAAATAAAAACTAATATTATTTCAATGATACTAAAATATTATTGCATCTCTATAGGGTCATGTTACAAAAAACATTTATAGATTAAATTCGTGAAACAAATATGAATAAAACAGTTATGAGGCTCAAAACAAAGAAACAGAAAAATTAACATACAAAAATATCAAGGTGTTGATATTCTACAGAAACTGTAAATCAAAAATTGCACAAAATTACAACACACAAAAAAATAAAATCATCAACATCTCTATAGTTGTACATAAGCATATACATTGATATTGTGCATATCTCTGTCCATCCGAGCATTAAAAACTGTTCATACACACTTTATGAATGACTAATAATAACTAATGAGATCATGCTGGAAAGATCAAAACAACTACCAAAATAAGTCAGAAAATTCTAACTCTAAAATGTTAATTCAATCAGTAGCACATGGCGCCTGCAACACAAGGTCATGGGTTCGATTCCCAGTGAATGCATGAACTCTATTCCTAAAATGCAACGCAAGTCACTTTGGATAAAAGCATCTGCCAAATGCATCAACGGTAATCACATTTTACAAATTCATTAGCATTATTTCATAATAGCAGCAGTCTAACACGACGCTTTGAAAATGAAATGGCATTTTTACATGAGGAAATCTGAATGTTTACTCTGAGGTTTCTGTGTGCTGTGATTTGTTGATGCGTTGTGTTAAAGCATAATGAGCAGCGCTGATATGAAGACATTCTTCATCTTGATCTGCGAGCAGCAGCGTGAAATGAGCCAGAATGATTGGAAAAGTTGCATGAATTATGGACGCTTGATCAAAATATCATCACGATTATTTTGGTCAATATTCAGATCACAACTATTTAGCACGATTACTCATTGACTTTAGAAACATGCATTCATTGAACATAGAATCTCTCTCTCTATATGTATTTTTTTCCTCAGATTTTTGATTTAACTACACGAATAAAGCGTGGAATAAACTAAGCAACTGACGATAGGCTGTTGTCTTCTGTAGAGCTGATTTACAGCTGAAATTGATTTTTTTCCATAATTGATTAATTCTACTGTTTATTAGTGTAAAGCTGCTTTGATCTGAATTGTATAAAGCGCTATAGGAATAAATGTGACTTGACAATTAAATAATAATACAATTAAACAGTTAAATAAGATCAACTACTTCAACTACAGCAATAGTTGTAATATAATAATCGCTTCAATTCAAAATATAAAATAATTGATTCAAGCCAAAAAAAAAACAAACAAAGCTGAAAATAAAGTCTGATTAATTGCCCAGTCCTAGCATGAAACAGGGAAGTTCAGGACCACAAATGTGTGTCTGTAGAAAGTCTGGAACGGGATTCACGAAACAGATTGGGTGTGAACATCAGGCATGTTTCAGCACCACGGACAGCTCCAGAAGAACGGTCAGCATTCCCACAATTCCCTGCCAGAGCAGCTGACGAGAGCATCAGTGCCCATCAGATGACCCAAATTAACCTGGACTTCATTCTGCAAAACTCAATGATTAACTAAAGCAATAAGTCCCAAGAAGCCGTGGTTTACCTTATAACAACTAAGGGTCGTTGTTAGGCACTGTTATAAATTCAGTGTAAACCTCGGCTTCACCGGGGTTACTGCTTTTATAAAACGGTTATTCGCATATACGTAGTACGGTTTCACAAAATAAAACGGAGCAAATAAAGTGTAATGATATTAATAAACACAGTATTCTTCCACCAAACAATGTAGCTCCTCAGAAACAGTTGTGGTTGCTACAAAGTGGTTGCCGAGCAACACACAAACGTAAACAAAGGTGTGTGTTACTTTGTAGCGTCATTTACAACAGCTTCGAACGCGGCTCAGCCAATCAGAGTCAAGCACCGGAACTCTCCGCTAAATAATAGTAGTTTTAAATTCTTAAGGAAATGTGGTTGGCGTTTGCCCGTCCAAAAGCCATCACTATAATGCTAGCGTGTAGAAATTAAGCTGTAAATATGAGGGTTTAGTCAAGTGTAAGGTCAAATAGAATTATAGTATTTGTATTATTTTACTTAATGTATTTATAGTGAAATGTTGCAATAGGAATATTTATTTAGCTTTTATTTAGTAATTTTAATATTTTTATGTCTAATAATAATTTTAGGCTTATTGATATATATAATCCTAAATATAAATATATATAGCCAAAATGTTGGCTAAACTGTGCGGCTCTACAAACCCTGGAATTATTTATAAAATCACATGCAATGCAATTTTTATCAGAAATGTTTTTCTCAAACCATGCAGCCCTACTATGGTGTTACATGCAGATGCCAGGGCACTGCTAACCGGTTGCTAGGGTGTTGTGTGTGGTTGCTAGGAGGTTGCTTACAGTCTTGTGGTCTGTAATTGCAGCTTGGGTTGCTCCTTCAGTGTGCGTCTGTGGGGTTTGTTCATGTGTTTATCACTGGGAAAGCATGTGGTGATGTTTTCACTCAGGTCAGCTCTGAACAAACCTCCTCGGGGCGCTCAGTCCAACATAATACAAAAATAGATGAGAAGGGAAATGTGAAAAAGACCTCAGCAGTCCATCACAACACTCTAAAAGAGTTGGACTGGATTCACTCTGAGGTCCAGATCAGGGTTATTATAGTTTACTAAAACCATCAAACAATTCGTTAAATAAAATCATGAAGATATTTAGTAAATCTCCTACAGTAAATATATCAAAACTTAATTTTTGATTAGTAATATGCATTGCTAAGAACTTCATTTGGACAACTTTAAAGATGATTTTCTCAATATTTAGATTTTTTTGCACCCTCAGATTGCAGATTTTCTAATAGTTGTATATTGACCAAATATTTTCCTCTCCTAACAAACCATACATCAATGGAAAGCTGATTTATTCAGCTTTCAGATGATGTATAAATCTCAGTTTCGAAAAATGGACCCTTAAGACTGGTTTTGTGCTCCAGGGTCACATATATCTAACTAACTTCCAACTTGAACTAAAATAACTAAAACTGAAATAAAAAATACTTATTTTATTTTTTAATTATTTCTATCTATTAAAAATGCAAAAAAATACAGAAACTTTTAAAAGAAAAAGGCATCTAAAAATAAAAACTTGTTAATAATAGAATTCATATGTCATAATAATGCATAAAATATTATAAGAAACTGTAAGAGTATGTCAATGACACTAAAATAACACTGGCCCTGATTTACATAATAATAAGCCGGGTGAGTGAAATGAAGGATTATGTTTTTCATGTATTCTCTGACTCAGCTCATGTTCGCAGACGGTTTAATCGCTGTATGAGAGCAGCAAGCGGCCCATTACTGTCACACTCTCCATTAAACATCATGTAATGATCTGCTGAACATGGGCTCTTTCAGCCATTACTCTTGTTTGTATTGCACAAATACAGTATGTGTAATGTTAGAATCTATCACTATCTGACAGTTGGACGCCAGTCAGTCTCCTCTGTACTGATGGTGAATGCACTGATAAATCATGGAGCTGTGGTGAATCTGAGCCGGTCTCAGCAGGATTACCTCTAATCTGATTCTCCCGCGTTCATTCGCTGCTTTAATCCCACGCTCCACAACAACAGTCTGCCTCATTCGCTTCAGACTGTAACGTGTCCACAAACCAGCCATCTGGAATCACACGCAGCACACTTCAACACTCGCAAACACAAGAGACATTACAGAAGATCATATGAACACCGTGTCGGTCGGAGAGAATGACGAGCGTCAGTTCAGTCCAGTTCAACATTCTAAATGAGATATAAAACTCTCTTAAACACACTTAACACACTATCACTAGTTTATTTCATTTGTTAAATCCTTCCAATGTGTGTGTGTGTGTGTGTGTGTGTATATATATACAGTATATACAGTATGTATATTGGATTTATTTATATTGCCATTTTTGGCACGACTGCACTACAGCTGACAGAGATTATATTTTAAACATTTAAATGTTTTTATAATAGACTGGCAAACTCATTATTTTATGTGTCCTAAATTAAATACTTTTAGAAATAAATGGCAAATAAATTAGAAATAAATTGCAATAAAATATTCAGTTGACAGGCGATATTTACCTTGATTTTTTCTTTGTTTTCAAGCACTTCACTGACACAGTCTCTCATCAGCATTATAAACGATACAAAAATCTTAAATGCATTTGAAAGATTGCACAAAATAACTGAGCTTCTAAAAATGCAGGTTTAACATTTTAATGACGTTCAACAGATGAAGTCAGAAATCTGTTATTTTTAAAGCACACCTTGGGATAACAGGAAGTGAGAGTAATCGAAGAAACACATAATAATGATATAAATGTGAAGATGAATGATTATAGATGCACATGTGCTGGTGAACAGATAGTGTTCAGTAGGTGTGTGTGTGTGTGTGTGTGAGAGACGGAGACGGTGTGTGTGTGTGAGAGAGCTGTGTGTGTGTGTGTGGGGCCTAGTGTGTTTGAGAATGTGAGAGTGGTGTGTGTGTGAGACTGTGTGTGTGTGTGTGTGTGTGTGTGTGAGACTTTTGTGTGTAGATGCACTGTTGTGGGTGAGACTGTGAGAGTGTGTGTGTGGGGGGGGGGGCGGGGGGGTGTGATTGTAGATTGTGTGTGTATGTGTGTGTGTGTGTGTGTGTGTGTGAGACTGGAGACTGGTGTCGCTATGCGTTGTGTGAGAGAGAATGTGTGTGCCCAGTGTGTGTGGGTGGTGTGTGTGTGTGGGTGTGTGAGTGTTGTTGATGACGCTGCTTGAGGTGGGGGAGGAGACGGCGCTCTGGGATTAGATTCCTGTCCGTCATCACAGCTGCCTGCAGACACTGGGGGATGGGACGAGAGACACACACACACACAGAGAGAGAGAGAGAGAGAGAGAGAGAGAGAGATCTCTCGTTGTCCTCCTCTGCGTCTCCTCCATGGGGAAACACACACACACTGCTGCTGCTGTTATTATGGGATGTTCATGAGCCACACAGCTGCAGGGATGCGAGTGTTTTGGTGAATCTCATGACAAAATGTCCGGGTCAAATTAATTTTTTTATTATTCTAGGCGGCTGTAACATGACCTGTTTTATAAATATACAGCACTCAGATCTCAGAGATCATGTTTTTTTCCATCTCTGGCCCAAAGCACATCACATTATGGACAATATTTGTTCTGCAAATACTGCATGTTCTCAGACCGAACGATTAAAAAAAAAATGCATCAAATGAAATCTAATTCAGGTAGAATTGATTATATTTAGCATCTTTACTGCAGTTGAATGTTCAATACAGATATGAGCGATAGATTCACACTACAGAGCATAAAACTAAGCATTTTAAGTAATATTTAATCTTAAACTCTTTTTAATAGCTGGTACTTAAAATAAAGTAAACTAACTTATTTTAGTATCACTGATATGCTAATATAGTTTGTTGAATTAGATGTTATTTATATTGTCTGTTTTCATTAAAGTTGTAGCGATTTTGTTGTTTTTGTCATTTTTATTAGTTTTTGTTTTTTCAAAGGTCTATATGGTAATCATTAATTTTTATTTAATAGGTTTAGTTATTTTAATGCTTCAACTTAAACTAAACGAAAATGAGAAATGTTGCCTTAGCAACTAGCTAAAATACAATTTAAAAAATGCATCTAATTAAACCTACTTTAAAGGAGAATTTATTATATTTAGGCAATTAAAATATAATGTTGAAATGCAAACGGGCTGATATTAAATGTGTCCCTGCAGCACAAAAGCAGTGTTAAGTCGCTGGGGGATATTTGTAGCAATAGCCAACAATACATTGTATGGGTCACAATTATACATTTCTCTTTTATGCCAAAAATCATTAGAATATTAAGTAAAGATCATGTTCCATGAAGATATTTTGTACATTTCCTACCAAAATATATCAAAACTTAATTTTTGATTCGTAATATGCAGTGCTAAGAACTTCATTTGGACAACTTTAAAGATGATTTTTCTCAATATTGATTGTTTGCACCCTCAGATTCCAGATTTCAAATATTGTCCGATCCTAACAAATCATACATCAATGGAAAGCTGATTCAGCTTTCAATTTAAAAAAATCGACCCTTATGACTAAGGGTCCAGGGTCACAAAATTGTCTTTTGCATTCACACACTAAACAATATTCATGTATCATCAGATTGTTTGGTGTCAGTAAGTTCTGCAGAAGTGAGTGTTAGAATCAGATGCATGTCCTGGTTTGACCCCAGAGCGCTGCAGTGTGTGCTGTGATGCTCACACTCACCTCCCGCTTGTCCTTCTGTTGCAAGGGATTTTCTCCCCACGCGAGCTCTTTGTTTGGCATCGTCACGCGCCGTCGTAGTACCGGCAGCTCACCAGTCCTCCACTTCCCCCGCCCCTTCCCCTTTTCCTCCCCCTCATCAACTGCCCCACAGGTGAGCCGTCTGCTCAGGTGCTTCTCGCCTGCAGAAACACATCAGATGCCTGTGTAATCACACGATTCACTCAGTGATGACAACTCATGTTTCAGGTTGATTTGTTGCTAAATGACATTGTGACGTTGCAAAATTGTCACTACATCACATATCAGCAAAAAAAATAATTTTCTCCCTTTCCTTTCCCCCCGAAAACTAATATGTTAAGTTAGATTGGGTCATAAAATTTAAATGCATGATTTTAACCTTAGTGCAACCAATTAAGTTTTGTTTGCATAATATTGTGTGGTACTGGGTATAGTAATTAGGTACAGACACATGCATTATATTATTGGACCAAAATAGACATGTATATATTTATATTTCAAATAGTATATGGTACATAAAATACTTTACATATAAAAAAATGACTTTGTCTAAATATATACATGTATGTGAGTATATGCATAAAAATATACAAGTACACATATATGATGGGACACAACAAAGACTTTTACTTTGGATGCGATTAATCGTTTGACAGCACTTAATTAAATTATAAGTAACAGTTCTTTGACAATTAAATCTGAATTTTGAAAAGTCACCACATTTTGAACAATTACAATTTAAGTTTTTTTTATTACCCGGTAAACGAATAAAACTTCACATTCTGAACAATTATACTTTTAAGCGGTGTATTAGTAGTTAGTTAGTATGCTACACTCTAAGAAAAGTATGTAAAAATAGGGCACCATCTACTATGTTAATATGTATAATAATCTATCTGTGCTAATATGGAGGAATTTCCGTATTGACTCCATTTTTTTACAGGGTTTTTTTTTTTTTTTTTACCTGCATTTTTTATTTCGCCACATATTTTGTGTTTTGGGGTAGAGGGTACAAGGCTAATAGATAACAGATATGTCTGGAAGTTCTTGTACCTTTTCCAGTTTAGATTATGTTTCTTACAGTGTACTACACTCTCAATACTAACCAGGTGCCATCATCAAAAAAAAATAGAACAATATTCAAATATTAATATTAAATTAAACAATTGCATGAAATGCAATATGAGCCAGAAAAGCCTGAAGGATCTAATATTGTGCTTAATAAAAACACACGCAATTTTGTTTTGAAAAGTGTAAAATACTTTGTCTGAAGTTAGTAAACTCTTATATTTATATGTCAGGCTTTCGAGTTCAGGTGATCAGTTTTCACTGTAACGATGTGTTTTATAACGTTTCCTCTCAGAATATGCAGAGTTATCCACTGTAAGGGGAAGAAGTTAACAGATGCGATGAGTGCGTCAGGAGATCGGGCGTGTGAGGCGGAGACGGATCGAGCCCACAGGGCCGAATAAAGGCATCTCTCCCGTGCCCATCAACCTGCGCGTCTACTCGCCTAACGGTCAGATTAATATTCATTAACGAAGCTCCACAAACTTCACAGCATCAGATATCCTCAGTTTCAGTGTATTCTTGCACTGTGAAAAATAAAGAGTTCAGAAAACGTCAAATAAATAAATAAGGCAACTTGATGCAGTAAGACTTTAGTAAGTCTTCTCAGTAAAGATACTTTGTTTAACCAATGTAAAATGTATTTGTTCATGCAATGCTGATTGTCTTATTTTCCATTAAAAAAATTCTTGTCACAGCAACTGAAACAACAATTACTGTCCTTGAGGTAATTCACTTATTTCTGTTTCCTGGATGAAAAGAAATGTGTTAAAATTCACCACATTATTAATTTTATGTTTATTTACAAATTACCAAACAGTGAATTGTTATAGAAACCTTAATGGATAACTAACAAATATGTGACCACAAGAGCACAAAACCAGTCATAAGGGACATAAGGGTCATAAGGGAAGATGAATAAATCATCTTTCCATTGATGTATAGTTTGTTATGATAGAACAATATTTGGCTGAGATACAACTATTTGAAAATCTGGAATCTGAGGGTGCAAAAAAATAAAAATATTGAGGAAAATCGTCTTTAAAGTTGTTTAAATTAAGTTCTTAGCAATGCATATTACTTATCAAAGTTTTTTAATATATTTACAGTAGGAAATTTCAAAATATCTTCATGGACATGATCTTTACTTAATAGCCTAATGAATTTTGGCATAAAAGAAAAAATCGATAATTTTGACCCATACAATGTATTGTTGGCTATTGCTACAAATATCCCCCAGCGACTTAACACTGCTTTTGTGCTGCAGAGTCACATATTTACTGTAGACAACATTGTCTTTGCTTATAAAACATCTTACAAGACTAATATTATATAAATTTCTGATCATACTCTAGGCCTCAAAACTAGACACACAAACCTCAAGAACGCTGGCAATCAGCAAATGTTAAAAAGATGAGCTCTTTACATCACAGTACTATCACAAATAACTAACCATAATGACAAAACAACAACAAAAGGCTGCAGCAAAGTCAGATTGTGCAGAGGACTCATCTGGTTCCTGTGGTCTTGTCCCGGTGGCCGTCTAGGAGACGAGGTCTTCACTGGGGATCAGGGGGGAAAAAAGGTTTCGTGAACTGGAAAATTGCAGTTGCTGGAAGAATGGTGGATCTGGTCTGGCTGTGTGTTTTGTGTGCAGTGCTGAACCTGACTCTGGTGGATCTGCCGGGAATGACTAAAGTGCCGGTGGGAGATCAGCCTGCAGACATCGAGCAGCAGATCAGAGACATGCTGATGCAGTTTGTGACCAAAGACAACTGCCTGCTGCTGGCCGTGTCGCCCGCTAACTCCGATCTGGCCAACTCTGACGCCCTGAAGATCGCCAAAGAAGTCGACCCGCAGGGTGCGTGCGATCTGTAACACACATGAACTGCTCTGATCGTGATCACAAGTGCTGTTGTGCTCAAATGCAGATTGTTTGTGTGACAGACACTGACGTAAATGGGTAAAAAACTCAACCAAACAATACATTATTCTGTATTAAGCCCACCCATACCACAAAAATGTTTTTGTCAAATACATTTTTAAATACATTACAAACATTTTAAAAATGGCCAAAAAATGTGACCCTTGAGCACAAAACAGTCATAAGGGTCAATTTTTTGTGGTGAAACATCAATTTATGCATAATCTGAAGCTACGAATTAATAGCTTCCATTGAATGTTCATGGTTTCGGTTACTGAACGGATTAATATTTGAAAATCTGGAATCTGAGGGTGCAAAAAAAACTAAATATTGAGAAAATCATCTTTAAAGTTGTTCAAATGAAGTCCTTATCAATGCATATTAATAATAAAAAATTAAGTTTTAATATATCAACAGTGGGAAATTTACAAAATATCTTCATGGAACATGATCTTTACTTAATATCCTAATGATTTTTGGCATAAAAGAGAAATGTATAATTGTGACCCATACAATGTATTGTTGGTTATTTCTACAAATATCCCCCAGCGACTCAACACTTTCTTTAACAAGCTTTTTTTTTTTTTGTGCCTGCAGGGACACATATCTATTGCTAAAATTAAGTTTCAAAATAATTTTTTAAATAATAGGTTAAAATGTTTTAAAATATTATATTTTTTTTAAAGCATTTAAAAAAATAATAGATTTGCCCTGCTACATATTTCCGTCCAAGAAAGAAAATGCATTCACATACAATAGTCACTTACTTCGAAGAAAGAAACAATTGGATTGGTTGTATAACATGTGAGAAAATATAATATTTGACTAAGCTTCAGCAAGGAACATCCATTTAAAATCGTCAAAAATGCAGTGTAACAATATTACAAATATAAATCATTATAATCTATTTTTGATCTATACGTAGGCCATCCACCCCATTTTTTTGTCTTTGTTAAATGACTTACTGTAAGGACTGGGACATGTATTTATTGCCACTCTGACATACATGTAGAAACATCTTTGGCATATGAAGATTTGAATCCTAAATGCATTCTATTTCAAAAATAAATTGAATGAACCTCAGTATATATTCAGCATATATTTCAACATATTATTTATGGCCACAATTTTTTTGAGCACCATTATATTAATTAGCAGGGTATCTGAAGGTTTTTTACAGTAAATTCAAGATGTTTTAAGACCGAATGAAGAAAATCTAAGGGGGGGAAAAAAGTCCTTAGTCTCTAAATGTAAAGTTTGAAAATACGCTCTATATATACTTATACGTACTTCTGATGTTTTCATCCAGTATCTTTCTCTTGTTTTCCAGTGCAAATATCTAAAGATTCTTAAATCAAGATGCTTTTACAAAATAAGAAGTCTTGTTTTCTGAGAAACTTATCGAAGTGAAGTGAGTTTATGATTAAAAACAGAACCACATATCTGACCTATAACAGCAGAAAAACAACTGAATTCAAAGGAATGCCAGAAAACTTTCATTTTGTTTAATTTCTCAGAAAACAAGACTCATTTATCTCATTTAGGCACATCTTCCGTAAATGTCTCTGGATTTAAGGATGTTTAGATATTTGTACAAGAGAAAGATACTGAGGAAAACACTCTTTTTGTTTGTTTGCAGTGTATACAATATTTAATGCCATTACTTTATGAATTTAAGACTTTCAGCTCTGATTTAAGACACTTTTGAGGCCTTAATTTGTGAAACCGTGGATCATCAGCAAAACTGTACGCAGCTTTAAGCTCATTTGACCCTGTGTGCTGTTCTCAGACAGGTTCAGATCAAACCGTGCTTGTGCTCTTACGCGTTCTGTGTTTGTGTGTGCGAGCAGGTCTGCGGACCATCGGTGTGATCACTAAACTCGATCTAATGGATGAAGGGACCGACGCTCGGGACATCCTGGAGAACAAGCTGCTGCCGCTGCGGAGAGGTGAGGATCTTTATGAAAACATGCTAACAGATAATCACGCTCTCAGTCGTGTGCTGTGACAGTAATGCCCTCAAAATCCCATTTCTTCAACTTCAACCGTTTCTATTGCTTTGTTTTATGCAGAAAAACTGTGCCAGACACTAATTATTTTAATTATATTTAATTTATAAGAATAATTGTAAGTTATTTCAATTTCAGTTTTTAAAAAGTTCTGATTGGATTTGTCCAAAAACTCACATTTAAGTTAATTTTTCAATAATTTAACAACACATTTGCATGTTCACACAGTTCTCTGATGTTGGTTAATGGTCACGACATGCACGAAAACAAAATAACTTATTAAATTTTTTAGCAAGTGTTTTATTTGCTTTTCTAAAATTGCTTATTTAAAATTGTACATATTTTTTCTATTTAAATTTAGATTTAATTAACAAACTTGATTGAGGGCTTTGGGCAAAAGGTAAATAATGCATTATATCCAACTAATTTTATTAAAATATATAAAGTATTATTTTTTTAATAATAATGAAATAAAAAATTTTTTTCGTTTTACCGTATGCAAAAATAATTACATAAATAAATGTAAATTAATAAAAATATATAAATTTTTTGGTGCCTTTGAGGGAAAAGTAAAAGTCTAGTTTTGATCAAAAAAAATGGAAAGTACAGCTACTAGTAACTTTGGACTCATACTAGTAACTATGTTATTGTGGTTTACTTTGGTAAAGTACTGCACAGCTTTAACAGATTCACTGGAGTAGTTCCACGATCAAACATCATCTCTGTTTCCCTCTAGTGGAGTAACGTCTGTGTTTCTCACCGCTGCAGCATGTGAGCGGAAAGAGAGAATACGAGAATATGTCTTCATTTCATTGCCACATCTGGAAAAAACATTGTTTTCTTTCTTTGCTGGGCAATAAAGGATATTTATGGGAAAGTCTGTGCTGCAGTGTGCTGACGCACCGGTTTTCCACTCGCAGCTCACGTCCACACTTCAGGTTTTCCCATCGAACGTGTCTTCAGCTCGTCTTCCACTCGTGTAATACGGCCAACATGAAAACCGCAAACACGCTTGAGACGGATCCTGGCTTTCAGACGCTCGAGCCACGTCACTGGAATGAGAGATTTAAGCGTTTAACCTCTTAACCCAGACATGTTTCTTTCTTTTTCACTCTCTTTTTATATTTGTACCTCACTTGCAAAACAAAAAAACATGTCATGTAACTCACAGGAACAGAGAAATCACAATTGTGTCCCTGCAGCACAAAAGCAGTGTTAAGTCGCTGGGGGATATTTGTAGCAATAGCCAACAATACATTGTATGGGTCAAAGTTATCTATTTATCTTTTATGCCAAAAATCATTAGGATATTAAGTAAAGATCATGTTCCATGAAGATATTTAGTAAATTTCCTACCGTAAATATATCAAAACCTAATTTTTGATTATTAACATGCATTGCTAAGAACTTCATTTGGAAAACTTTAAAGGGTTAGTTCACCCAAAAATGAAAAATTAGGCTGCGTTTTACTCACCCCCGAGAGTGTATATGACTTTGTTCTTTCAGACGAATCCAGTCGGAGTTATATTAAAAATGGTCTTTGATCTTTCAAGCTGTTTAATGGCACTCAGCGGGTATTGCATGCATCAGTCCAAAAGAAGTTAAATAAAAAGCACCCATGCATAAAACAAATGACTCACTCGGCTCCGGGGGGTGAACAAAGGCCTTCTGTAGCGAATCGATGCGCTTTTGTAAGAAAAATATCCATATTCAAAACGTAATAATCACTTTAATGTAGCTTGCGCTCACTGTTGTACACAGAAGCAGCTCCGGCGGATGACGTATGAGGTCAGTTTTGCACAGCTTTCAATCTCAATTTTAAAAAATGGACCCTTGTGACTGGTTTCGTGGTCCAGGTTCACAAATGACTTTCTTTGATTATTTACAGTGCTCATAATAAAGCCTGCAATCAGAGATCTCAGCATGAACTCGAACGTTTCTCACCCAGTTATACCGAGATCAAATGATTTGAGCTGCAGTCACTTGTACTCTTGCTTTACCCATCTAACGCTGATGTGTTTGTCTGACTGCAGGTTACATGGGTGTGGTGAACCGCAGCCAGAAAGACATCGACGGGAAGAAGGATATTAATGCTGCTATGGCGGCGGAGAGGAAGTTTTTCCTGTCTCATTCCAGTTACAGACACCTGGCCGACCGCATGGGAACGCCGTTCCTGCAGAAAACCCTCAACCAGGTGAGACTGTAACAGCTGAAATGTGTAAACATCAACCTAAACTCTCTGTCTGGTTAGTTTCGGCCACAAACACACAGCAGAGTTTTGAGAATAACAACTGTATTTCAGTAGATGAACTACAGCACCTGCGGGATAAAGCTGTGGGGGCGGAGTGAGGAAACGCCAAACTCATGAATATTAATTAGGCTTGATACAAATTAAGATACATGATCTTTTATTGTTATGAGAAATAATGTCTTTGCACGCCACAGAGCATCTAAAGATTTGTAAATCACTGGATAAATGTATAAATCACCATAGTAAACACGATTTATTTATTGCTTGAAAATAATCAAGAAAAATATGACTTTGTAGCGTTTCACAACAAAAATGACAGGTAACTCAGTAGAACAGCTCTGTTTTGTTCATATTACACGTCATTACAAAGTGTTTTTGTTCTATATTACCAGGTTTGGGAGGGTTACTTTTAAAATGTATTCTGTTACAGCTACAAATGACTTCATTAAAAAAGTATCCAGTAACGTAATCCAAGTACCACAATATAAAAGTAATGTAATCTGATTACTCTTGGATTACTTCAAGTTACATAAGTAAATATGAATTACAGCTGAAGGAAAATCGCTCTTGAAAATCTATATTAATCAAGGGAAGTAACTAAATTATAGAATGGCCCATCATATAAGTATTGTTTGATCACCATTGTTTGTATTTGATTGGTTGATACATAACAATAAAGTTTTGTAAACTGGAACTGTCGTGTTGCTGTGTATCTATATACTGGAAGAATGTTATGCACTTAAAAGATCCTTAAAAGAATACCATGGTTTCTATTATTACAATTATTCTATTCTATTCTATTCTTTAAATATATGGTATAACATTAGTACTTTTTGTTACCACAGTATACATTACATTAGTACATTAAAATATGTGACCCTGGACCACAAAACCAGTCATAAGGGTCAATTTGAGATTTTTAAAATAAATAATCTTTCCATTGATGTATGGTTGTTAGGATCGGACAACATTTGAAAATCTGGAATTGAGGTGCAAAAAAAATCGAAATATTGAGAAAATAACCTTTAAAGTTGTCCAAATGAAGTTCTTAGCAATGCATATTACTAATCAAACATTAAGTTTTGATATATTTACGGTAGGAAATTTACTAAATATCTTCATGGAACATGATCTTTACTTAATATCCTAATGATTTTTGGCATAAAATAAAATTCAATAATTGGGGAACCTCAATGTATGTGGGCTCTTGCTGCCCCAAAAATCATAACCCAGCGACTTAACACTGCATTTGTGCTGCAGGGACACATATATTGTTTTATATTTTGCAAAGCACTTTGAGAAGTAACGTTTAACAGCGCTGTATAACAGTAAAGTTTACTATCATTATTGTAGGAATGAATCTTCAACCTTCAGTCTGATTGTCTTCAACTTCATCTGTTTTCTCTTCTCTGTTCTGCAGCAACTGACCAATCACATCCGTGACACGCTCCCTGCGTTGCGCGCTAAACTGCAGAGCCAGCTGCTGTCCATCGAGAAGGAAGTGGAGGAATACAAGAACTTCCGACCGGACGATCCGTCTCGGAAGACCAAAGCCCTGCTGCAGTCAGTCAATCACATTCACCGTCTCTGCATGAACAAATGAAACTCAGATCCTCAGGCTCACTGAGACAGAACTACAGATGATGAATCCTCAGTGTATATATTGTTGGTTTCAGGATGGTGCAGCAGTTCTCGGTGGATTTCGAGAAGCGCATCGAGGGTTCTGGTGATCAGATAGACACGGACGAGCTGTCTGGAGGAGCCAAAATCAATCGTATCTTCCACGAGCGCTTCCCCTTCGAGCTGGTGAAGGTGCGAGAGCACATGTGCACTTCTCATAGTGTTTTTCCACTCACCATTCGCATTAATCACATCATAGGACATGATAAATGCACATACACATTAAGAATTATGTGTCTGAGGCTTTGCATTTACACCAGCCTGCCTGAGTTCTGATGTACAGTCCTTACAGCTGCATTTATTTGATCACAAATACAGTAAAAATTGTGAAATATTAATAGAATGTAAAACAGCTGTTCTCTATGTGAATATCTGTTAAGCTCCGAATAGCCCTTTGTTTTTCAGGGGCGAAAAGAGGAGCCGAGTGTGTAAGTCTCCTCAGCCGGTACATAGCCTCTCCACTGCCAAGATCTCGTACACGCCTCCTCGTGGCACACATGGTAACTGGTCCCTTGCGGTTCCAGGCTAAGTTGTACGGGATCTCGGAGCAGCAGTGGGCCCCAGAGACGTGGCATGCAGGCCCATCGATGAGTGGAAATGCCCTGATGCCTGTCAACCACTGTCCCAGCTATGGGTAAATAGCCCCGGCTATGGGTAAATAGTAAAGACCTCAACGACTGCGCAGGCGGAAGATGGTGGTGTGTGAACCATTACAACGGCTGGGAAGGCGGAAGAAGTCAATCCCACAGCCACGTGGGTTAACTCGGGAGGGTACCGTGGCTAGTGGAGCAAACCCTGAAAACAAACCTGCACTTGAGGGCAAGCATAGGCGGAGTCCAACATACCGGACTACCGGCAGCCCTCTGCAACTTCCTGCCAGTCGAAGGTCATCATGGGTTCTCTCATGCCACTGGAGGTCTATCTGGTAAGAGTGAAGATGGTGAGAGTGAGGTCTGAGCACCCACACTCCCACCCTAATCTATACCTATGCGCAAGCTTCTTGCTCCCCTCCCCTCCCCTCCTCTCCCTTAAAAAAAAATTAAAAGTCCTGTGGCAATGTAGAATGGTGGTGGGCACAGGCCAAGGATGTGGCTGGGAGTGTCTAGCCAAACCATGCACACAGGCGGCAGTGGAGTGATGGTCGTTAGGACTGCGGGATGGAGCAGCGAGTCTTTTTGGCAGCTTCCACTGCGACTGAGCAGCCCCACACTGCTCACCCCTGTGATGGGGAAGGACCTGGAAAAGGTGGTCTAAAAATTGTCTGCTCCCCACACTCCGGACGGCAAGCCGCAACCGTCGGAGCATCCCCCCTTGCGGTCGAAAAATTAAAGTGAATAATAAGCTAAGCATTGCTTCGTGGAATGTTCGCACATTGCTGGATCTGGCTGTAACTCCTGAGAGGCCCCACCGCAGGACAGCATTGGTTGCCCTGGAGCTCGCAAGATATAATATCGACATAGCAGCTCCTTGACAGAGGCTGGTGCTGGGTACACTTTCTTCTGGAAGGGGGTCCCTGAAGGCACTCGTCGTAACCATGGAGTTGTCTTTGCTGTGAAGTCTAAACTGCTGCAACGCATTTCGGAATCCCCTATCGGCATCAATGAAAGACTGATGACATGGCGTATTCCTTTGACAAAGAAACGCTTCGCCACTCTCATCAGTGCATATGCTCCAACTCTTGATGCCGAGCATAACATCAAAGAGGATTTCTATAGAGCTCTTGATGCCATCCTAAAGAAAACCCCGGCTACGGACAGGCTTATACTCATGGGAGATTTCAATGCTAGAGTGGGTACGGAGCAACTGGTATAGAGTAAAGTCATCGGCCAGCATGGTGTGGGAAAAATGAACCATAATGGGCTCAGACTCCTCTCTCTCTTTGCAGAGCACCAGCTGGTCATTACTAACACCATTTTCCAGATGAAGAACAGGCTTAAGACCACCTGGCAGCACCCACGCTCAAAACATTGACACCTCCTTGACTACGTGATTGTCCGTCAAAAAGATAGACAGGATGTCCTCACAACTCGTGTTATGAGAGGAGCTGAGTGCTGGACTGACCACATCATGGTCAGATCCAATCTACTCATGAGCATTCAACCCCATAGCCCAAGGACAGCCTCTTCCAAGAAACTCAACTGCACAGCGCTGAACAACCACACCAACAAAGACAACCTCCGACGGCTCCTTGCTGAAAACATCAGCAAGATTCCAGAAGAATCAGCAGACTGGCCAGCTTTACGCCAGGCTATTTATAATGCAGCCTTAGAGGCACTCGGCCAATCAAGGAAACATCACCAGGACTGGTTCGAATGTAACTCATCCGAGATACAGTCACTCCTAAAAACCAAGCATGAAGCCCACAAAGCTCTCTTGTCCTGCCCTGGATCTTCCACCCTTATAACCTCCTTCACTGCTGCAAGAGCAGAAACCCAGCGAGCCCTCCGGACTATGGAGAACACCTGGTGGGTGAAAAAGTCGCAAGAAATTCAGAACCTGGCAGACTGCAATAACACTCGAGGCTTTTACGATGCCTTAAAAGCACTGTATGACCCCAGGAAACGGGCGATTGCCCCAATTCGATCAGCTGATGGGTCCACACTTTTTAAGGACCGCCACGAGATTCTTGCACGTTGGGCAAATAATTTTGAGAGTCTCTTCAAACTCACCAACCCTGCTGATCCACATATCCTGGATAATCTTCCAGACCTGCCCCCAACCATGCACATGGACACCCCACCACTTTACTCTGAACTCCGGCAAGCCATTGCAGGGCTGAAGAACAACAAATGCGCTGGACCCGACGGAATCCCTGCAGAGGTTTTCAAACACGGAGGATACATCCTCACGCGCCGTCTCCATCTCCTGATCCAAAACATCTGGGAGCATGGTTCCCTCCCACAGGACTGGAAGGATGCTAACATCGTGGTCATTTACAAGCAGAAAGGAGACAGAGCAGTCTGCGGTAACAGCCGCGGGATATCTCTCCTCTCCATCGCAGGGAAAGTCCTGGCTAAGATCATGCTCAGCAGATTGGTCGATCACATCTCAGAAGCTGTGCTTCCGGAAACTCAGTGTGGCTTCCGGAAATCCAGATCCACGACAGACATGGTTTTTGTCTTGAGGCAGCTGCTGGAGAAGAGTCGAGAACAGCACAAAGACCTTCATGTAGCCTTCATCGACCTCAGCAAAGCTTTTGACACCATCAACCGTGAGCTGCTCTGGAGAAACCTCTCCAAACTTGGGGTACCACCCAAGTTTCTTAGCATCCTACATTAGCTGCATGATGGGATGCAAGCCAGAATACTCACGGGAGAACTCCTGTCTGAGTCTTTCGAGGTAAACCTTGGGGTGAAGCAAGGCTGTGTCTTGGCTCCGGTGCTCTTTAACATCTTCCTCTCTGCCATCACCTGCCTCTTCCATCGTGTCATGGGGCATGAAGACGGTCTCCATGTGGAATATCGACTTGACGGTAGCCTCTTTAACATCCGTCGACTCCAGGCCCGCACAAAGACAAAGTCCCGCCAAATCTGTGAGCTTCAGTATGCTGATGACTGTGCCGTTTTGGCCCACAGCCCGGACTCTATGCAGCACGCCCTAAATACAATATCCATTCTGTACCAATCTTTTGGTCTACAGGTTAACACTAAAAAAACCGAGGTTGTGTCCTATTTCTCTACCCCCGCCCCCATACCCCCCATTTTTCACTTAAAACAGTGGACCACTTCACCTACCTCGGCTCCACCTTGTCCTCATGTTGCTCCCTTGACACTGAAATACACACCCGAATAAATAAAGCCTCATCATCTTTTGGACGCCTACGCAGTAGGGTTTTTGAAAACCGTAACCTGAAGATCAGTACCAAGGTCACTGTTTACAATGCGGTATCTCTCTCCACTCTGCTTTATGGGGCAGAGACATGGACCCCATACCGCCAGCACATTACTAACCTAGAGGCCTTCCATATCCGCTGCCTACAGAAGATCCTCAATTTGTCCTGGGAAACTCGAATTCCCCACACAGTCATCCTCAGCAACACTGACTCAATTTGCATGGAAGCAGCAGTGGCCCAAAAAACATCTGCGTTGGCTAGGGCACACCATACGCATGCCTGAACACCGCCTGCCTCACCAAGTCCTCTACAGTCAACTAATGGGCGCAAAGCGCTCTGCTGGAGGGCAAAAACGGCGTTTTAAGGACTACACCAGGGACCTCCTAAAGCGAGCGAACATTCCCCTCACGCAACTTGAATCTCTGGCACTTGACAGGTCAACCTGGCAGGTCACCTGTGCCACTGCAGTCTCTCAAATACATCAAACCAACCAAGACCAACGATCCGAGAGACGCACTAAGAGACACCATAGGGCGGCTGGTACCCCCCTGGTATCTTGGTATCTGGTTTCCCTTGCTCCATCTGCGGAAGAGTGTGCGGCTCAAGGATCGGACTCAACGCCCACGAGAAGTGGCACCAGCGGCAACATCGCTAAACCCATCCCCTTCCCACTCCCATCTCTGGAGCAAGAGTCATCATCGAACACGATGGACAGCTAAGAAGAAGATCTGTAAACTGTACTGTATTCGTGATGCGGCAGTGTATTTTCAGCATCATTACTGCAGTCTTCAGTGTCACATGGTTCTTCAGAAATCATTCTAATACGCTGCGTTGCTGTGTTTCTGATTATTATCAATGTTGAAATGTTGTGCTGCCACGATGTTTATGGACAAAATTATGACAATAATCATAATGGTCGATTATTCCCTTGAAATTGTAATTGCGATTATTAATTACGATGATCACAATTCACATTGAATGATGTATCTTAAGGCGCGCAGAACTAAGCATAAGGGATTTGACCGATCTACGGAATTGTGGGATTCATAATTGTAATTGCGAATTAGAAATTGCATTTAATTGGCAGCCCTAGGGAAAAAAACAGTTAAAAAAAAATATAAATTGACACCTTTATTCATAACGGACGGCATTAAATGAAAAATGAGAAGGAAACGTGACGTACGACATTTATAATGTTACAAATGATTTCTATTTTACATAAATATTGTTCTTTTGAACTTTCTGTTCATCTGTGAATCCTGAAAAATAAAATGTATCACGGTTTCCACAAAAATATTGTGCAGCACCGACTGTTTTAATCATTGATAATAATCAGACATGTTTCTCGAGCAGCAGATCAGCATAATATACTGATTTCTGAAGATCATGTGGGACACTGAAGACTGGAGTTATTATGCTGAAAATACAGCTGCGCATCACCGGAATAAATTACAGTTGAACAGATATTCACATAGAAAACTGCTGTTTTAAATTAGAATAATATTTCACAATTTTTACTGTATTTTTGATCAAATAAATGCAGCCTTGGTAAAAAGAAGAGATATAAAAAATGCAATTATTCCTAAATTGTGACTGGTATTGTTTAGTCTGTCTCCTGCAGTTTATCTGCAGTGAGAGTAAAGAGAAAACTATCTTTAGGAGTTGTCAGACTGATCTGTGACTCTCTGTGTCTCTGAGTCTCTGTATCGTTCAGCAGCAGCAGTAACACATGAGTCACGGCGCAGGATTGTGTCTCCCTCGGGCCTCAGCGCAGCCTTTATGAGTAAAACATTCCGCCTGCCTGTGGCCTGGAAAACACACACACACACACACACACCATTCACAACACGCCGCCCTCAACACAAACACCACACTCACACACACTCCTCACTCACACACACATCACACACACGACGCACACCGCACGCACGCACGAACCGCACGCACACACACTCACACACGCCCACACCATACACACACCCACAACAATCACACACAATCAACACAATCACTCAACTCACAAACACGCACACGCATGCACGCACGCACGCCGCATGCACACACACACACACAACACCCATCACTCACTCCCCCCCACACACACACTCACACGCACGCACGCACACACACAAACACACACACACACACACACACACTCAATCACACACACACACACACAAACAACACACACGCAACGCAAAGCACAATAACACACACAATAACACACACACTATAACACACACTATAACACACTATAACGCACTATAACACACACACTAAAACACACACACACTCACTCACACACAAAACACACACACACACAAACACACACACTCACACACACACACACAAACTAATCCACAATAAAACACTGTCTGCAGCAGCCAACAGGAAGTAGTTGATCCACAGATCTGTTTGAGGTTTCTGTAGCTTATGAATATCACTACATTCAGTCATGAGTTCCTGCTCATTTATGGCGTTTGTATCTCTCTATGTAATATTACTCTTTTATGTTTCCAATATATTGGTCTTGTGATGCAAAAACTCTCATGCTGTTCCATAACGTGATGCTAAAACATATAATCAAAACAATACATTTGCATTATTCCATTATTTTCATGACAGTAAAGTACATGCAACCTCCAATTCCTTTTTCTGTAATGGGAAAATAAATCATTCTCAGTAGTTGTGCCAAAATACCATAGTTTTTTCCCTACCTAATAGATTTTCTGTAAATATTTATTATACTATTCTATTTTTATTAATATATTATCAGATATATATATATATAAAATAGGGAGCTTTATAATGTAATTTAATAGACAATAAAATAAAAAAGGTTGATTTATTTGATGAAAATACAGTAAACATAAACATCTAAAATATTCTCCCAATTTAAAAAGAACTATTTAAATGCATATGATCAGTTAGTTAAAATATCTGAATATAACTTAATTTTGTATCAAATAACTGCAGAGGGGAGCATATGAGCTTCTTTTAGAAATATTTTTAAAAAATATAATTATTCTAACACTCTACTAATATCTTAATAGTTATTAATATATTATAACGAATATAATATTATTAAGTGGTGTATTCAATAACTCTTCCCATATTTCAGTGGGCGGCGGACAATGGAGTAGGGATGAAATATGAAATAAATCCCAATGCAAAACACACAGGGCTCGATTTCTTCCATCTTTGAGTTTTGGTGAAATATTCTGCTCTGAAGCCGAGGTTCTCGATGCTGGTTTGGGAGTTGTTAATTGTGTTCGCGTGTCTGATGGAGTTTATGAGAGAGGAGCTGCGGCAAGGAGGGAGATCAGCTACGACATCAAGAAACAATCCACGGCATCAGGCACGTATGTGCTTCAGTTTGAACCCGCTCTTACTGCGTCTCGCGCGTCTTTAGACAAGAAACTGAGGTTGGGCTTCGTGACTAACTTTTGTCATGCTATTTGGGTCTTATTAGCTCCATTTGTCCAACAGATTATTTCTCATAATGTTTCTGCACTATTACTAAAATATATTTTTTTACTTCGTTTTTGACACCACCCTAACACACGTGGTTAAAAAAAGTGTTTTGTGAAACAGTTTTCACTCAGAATTTGCTAGTTCATTTCACTAAAAATGCAAAGAAATGACAATTAACACAATGAATGAACTTAAAATTTTGAAGTAGAAAAACTGAAACAGTAATTTCTTGTAAAATATACTTCAGTAATCTTTTTATTTACAAAAACCTAACTTATTGTTAATTTAGACTATTAATTGTCATTTACATTTATAGCATTATTGTAAGTTAAAAAAATTTGTGTCTGAAATTGAATTTTATTTTGATTTAAATATTAGCTATTTATAATTACTTTTTTTATTTTCATGCATTTGGTTTTGGATGCAAACAAAATAATAACTTCAATAAGGGACCATCCCCATTAGTAAACTTAGATTACTTAAACATAACTGTTGTAATTGACATTAACTCACAATTGATAAACTCACAAGTGCTCTAAACGAAAAAGTATTTTTCATTGTTAGTTAATGTTAATAATACAATTAAATACTGTTAAAAATGTTATATTTTCTTGCACTTCAAAACAACATGCATTAACTTCTAAAAAAAAAATCAAACATTACGATTTGACATTTTGCTGAATTATATTATATATACTGTATTACATATATTCGTCTGTATACTACTATCATCTCTCTCGCCCGTGGGGTTTTAGTGTCATTTGAGCGAGACATCTTGATAGTTAAATAATGAAACTGGACTTAATTTGATGTCTAAATGTGAAACATACAGTATAAATAATTCCATTAGTTAACATGCTAAACTAATACAATACACATTAAGACCCTTTCCATCTTCCTTTCCACCCAATATGCCCTTTCTACTGGTGCTGTTCTCATTTCAGCTTTAGTTTTGTTGATATGTTGAGCTTCAGTGATAATTAAATGATCACACTGAACTTAATTTGATAAATTTAAATGCGTTGAACATTTTTAAACGTGTTAAATGTAACAGTTGAGCGCAGCTTCAGCAGGACGTTTGGAGCCATTTTTTCAGTTCTTCCTTCTTTTCTTATAGTATTTCTTTTGGATTAACACTCTTCTTTCCGCCCAATTTCTCGTTCTTTCCCCTCCGTTCTCTCCGGCGGCAGAACTGGGCTCTTCACGCCGGACATGGCCTTTGAGACCATTGTGAAAAGGCAGATTGGGAAGATTAAAGAGCCGTGCCAGAAATGCGTGGACATGGTCATTTCTGAGCTAGTCAATACTGTTAGACAGTGTACCAAGAAGGTAAAGGCTTGCTGGAGGCTTGGACCCAAACCAGTGCTGTGAGACTGTGTTTGTGTGCCTGCGGCTTTGGACAGAGGGATTCTGGGTAGAATGGCAGCATTAGCTTGTGCACGGAGGGCCGCGGACGCTGAGGCTTCACCGCTAGATGAGCGTAGTTCATTGTTTGATTTCTGTTTAATTCAGATGATTTTGCTCCAGGCTGGGTTATGCTGGTAAAAAATCTTTCAAATTTACAGCTGCGGTTGCCAGAACTTTACCCAAAAATAAAGATTTTACACTGTACAGATCGAATGATTACATTAACTGTAATCATTTTAATCAGTTTTTTATCTTTGTAACAGACTATCATACACACAAATAAAAAAACATCACGATTTTACTTTGAAGCAACTTTCAATCTAGAGATTGCTAGACAAAAACACAAAGAAACAGCAAGTAACACATTGAATTTAACATGAAAATTTGAAGTAGAAAGACTGAAATATAGTATTTTATTGTAAAACACTTACTCGCAAAGAAATTTTTTTTTTTTTTTTTTTTTTTTTTTTTTAGTTTAAGTTTTAGTAATTTTATGATATTTGAATATTTTAAAAACATTAATGTGTTTAATATTTTGTATTTTATTCTTTATTTATTTTACAATGCAATAAACCTTAACTTAACATCACACATAAAATGTAGCATAAAACCCAAATGTACACAGTCCTAAAAATTGATTTTGCTGGAGTACATTTTATCAGGGAAAAAATATTTTAAAAGATTTTTTTTCAAGATTTAATTTCACGTGTATTTGAATTTCTTGGGTATATGTTCGTGAAATGTACAGTTTCGTGTGTCACAGTTTGTTTTTACACCAATTTTGGGAATGTCCATTTATGGGTTTTCATCGCAAATTACAAGATGATTTTTTTTTGTGGTATTTTGTACATGCAACTTTTAGATAGTTTATGAAAAATGATTTCATTAATTTGACTATTAATACAGATGCGGCTTCCATTGTATCCAACGTATTTTCTTGAGTTTTGACACCTTTCCAACATGACTCGAACGCACCATCATTGCTTTATCTTTACAGTATTTACGGTTATAATAGCATTCATTTTTTACAGCATAACTCCGATGCACATCAGCATCCAAAACCCAAACGTAATGCTTTTCCTCTCATGAAGGATGTGTTCATCTAGCAGACCTCAGCCTCCTGAAGTCTCCGCTGTTTAGAGGCAGAAGTTTCGAGGAAGGCAGAGATGCAGCTGACGGCAGTCTGTGATTTGATGAATAAATGCATGCAGAAGGGGGGGGGGGGGAAATCGGAAGCTCTCGGACTGCCTTCGGTTCGCACAGCTGTGTTCTGGAAGCTTCTGTCGAACGGCTTGAGGAGAAACCAAATGTCTCACCTTGCTTTCTTTCCCTCTGGTGCGTCTGTCTGTCTGTCTGTCATTCTTCTTCCTCTTTCTTCCTCTTCCTCCATGACTGTCTCTACAGGACAGGCCTGTTCACCCCCGACCTGGCCTTTGAGGCCATAGTGAAAAAGCAGATCCAAAAGCTAAACGGGCCGTGCCTGAAATGTATAGATATGGTCGTGAGCGAACTCGCCTCCACCATTCGCAAATGTAGTGAGAAGGTAAAGCGGAAAGAAGCTCTGTTCGTCCGCGTCTATCTTAAACGTACGGATAGACCGATGGCTGGACTTTACATGATCTGTGGTTGAGAATGTAGGTCTTTTATATAGTTTAAAGAAATAATACACAGAAAAAAGATCATTTTCTCATCATTTACTCACTCTCGTGTCGTTCCAAACTCTTTGGTGTATCTAATATTACTGGGCAGCGTTGGTGTGCTAAATGAGGACTATTTACTGGTCATTTCTGTGTGAAATGTTGCTGTCGTCATTATTATCATAATCATCTTTACATTCTGGACAGTCGCTGCGTTTATCTGTTATCCTCGTTCGCTTGTGAGCTGCCGGCTGTGGGGATTGTTAGATACCGTGAGACGTTATTGATTTCGTGTAATTGAGATCAGCTGACAGACCGATGTACCGGAGGTTTATCAGCTGTTGAAAACAGAATCAGATTCAGACGAAAGAGAAAGAAGAGGAGTCATAATATTTTTTCTTGTACTGTACATGACTTCTCGATTTTGAATCTGCATATGTTTGTTTAGTGTGGTTAGTAGGATTTCTATATATATGTGACCTGAACCACAAAACCATCATAAGTTGCAAGGTATATTATTGTATGGGTCACAATTATCCATTTCTTTTATGCCAAAAAATCATAGGATATTAAGTAAAGATCATGTTCCATGAAGATATTTTGTAAACTTCCTACCGTAAATATATCAAACTTAATGTTTGATTAGTAATATGCAATGCTAAGAACTTAATTTGGACAACTTTAAAGCTGATTTTCTCAATATTTAGATTTTTTGCCCCCTCAGATTCCAGATTTTCAAATACTGTAGCTCCTTCTAACCCCCCGGTCTCATGGAAAGTATTATGTCCTTCGTTTCAGAGCCTGTATGGATCTCAAATTTCGCAAAGCAACAAAACAATACAAGTTTGGGGCACAGGGTCCACATATATTTATATATAGATATACCATACTACTATAGTATTTCTTAATCTTTGCCTTATTTAATATATTAACTTTTCTTTTTAATTTCTTTCGAAGTTTTAGTAGCTAATTTTATGTGGATTTGAAATTTCTGCAATTTACCTTAAATGTATTTGTATTTCATTTTCAGATTTATTAATTTTGTTATTTACTTTTGTAATGTTTTTTTGTAATATTTCTTCTATTTAGCTTTAATTTATTTTGAATTTACTTTTATTAATTTTAGTACTTCAGCTTAAACTTATTTTAAGTTTGTTGCCAAGGCATCATTTTCTAAAGTGTTTTTTGTTGTTGTTTTTAGCTCATTTAACATTTATATTGTCGTCTCACTGATGTGCTAATGAGATCAGCCTGTAAACACTGCACGTGCATCAGACTATTTTAATCAGTGCTTCAGGACAGTGTCTGTATTCTCAGGTTTTGTCATATTTATACGTCATATTTAACCGGAGTTTTTGTTGTTTTTGCATAAAAGTGGCATTAAAAGCCCATTTTTTTCATCGTTTCATTTGTGATGGCATATTCTGATTTGAAAGAGAATGTGTGCCATTGGTTGTATATAGTACAATACTGGTTCTTATATAGTGTTGAAGATGAAATAACATTACTCCTGTAGGGATCTACAGTATATAGTATTGTCTGTTTAGGGATCTAGTCAGATTTTGCTCATGTAAATGTTGAATAAAACTAGGATTCATCCATCAGTCCAGCAACTATCGGTCTATCCTTACCACTCAGTTTTCATCCTGGTTTATTTTGTCTGTGTCAGTTTAATTTACTAAGTACTTGTGTCCTTTTTTACAGAAGCGTAGAGATTTCATCCAAACTCCCCAGTTTAATAACGCATGCTCCCTGGTTTGGCCCTGTTTTTTGCGTTTTCTCAGTTATTGTTGGTTCTGTCGGATGTGTGTGTTTTAGTTCTAGCGTGAGAATAACGTGCAAGTGGCTCGTCTCTTTTGTTTGACATTCATTGAATAACTGATGCTTCAGGCTGGAAGATCTTCTTACACCAGCAGACTAACCGTCACACCATCTCTCTCATCCCCTCTTTCTCTCCTCTTTTATCATTTCATCAACATTGTATTCTGCCTTTTGTGGATTTGGACTGAACGTTGTTTTGTGCCTAAAAACACCAGAAGAAACCGCTCACCCAAAAACGCCAGTATTCTCTCACCTTTAGCTTCCAAACTCGTATGTTGTTGTTTTTTTCCTTGAAGCACACAATTAGATTTTCTGAAGAAGCTCCAGAATAGACCCCAAACCCCCATTAAAGCATCATATATGCGAAATAGCAGTCAATATGAATTATACAAGTCATATGAAGCGAGACCTAAAATTAAGTCTTCATTCGCTTAAGACTGAAGCTTATTCAGACATATTCTTTTACCGCACACATGCATGCATCAAGGCGCAATATGAATTTAAACTTGATTCATAAATGAGGAAAACACAATAATTCAGTCAGTTTTATGTCGTTTTTGGAGCTTGACAGAAATGAAAAAGAGCTGCATGAAGATTTTTCAGAAATTCTTCTTGAGCATCATACGTGTTTGGTACGACACGAGGGCGAGTAAATGTCCTTTAAGTGGGACGAAATAACACCAGATGGAGTGTGGGCAGGTGGTCAGTACAGTCATTTGATTTCATGTGGTTTTATGATATGATATAAAAGAGCCTCATTTATGCAGCGTGTGCTGTGAAGGTTGTGAATCCACACAAGTTGTCAGTAACCTTCATCTCAGAGCATGTTTGTTAGGCCTGTAGCTCATTTCTACTGCTGATCCCTGATCATGTGATGCTTCACTGTTCACTGCATCCCTGTGTCTGAGCACAGCAACCCCAAATACTCTGCTGGTGTACAGCCACTGTGTGTGTGTGTGTGTGTGTGTGTGTGTGTGTGTTTGAATCTACACTGACTACAAGTTTCTACAGTGCCTCAGCAGTCTATATTATTACAGTATTCAACATCAAATCACAGCTGACTCATTCCTGGTCTTATTGCGAATGATTAATCAGGAAAACACCTAGATTTGGCTGAATTACAGGACATTGCAAAGCTGAGAGGGTCACCAATAACTACACCGATGCATTGAAATTTAGAGTCATGTGACATACTGTATGTGTCCCTGGAGCACAAAAGCAGTGTTAAGTCGCTGGGGGATATTTGTAGCAATAGCCAACAATACATTGTATGGGTCACAATTTATTTCTCTTTTATGCCAAAAATCATTAGGATATTAAGTAAAGATCATGTTCCATGAAGATATTTAGTAAGTGTCCTATCATAAATATAGCAAAACTTAATTTTTGATTAGTAATATGCATTGCTAAGAACTTCATTTGAACAACTTTAAAGATGATTTTCTCAATATTTAGATTGTTTTGCACCCTCAGATTCCAGATTATCAAATTAGTTGTACTGATCCAAATATTGTCCTATCCTAACAAACCACACATCAATGGAAAGATTATTCATTCAGCTTTCAGATGATGCATACATCTCAATTTTGGAAAATTGACCCTTATGACTGGTTTTGTGCTCCAGGGTCACATATGTTGATGCATACAAACATGATTGAGTTTCTTAACGTCAGCCTGTTTTCTCCACATATGCATACATATCTAATGTAAGATTATGTTTAATAGTGTGTTCTTTATGTTGATACTTTAAAAAAATTATGTGATTTCACAGACTTTGCGACAGGTTTTCTCTCAAAAACAATCACGCTCATTATTTAGTAAGACTATCCCTGTTGTGAACTCTTGTCTCGTGTGGTGTTTATTTGGTGTTTGGCATCACAAACGCATGTGTGTGATTGTGTCACAGCTGGCCCAGTATCCCATGCTGAGAGAGGAGATGGAGCGGATCGTCACGCAGCACATCCGCGACCGCGAGAGCCGCACTAAACAACAGGTGAGCCGCGTCACGTCTAATATAAACCTGCTTTACCAGCCGTTTATTTGATTCTTTCCTCACTGCGGTCGTCAGGTGCTGCTGCTGATCGACATCGAGCTGGCGTATATGAACACCAACCATGAAGACTTCATCGGATTTGCCAAGTGAGTTACGTTTAACACCAAATGGCTCAATATAGTGCCACAATTATTTAATCCTAATCATAAAAAGGGATTAAAATGACCATAAAATCACATGAACATTAAACAGATAAAATTAAAAATGAATAAATAAGATAAAACACCATAATTAACAATAGTACTAATATAGCAATGATAATATAATATTTAAGCAATACAATGGGTTACATTCTAACCATTTGATTATTATTATTAGTATTATTTTCCAAGCAATTCATGTTTCTGGACATCAAGGACCCCACATAGTGCCACAATCCTAGTAATTATTAACAAGACAACAACAGCAATAATAGCTAAAATTTAACTAATAAATATAATTATAAATATAATAAAAATACTAATATAAATAATAAATATATAATAATATCAAGTAATAATTATTATTATATATTTTATTAGCATTATCACTACATTAAACTGCTTAATATAATTATAAAATAAATTATATAAAATACTTTTAAAAATATAATAATTTATAACTATATGGAATACTAACAATTAAACAATATTATCCATTAAATCAATAAATATATAAAGAAACATAATATTATTATGTATATATTATTATGTATATCACGACATTAAATGGTAATATTAATGATAAAATGAATAATTATATATTAAAATAAAACACAAAATTAAAATAATATTTAAATGAATTTAAATAATAATAATTTTTATACTATTATTACTAAATTAAAGGTATATAATAGTAATTAGAAATAATACATAAAAGATCATTAAGAATAAAAAGTGTTATTAGTATTATTTATAATTAATATAATGGTACCCGCATTATGACATTCAGACATTTTAAGAAATCTTTTGGTTCACCGTATGTATTGTGTAGCATGTATATATCTGATTTTAAGCTGATTTAAGTTCAATTCTGTCCTGTTTAGTGCCCAGCAGAGAAGCAGTCAGATGAACAAGAAGAAAGCGGCTGGTAACCAGGTGAAGGGGGTTGAATTACAATTTATATTCATAATTTCAAGACGATATTAATTTCTCTGTGCATGCTGAATCACGTCATGTGTTGAATGTTAAACGTGCTCATCTGATGTGTGTCCAGCGTCTGCCTCTCTCTGTTCTTCATCTGTGTTTCTTATTCTTTATCTTCATGCCCTTATCAACTGATCCAGGGCCAGGTTTGTTCTCATGCTTCTCTCAGTTCAAGTACAAGCTTCATCTTAGAACTGATCTTAGATCAGACGTTACAGGAACGTTCCGGGTTCAGCTCCATCATCGTCAGCATTTAGATATAACTAACTCTGGTTAAGCTCGTTAAGAAGTTTGATACTGTAGTGTATGGTCACCAGTAGGGCTGGACGATAAATCGATAATGATAATTATCGCAATATAATTTCCCTCAATAAACGATATGAAGAGTTCGATAAATGTTCGATAATGTTTAAGCCAGATGAAAGTGCGCAATGATACAGTCAGAAGGTTTACTGTACAGTAAGATTTACTGTAGTAACACTAACTGCATCATGGTATTGTGGCAGAAATGTGGGTATTTGTATCGAATTTTACTATATTATTAATGTAGACATGAATTAAATGTATTAAAGGAGTAATGGAATATAATTACAGTATTCTGATTAAGCTATAGCATGTTTGCATTCATACAAAAATGCATTTTCATAAAATACCTAAAAACCAGTTATATTTTTACTATGGGCAAAGTGCTATTGTGTGGCTTTAACTGTGATTATCATGATTTAAATTGTATGCAATATGGAAGACCACAATGATAATAATAAAAATAACCCCACACATACCATAAAAATGAGGTTGATACAAATTTACCGATTTGATACTGAAACACAAAATTAGATCTGTATCTCTAAGAGATACTACTACTATCAAATGTGCATTTCTAAGAGACAAACAAGTAATATTATTATTATATTATCAGGCAACACAAACCTGTTTCTAGATTTGAAACACTATCGCTCTCTTAGAATTCATGCAGAAAGGAAAGGTTTAACAGTGATGTTTCAACAACTTTCACTTTGAAGCAAAAATCTTACTTTAAACTTGAAATAAATATAGATTTGACATTTATGGTGATAATTTTTTGCCCATATCGCCCAGCCCTACTCGCCATATGCTGAGTAAACATTAAAATTCATGCTGTTTTGAAAGTGCCACCACTTGACTTAAACATTATGTGTTCACGTGATACTAGTGTGATCAAATCTGAAGTTAAATGCCAGAAATGGTAACTCATGAATGCTGATGACGGAGGCGGAGCTGAACCCAGAGCCTCGTGTTGCAGTCAGAGCTGCTGTGTGACGGTTCTTCAGTTGTTAAGGGCAGCGAGTGACAGCATGATGTGTGTTTGTGTGTGTGTTCGATTAGGGTGGCAAAATTATATGAAAAAACTAAATTTGCATTTTGTTTACTTACAGTTAAAAGCTTTTGGCTTCTCTCCTGAGGCCACAAGAGGGCGCATCGAGCAAAATACTACTAATGCACGTTTATTCAAAGCAATAAAATAACACCACTATCTTTGAAAAAAAGTGCATAATGTTTAAAATAATGTTTATAAAACATTATTAACAGTTAACAGTAAACGTTAAAAACAGCATCATGCATGTATGTATAGTTTAATACAAAGGACCGAAAACCAATCACAAAGAGTAGGCTACTTTCTTTATTTAAAAACATGAGATGCAGTGGGATGGGGGAAAACCGGCATGTCTTTAGACAGTTTTTAAAGTTGAATTTGCATTAATTTTACATGGCTTTCTAAACATGCCGCTCTCTTGTGCGAGACGCGAGTGCAACGCTGATAGATGTCCCTCAAGAAAATACGCGAAATATGCGTTCTGTGGGAACGGCTTGGTTTCAGTTTTGACGTAAACAACATCTTTGCCACACTGATGTTCTCTAAGAAAACATAAGTAGGCTAAGAAAAGCATTCAAATGCAATGACACTTACATCGTCATCGCATCTCGTGTGCCGCTGATAAAGCTGCCTGACGGCTGACGCAGACTAAAGTCCCCATGAAATCCACCTTAGAAGAGTTTTGGGTGTGAGTATCAATGTAGTCTTAGGTTATCTATAAGGCAGTGTGCTCCAAAACACCGCACCGCACACACACTCTGCTCCGGTCCAGAGACACGATAGCACGGAGCGGAACACATGCACGAGTCGCCGCAGACCACACAATGTATCGGAGCTATTTGAATTCTACACAGAATGCTATATTTTATAGTAATATGGATGAGATTGTGGCTGTCAGATGCGGCTTTATGGAGCTCAACGGCTCTGAACGGCTCTAGCCCAAGCTGAGATGTAAACGAACGCATATTGGCTCTTTAAAAAAGGGGCGGGGCTGCTGATAGTCCCGCCCGGTTTCCTGTTTCAGTTAACATGACGTCAACACAGAGTAACGCTGCGTGTTTCTAAGCATTTCAGGAGACCTTTAAATTCAAATGCAACGTTTTTGCATTCAAATGTGGATTTCTTTTTTGACAGCCCTACTGTGTAAAGTCCTGTTCTGTTCACAGACTCGTTATATGACCGTATCATAAGGCAGATGCAGATCTTTAGTTCAGAGAGAGACTTGTATAATCATAATCACTGCATTGATCTGTAGATGATGTAAATGTGTTTTGGAGACATGAGCCCCTGCAGCTGCTTAATAGGTGAAGGAGATCAATGCAGGATAGTACAAAACTGTAACAGCGTCAGCGCATTAAATGCATATAAGGCTTGGTATAAGTGGTGGAAGTCGGATGCTTCATCACAATACAGCATAGCATTGATTCTCTTAAAATATATCGCAGAACATGGTGTGATTCACTTACGATTAGATATATTTGATAGTCTTTTACAGCATCAGTTGTGTTTTCAATACTGACGTGTTCTCTTTTTCTGTCATGTTTTTTCTTACTCGGTGCATCAGGATGAAATCATGGTAAGTCGTCTGTGTGTTTTCTAAAGCATACGTGTTACACAAGTGTTTATCCCAGTAATTCATGAAGACTGGACTCTTACATGCTTTTGCATCAGTGATGCACGTCTAGTCTACATCTGTGAGTCTGTATTCAGCGGTTGCATAAGATGCTTTCACTGCACAATCAAACTCATTTCTGCGTGTCTCCCTGAAGCCGTAGCGTCACTGAAGATGTCAGTCAAGCGTAATGACTGTATAGTGTGCACTACAGAGGGTTTGCTTCTTATCTTCATGCCACAAGCGTGTTCTCTATTTAAGTCCAAACACTCATTCACTGCAGTATTTCATGCAGCTTTTCTACTGTTCAGTGTTAAGATGAGATAAACCTGTCAAGAACATGTCTGGCCATAATTCACCCCCAAATAAAAAGATTTTGTATAAAAAAGTTAGGGCTATTTTAATTGTTTGTTTGTACTGTGGTACTATGTCCTCGACAATTAAACACATGTATGCATGCATAAAATAAAGATGATTTCAATTGAAAGATTATTTTAAATATTTCTAAGTAGTGTAATGAGTTTAATAACAATAAGAATCATTGTTTTTCCAGACGGGATGACTTTCATTGCACGAGTTTCATGATAATAAGAGTTTGTAGATTACAGTAATGAGAATTTATGGTGAAAATGTCCTTAATAATCATAAAATATAATGGCATAAATAAAAGTAAATTAAAAACTTAAATCAATTGTTGAAAACGGTATGAAAATAAAAACAACAGAAAACCAACATGTATACAGAGAACTTGCTATATGTGTTTAAAACTAGATTTTTCTTTTTCATTGTCTCAAGCGTCTTATGTGTCATTGAACTTGTTTCACTTAACAATTCATGATTAGAACAGAAGAGAAAATAAAATACAGATTATAATTCATATTATATCATAATTTGTATTATAGCTTTATAAGCGATCACTTCATAGAGAAGAGCCTGATTTGTTTGCTAAATGGTTTCTAGTGATGTATTTATTTATCTGTCCACTTGAGGCAAAAGCGAGTCACAGTACAACAATCCAGAAGTACACACACACACACACACAACACACGCGCGCGCACACATCACACACACACACACACACACACACACACACACTGTCTCACACACACACACACTCACACACTCCAAAACACACACACACACACACACACACACACACACACACACACTCCCACTCCACACACACACTCACAAACACACACACACACACACACACACTCACACACACACACACACATACACACTCACGACAACACACTAAAACCACACACTAACACACACACTCACACACACACACACACTAACACACACCAACACACACACACACACAAACAAACAAAAAAACACACACACACACACACAAACATACACACACAGACACACACACTCACTCACACACACACAGATCTTAGATATATCTTGATTTAAGGATGTTTATTTAAATGTTTTTTTGTTTTTTGCAATGCATGCAACATTTAATGCCATGACTCTGATTTAAGATCTTTTTAAGGCTTTAAATTGTGAAAGGGTGAATTTAGACTTTTTTTAGACCTGCAGAAACACTGTTATATTATGTTTCTGGTTTCATAAGTGTTTATCATTGCACACAGATCGTTGTTTTTCAGAAGGCAGTATACACTATAATGTACAGTATGCAGTAAGCGGTAAACCAGTATTTCATGGCTAATGTATTTCAGGTGATCAGGAAGGGCTGGCTGACCATCAATAACATTAGCATCATGAAGGGCGGAGCTAAGGAGTACTGGTTTGTCCTGACGGCCGAATCACTGTCCTGGTACAAGGATGATGAGGTGAGACGTGTTTTCTGAGTCCAGTGTTGCTGTGTCGGGTCGGTTAAGATGCTCAAACAGACTGGTTTTGAAACATTTGAAGCAATCAGCCAACAAATGTGTGACTTTTAATAAAGCAATAAGCCCCAAGAAGCTGTAGCTGTTATAAATCCACTGTAAACCACGGCTTCACGGGGATTATAGCTTTTATAAAACACGGTTATTCCATACACGTAGTAAGGTTTCACAAAATAAAACAGAGCAAATAAAGTGTAATGATATTAATAAACACAGTATTCTTCCACCAAACAATGTAGCTCCTCAGAAACAGTTGTGGTTGCTACAAAGTGGTTGCCGAGCAACACACAAACGTAAACAAAGGTGTGTGTTACTTTGTAGCGTCATTCACAACAGCTTCGAACGCGGCTCAGCCAATCAGAGTCAAGCACCTGAATTCTCTGTTTTATAAGATACTTTAAGACAGTAGATGAGTAACATGCAAAAAATGACACACTTCAGGCTCGATGCTTTTATGAACTCGGTTCTGTCTCGCTTCAGTCTCACGACTGCATCACAACGGATCGTTCACGTCAAAGCTAAAGCAACATTGTCTTGATTTACGTTGGATCGCTGCCTCGAAACGTCCCGTGTGCTTCGCTCGAACAGCGGCGCCATCGTGGCTGCTGCCCACCAATCATCGTTCCCTTCAGCCTTAACGCCACACTTTTATGTGGAATTATTTATATCAGTTTTCCGCTATAGAAAAGAAATGATCTCAATTCGGTTATTTTTAAGCCGTCCCGTTTTGGAGGCTTGTGCTGACTTGACGCTCTTTTTCCCCTGGCGTGTTTTTGGCTGGAATATTTTCCAATGAAAGCTAAATGAAGCTTGCAGGACCTGCCGAGAGCTCTTCTCTGATGATGCCGCCTACGGCTTTCCACACATGCTCAGTCTTTCAGAAAGGAAAAGCAAAGAAAAGGTTACAGGATGATGCTGTTCGTTACACTCAATCGTCAAGCACGGTTTGATCGTCACACTTGGTGGAGTGAATATTTATATGAAGAGAAGGACTGGTGAACAGCCAGCATGTTAATGGGCAACATGTCAACCTCAAATACACATTTTCATTACTTGAAATAAAATAAACTTGAACTGAAATAAAAAACTTATTTCAGCTAGTATGATTGGTAAGCTTCTTATTGTTGCTCATTTTTGTTGAAGCTTGAATGTACACAATGATAGATAAAAATATTATATATTATGTATTCAAAATGAGAAGAAGAGAAGGACATACACAAAATAACATAAAACTGTTAACTAAATATATGTTAAAAGAATGAAAAAAATCTCAAAACATTAACAAAAGCTATAAAAGTATTTTAGTTATATAAACTAACGCACAGAACTCTCATGATCCACCAGAACTGCATTTAGGCTATTGATAAAAACGAGTAAATTGTAATACTGTGAAAGGTAGTTAATTACAAGATGTATAGTAGTATGTGAATATATTCTAAATGTAATTTATTTCTGTGATGTAAGCTGAATTTTCAGCATCATTCCTCAGTCTTCAGTGTCACATGATCTTCAAAAATCATAATAATATGCTGATTTACTTCTCAAGAAACATTTCTCATTATAATCAATGTTGTGCCTGAACAAATTTTTGAGGCAACTGATGCATTTTATCTTGATAAGAATTCTTAATGAATAGAAAGTTCAAAAGAACAGAAGTTATTTGGAATAGAAATAACATTAATAAATGTCTTTACTGTCATTTTGATCAATTTAATGCATCCTTGATTAATAAGAGTGAATAAACATGTTTATTTATAGTGGATTCTGATTCCATGTTGACTTTAGAGTGCTGTCTAGGTAGGCGTCTCGTGTAAAGCTGGCACACACATGTGCATACCAGAGCCTGACCTGTCACACACACACACACACACACACACTCACACACACAAACACAAACACACACATCACGCACACACACTCGCCACGCGCAGGGCTGCTCCTCATAAAACCATTGACTTTCAAAGAAATGTGTGTGTGTGGTTGGCTGGTTTGGGTCACTCTAACTAGAAGCATGTGGGGCCGAGACAGCGAGGGGGGTGTTGCGGTCCACTTTCATCTGTCTGCGAACACAAAGTCTCCTTCACACACACACACACTCACTCTCTCTCTCTCTCTCTCTCTCGTCTGTTTATTTTATCGTGGGCTGGCGATGTCGGTTTCCCAGCACTCAGAGCCCCAAAACTAACACAGTCCGACTCAGAAGTAAAACAGTCACTAATGAGCTCAGAAAGCAGCAGAAACACCTGAACACGAGGATTCCTCAAACACACACACACACACACACACACACATGAGGGTCGAGAGAGACGCTCATCACTCTCTGTCTAAATGGTCAACCAGCGTCTCAGTGACATCACTTCCTCCTGACATCTCAGTGCAGATGTATTTCTGCTCACCCTGATTTTTCACAAAGCGAGTTCCCTCGTCTTCTCGTCTTGTTTTCGGGGGTTTGGGAGAAGCAGGCAGCGCTGGTGATACTGGATCTGCTTCCTATCATCACACATGCAGATCGAGCGCCAGTGACTCACAAAAGACATGAATGAAGAAAAACCTGGACGCATATGAACCAGCAACCCTCCTGATGGCCTCAAAGGCCTGTCAATCAAACACACACACACACACACACACACACACCACTCTCACAGACACACACACACACACTCTCACAGACACACACACACACACACTTGCTCTAAATGAGGACATATAGCTGAATGAAAATGAAATGAGAATGAAAATAACCCAAACATATTGCTAAAATGTATTTGTTTTATTTATTAATCTTTTTTTTCACTTATTTTTGGCAGGTTTTGTTAGATTTTACTCACTTCTGAGTACAGTTTGGTTCACAAACTAGTTAAATCGCGATGGATGTTATTTTTTCATTGTTATTCTTTGTACACATGCATCAAACACACTGTAAAAAATATATTTTTAAAGTTGTTAGAGTATGTTCAACAAGAATATAATATTTTAGTCTTTCTACTTCAAAATTTCACTTTTAATTTAATGTGTTACTTCCCGTTTCTGAGTGCAGACAGTTTCTTTGGCCATTGCATTGCATGTTGTGTTGTTTTTCCAGCATCTCACGCCATGTGTGTCGTGTTTTTAAAATGCAGTGTGAAGTGCTCAAATAAAACCATACGCAAAACACAGGTTTCCTACCTTTACAACTGACATATAGTGCAACATCTTTGCAGTGTATGTGTGTGTAAAGGCATCGGATCAGGAAACACTGTGATCCAGGAGATGTCTTAAGTGGAAACATGTTTATCTGGGTTTCATTTGTCTGGATGTTTGAGAGCGTGTGAACGAAAAGCCTGAAGATCTTCATATGAGACCCATTGAGAAACTGTTTTATCTTTTGGTTTTTGGTTTCTCTCTCACTGACTCACTCCATCGCTCTTATTTAACCAGATCCAGATGAATATGCATAAGAAAAAGAATCACTTTCATATCCGAGCTGTTTCTCCAGAGATATAGTACCAGAGTTTCAGAAGAGATCTCGACAGTGTCTCAGAGATTTGCCAAGTCTGTAGTCTAAATGCAGAGATCTTGATATGAACTCAGATATTTCTCTAAATTCTTTGTTTAGCAGCTATTGTCTGTGTCTGAATTTGTAGGAGAAACATCACTGTGAATTGTTAAGATAAAGGGACACTCTTCACACTTTGCATTAGTATCATTTTATACTTTATTTTGTATTTCATACTTTCTTTGACATCACTACACGCTGAATAGATGATGATTTCGTGAAGTCACTTCACATCAGTAGTGTGATCTGCTGTCGTCATGCGTATCTCCTCTCGTCGTCATGGCGATGTGTTCAGCAGTCGTCATGGCGACGGGCCGTCTTGAGCATCCCCGTCCAGCCTAACCAATGTGCAGACTACTGTACAAACGCTACTTCCTGAACAGGTAGTCTGAACACTGGGCAGGCGGGATGGGCGTCCGCAACTAAACCAGTCGCTATGTGATAGTGCAAGTCAGTGCGAGTCTGATGAGGCTGTGATGGAGTCTGAAACAGGCAGACTGTGGAGGTGAGACACACAGATGATGATGTGTTCTGATTGGAAACTTCCTGTTTCCTGTGGAGAGTGATGATGCATTGCCTGCGGTTTCATATTTCACATAGAAATCACCTAAAACTCTGCTGCATGTTAAAGAAAGTACATGGATTAAGTACGAACCGATAAATCTTTCATCTGCCTTTTATACACTTTATACACTAAACACACACATATATATATATATATATTATATATATATTATAAACTAATAAATGTAGTACTTAAGATTGTTATGGTAATTTTAAAAAATAGACAAAAATATTATAAAATATATTAAATATATGTAAAAAAAAATTTTTTTTAAACTTGCCCCTTTAGACTTGCAACTCTATTAATTTCTAAACGCTGATTCTTAAAAAAAAAAAAAAACTTACAAATGAGCTTCTCAATCTTTTTGTATTCTATCTATTTGTTTCTTTTTATTTATTATACAATTAACAAAAGCAAAAAAAAAAAGAGGCCTCTAACATTAGCTTGCTATATTCTTTTTCTATTCAATCCGTTTTCTTTTTATTTACTATATAATTTTAAAAACTTGCTACGTGTGCTGCGTTAAACTAAATGAGACTTGTTTATTGCTCTTTTGTTAGTTTTGATTGCTTCTATTGTCCTAATTTGTAAGTTGCTTTGGATAAAAGCGTCTGCTAAATGACTAAATGTAAATAAAAATTGTTCATCTATGTATCTATATATCCATAGGCTTTATGTTTCTGGTTATTTAGTGATTCATTTAGCATTTTAACTGATAATCCCACACACTCTTTTGCCCTCACTGACCTCTGAAATAATCTTCATCACGGCTGATGATTTTAACGTTCATCTGCTCTCGCATTAGTTCTGCTGTGCGATTAACGTCAGATCAGCTGGTAATAATAACCGCCTCTAAACCGAATACATCATCAAACTCGAGATTCCTCGTTAAAAGATGAAGATACTGCACCTCATCGTCCTCTTCAGCCTGTGGCCGAGCGAGTCCAGGTGTTTGTCGAGTGTTGGTCTCAGTTTTCATCTGCAGGACCTCATCTTTGCACCATCGCTTTTTCCCATCATTCCGTGTTCCCGAATAAATCATAAAACTGCATCCACTAACATCCGTCTGGCGTCTCCCGAAATCAGCATCTGTCGGCGAGCGTCTCGTCTCTGCAGTGACTCGCAGGCTTGACGTGGCAGAGGACTGGTAACTAACTTTACTAGTGAGAGAGCCAAGGAGCAAGAGAGGAGAAAGAGGCGGGACTTTCTTCTCCTTCCCGCCTCCGTCTGGCTTTCTGTTATTTTTTTCCTGCTTCTCGGGGAGACGGCAGGAAGTGGAGGGTCAAAGGTCAACAGGAAGTGAAGCGCATTAATTTGCTGCATGTTCTTTAGTCCGACATCGAGACTGCAGTTCGTGACTGATCAATGTTCTACGCAGCAGACGGGCTTCTGCGTCCCCCGTCCGAGCTCGTGGTCTTGGTAGCTAGTGACACACTTAGTAGCTCTTGATCGTATGACAGCACAAATAGGGAATGCAGAAAATCACGATACCTTGTTCCCTTTTCCCTCGCTTCGCGTTATTGCCCTTCCCACGTGGCTATGACGCGTGTGTCGTGGGGATGTCCCCCCTGCGCGGCTTTGTAGCATACAGGACTTTATTTTGTTTTTTTGACGGAGTTTCTTGGCATGACGGCGGGCTTGTAATAACTCCAGATGTGCGGGCCTGTGGCACGCTGGCGTGTTTTTTCTTCTGAAGCTGATTTCCTTTCCCTGTCCGGCGTGAATAAAGAGGCCTTTATGCTGGACGACCCCCACAGCACCACCCGCGCCGCCCTCCATCCCCCCCCCACGTAACTGGGTGGAAATCAGGACCAGATTTGATGTGGGAGGTGACGGCGACCCACGAGAGATCGCATATAAAGCCGAAACCGCAGCTGACGGTCAGGGGACGGTTCTTACAGAGGTTGCTCATTAAAGGATAGTTCACCCAAAAATGAAAATGTGATGTTTATCTGCTTACCCGCAGGGCATCTAAGATGTAGGTGACTTTGTTTCTTCAGTAGAACACAAACAGAGATTTTTAACTCAAACCGTTGCAGTCTGTCAGTCATATAATGAAAGTGAATGGGAATCACGGCTTTGAGAGTCAAAAAAACACACACAAACAAAAACTTGTGACGATACACTGATGTTTTGTTGCTCTTTAAGTTAATCTTACTAGTATCTAGATTTGTTTTTAACAACTATAGTTATAAAGCTAAGTTCAAGTGTGGGTGTACTGCAGTGTTTGTGCTCCAGACATGAATAACTGTAAGAAAACACCTAGCAACCACACATAAGTCCCTAGTAACGTCCTGGCATAATGCCGGTGAGTTTTGTACAAGCAAACGGCGCTCACGTTTCTTTGAGCAAATGTAAAAATCAGGTCGTTTCTGACTCACTTCAGATTCTTGTTCTCTAGTTAATCTCCACCCATTCGTCCAGCTCTCGTTCGTCTGGTCTGCAGTGATGTGGTGTGGGTAGTGAGTCACGGGCGGGTGCTGTGGGTGGTGACTGTGTTTGCTTTAGCTACGGTTTCATCTCTCAGACTCGTTGGATTCTGTTTATTTTTTATTTCTTTTTGAGCAGGGACTCAGGAAAACGCCTCCGGGGTAAGCTGTCTCAGCACTCTGGTAGACAGAGTTTTTATCTTGTTTATAAAAATTTACCCATGTTTAACAGTATAAAATGTTCAGGAAAAATTTAAGGATATAACAGTGCATATAATTAATTAAATTAATAATATTCTAAATAAAAAAGCATTTGTTTTTTTCTTTTTTTTACATTTTACTGAAATTCACATTAAAGGTTTTGACATTTTTTATCAGGATTCAACACGCTAGCTGATTTAGGGCATAAGAGTCATTAAATAATTATAAGATTAAAAGAAAAAAGCTTAAATTATTTTTTTTGAACTGGAAATTCACAACAATTTTTTCAAAATGTTAATTAAGAATTAAGTCAAATTTATCAACATTAGTGCATGTAATTATTTAACAATAAATGTAAATGGAACATATTTTAGAACTGGGAAACAAGGTCAATTTACAGAACAAAAAAATAGCAAGAATATTTGAAATTTTGAAACTTTATTTTCTCTAATCACAGGCAATAATGGGCGAATTGACATCTAAATTGACATGATGCATTGAAAATTCCTGTTAAATTTTAATACAAAAATTAGATTGTTGCAGTTTTTCCATGTTTTTAACAATTTTATTTTAAACAACACCATGAGGTGAGTTTACACAATTTCACCAATCTATGGCAAAGCAAGAATGATCAAATGTTCTCAGATGCGCGAATGCAGTGTTTGAATAAAAGCATCTGCCAAATGTATAAGTACAGGACGTTGCAAGCTTAGATGCAATGTTTGATGCACACGTACATAGACAAAGTCTTAAAAAATATTATATGCAAGAATGTAAACTCTAAAACTCTAAAAATTATGCAATGTTTGTTTCTTGCCTAACAGAAAAAAACTGAGTAGCAAAAGGCTTTTGGCCTTACAGTGCTGGAGGGAAACTAACTAAAATAAAATAAAATAGTCAAATTTATTTATGTAGCGCTTTTCACAATACGCATTGTTTCAAAGCTGCTTTACAGAAGCATTATGTTCATGTTTGCAATATCAGTCAAATTTAGCAGATTAGAGCTGAGCAAAAATATTATTTACATTTTGCAAACAATCACAATGAGATTGCGATAAGATACATATTGCCTTGTGAGTATACCCAAATGTATATAAATGTGAGACGATAATAGAGTTCAATTTTGCAATAAAACAAAAATTAATAAAAATCAGGCAGTGAAAGTAGTGACTTTTGTATCATGTCAGCAGTTCTGCTGTTTTCATTGTAGCTTTTCCAAATATTACTGTTCTGTATATACTTTGCATTTTATTGCACACACAGTCTAGAATATTTTATTAATTTTAGTAAATCAGAATGGTATTCATGTGGCAAATCATTTAAAATAAGAATAAATTATAGAGGTTTGTCTTTTACGGTATTGACGACACTATTTGTACGGAAGACCGTTTCTGCCACGGAATAAAAAATAAAAAGGTGACCTTTCTCACAAATAAAAAAACGTTTATATCTTTCAATTCTGACGCTGTATCTCGCAATTCAGAGTTTACATTTCGCAACACTGGATTTACTATATATCTCATAATTCTGACTTTTATTCTTAGTTACAAGAAACAAAGTTAGAATTGTAAGATGTAAACCCATAATTGTGAGGAAAAAATGTCAGAATTGTGAGATAAAAGTCGCAATAGCCTTTTTAAAAATTTTTATTCAGTGGCGGGGAGAATGCACTTCCATCGGGTTTTTAGTTAGTTAATGAGTAAAGTACTAATCTGTATCCCCCACAGATCCCCAGAGAAATACTGCTCTGATTGTTAAAACTAAATTATATCAAATAAGAATTTGCTATTAAAAATCTTCCTTAAATAGCTTAAGTTTAGTTCAAGATACTTTTTGTTAGTAGCTTGTGGAGTAGTGACTAGTTTAGCACTTATAGCTTCAAGTTAGTTTCAAAGCAGCTTCTCCAAAAATGCTCGTAGATGTCAAGTGTGTCAAGAGACAGAGGGAACTTTCTGCAAACTGATGCTGTGCTTTTTTCCTTTTCTGAATTAAAGACAGAAAGAGGGGAAAAAACATGCATTTTGAAAATTGCCGTTGGCCTTGGCTCAAGGCGCAGTCGTTCTGGTAATGAGGGGTTAGAGCGGCATTATTGCTCCCAGATGCCTCCCCGCGTCTCTCTGGCCTTTGATGCAAAAGCAAGACACGCCACAGCGCTTTCGTCTCACACACACGCACACCACACACACACACCACACACACACATACCACACACACACACACACACAAAAAATCGACACACACACACAAACTGACACCATTGAGCACACCACACAACACACACACGCACACCACACACAACACACCACACCACCCCCACAACACCACTCACACACACTCTCACACTCACACCCACCCACACACACACAACACACACACACACACACACATACTGCTGAAACACTCCAGTTACACACACACGCACACACACACACAACACACACACATGCGGCTTAACAGCTCAGATACATTTACAAACCGCTCATTTGTGGGTTCTAGTTTACATGTATGATTGCACACAATGCTATCCAACTATACGTCTGATATGACGCAGAGTGTCCTTACTGATGTATGAATTGGACATGACGTGTCTCAAAGGAGTGGGGTATGTGAGGCAGTTTTTTGAGTGTTCGATCACAGCACACACAGCGGGCCGCAAGTCAGCGTGAGAAGTGTGTTATGAATCAAGTCTGAAACTCCTCCGCTCTTATAATTGCGCTGTATTAGTCACACCACAAAACAAGAAAACAATGGAAATATTAACAGTTCTGTCGTGTGGTTGGACATAGGGAAGAAAACATTTCTATGCGATCTAGTTAGGTTTCATCTGTTCTCTGAGAACAGAAATAAGATTCACTGAAAATGGAGTGTTTCAAAAGTCGATCTCAAACAAAGGACTGTGGTCCAACCCGTTCCTTGTGCGTACTGCATAGAAGTAGCAAGCATTGCAGCGGTGAATTGTTCAGTCGTTAAGTGATATTTACAGTCTTGGAATTGAGATCAACAATTATTTTTTTACTTAAGTGAAAAATCATCTAAAGGAATGCTTCACCCAAAAATGTAAATTTCCTGAAAATGTTCTCACCCTCAGGCCATCCGAGATGCAGATGAGTTTGTTTCTTCATATTTGTTGAAATTTAGCATTACATCACTTGCTCAACAATGGATGCTCTGCAGTGAATGGGTGCCGTCAGAATGAGCGCTGATAAAAACACCACAAGTAATCCACACCACTCCGATCCATCAGTTAACATCTGGAGAAGACAAAAGCTGAAACACATCCAGCATTAAGATGTTTTTAGTACTCCAAATATGAGTCCATAATCCTAATAACGCTTGTAGCAGTGAATAACAAAAGAAAGTGATCACCTGTTGGTCTCTCACATCAAATCTAGCCAACATATGTGTTTAGAGCTGTTTTAGTTGTAACGTATGCTTGATCTGATGCAGAATATTCTCTCTGATTCGCAGGACCGTTTTTCATTGGAGGAGGATTATTATGGTTCATGAACCTCGTATTTTAGTTAAAAAAAGAGGTCTTAATCAGGGCTTGCAACGGTTCAAGGAAATGAAAAGAAAATCCGTAAACAAAAGAAATTTTTTTACAGGAAACCCGATATGCCAGAAATACGAAAAATAAGAATGTTATAGTTGTTCGTAACCATGAATCGAAAATTTGAACATGGCCATTAAAGGTTATAAATGTGATTTTATCGTTCCATTTCATTATTGAATATTTGCTAGTCAACCAATCAGGAATTCAAGGTACTTACGGCCCGTACGCCATCCAACGATGGAGGGAAACTGCGGATCAGCTGTTGAAATAATCATTATGTCACAATGCGTTCAAGTTTATCTGGGAAGTGAAATAGTTTTGAACAACACACGCACCTGCAGCGCTTATGGGAAAGAGGGACTAACACAGATAAAATTGGAGAATTACATAAAAAAGGAAGTATATCGGCCTAGTAAACACTTAAATATATTCACTAAGCATTGACAGATTAACCAAAACAAAAAGAAACAAATAAAGCTGGCCTGAGTTGCGGTTTATTGTGAATTCCAAAGTTCACGGAAAGAAACGAGCCTCTCTTGGACGGCAGGAGAAAGTAGTTTTCTTTATTTTGCAAATCTTGACAGTTTACGTGTGTTCTTGCTGCTATCTTCCCACGTGATACAGCTTGTATGACCATATCGCGCCGGCGCCTCACACACAACATATTTGCCTGTTCATTATCAGAATGAAATACAGTTAAAGAAACATATAAAAAGTAGCACTGCTCCGTTGTACAATCTGTTGTGTTCAGCGTGACCACACTGTGTGATTAACACACCCCCATGTGAGGAAGATGTTGCGAATCATACGATGTGAAGGTTAAGTGCAAGCGATTACAGAATAATAATATTTTAGCATCCAGATACGTCGCGAATATGGAAACATTTGGATTCGTGCCGAATGAGAGAAGTAGGCATCAGAGAAAAAAAAAACATTCATTTTATAAGTATAAAATATTCTAACTTGACTCTTAAGTTACAATAAGAGCAATGTTTTGTGAATCTGACTCCGTGTGTCTGCAGCCGCAGGTTATTTAGATCCTCGTCTGATTGGACTCTCAGTATCAGCTGACACAATTCAAACTTCCTGTCTGAATCACTGTGGGAGATCAGACGGATCAGATCTGGAGCAGGTTTCTGCTCTGAAACCAAGTGCACAACGTTTCCAGAGATTCAAGGCTTTAAAGGCCCAGAGCCATTGAGACTTTACAAGACCATATGGAGAATCATTCAGTGTGTGTGTGTGTGTGTGTTTAGGGAGCTGGGGAGGTCAGAGGTCACAACTGATATAAACTGATGTCTGACTTCTCACCCTCTGATGACTTCCATGCGTGTGCGTGCGTGTGTCTGTGTGTGTGTGTGCGTGCGTGCGTGTGTCAGTGTGTGTGTGTGTCTGTGTGTGTGTGTGTGTGTGTGTGCGTGTGTGTGTGTGTGTGTGTGTGTGTGTGCGTGTGTGTGTGTGTGTGTGTGTGTGTGTGTGTGTGTGTGTGTGTGTGTGTGTGTGTGTGTTGGTGTGTGTGTGCGTGTGTGTGTGTGTGTCGGTGGGGATGTGTGTGTGGGGTGTGATGTGTGTGTGTGTAGCCGGGGTGTGTGTGTGTGTGTGGTGGTGCGGGCGTGGTGAGACGAATATCTACTTTTCAACAATATTTTTTTTGTGTGTGAAAATGACTTTTTGACAGGTTTTCTTGATACAGTGCATCTAGAAAGTAAGCGCTTGAGAGGTCCTGCACAGAAGAATGGGAGACACTGCCCAAAAATATGCCAAGCTTGTAGCATTATATTCAAAAAGACTTGAAGCTGTAATTGGTGCCAAAGGTGCTTCGACAAAGTATTGAGCAATACTTGAGTGAGATATTAGTAAATGTGATTTGTTTTTTATTTTTAATAAATTTGCAAAGATTTCAAACAAACGTCTTTCACATTGTCATTATGGGGTATTGTTTGTAGAAGTTTGAGGAAAATAATTAATTTAATCCATTTTGGAGTAAGGCTGTAACATAACAAAATGTTGGAAAAAGTGAAGCGCTGCGAATACTTTCCAGATGCACTGCATTATACTGTAGCACGTGTTTTGGTTTCTAGGGAATAAAATGTTTTTTTGTTTTGTTTACAAAAACGTTTATTTTGAAAGGAACATTTCATCCACTACAGGTATTACTCTTCTGTCATTATTTAATTGCCCTCATGTCATTCCAAACCTGTGTTACTTTCTTTCTTCTGTGGAACATAAACAATTATTTTCATGTCTTCTCTATAAAGCTATCATTCAGGTTGAAAATATAGCATAGATCATCTGAGCTACTGTTATGATTCTTTTTTAGAGCTTGACATTAACCACTTTCATTGTACAGAAGAGATCAGTGTGAATGTTCTGCTTTTTGTGTTTCGCAGAAGGAAGAATGTCATACAGGTTTGCAATGATACGAGGGAGAGTAAACGAGGACGGAATGTTTGTTTTTCTCTGCAATGTTCCTTTAAGAGCGCAGCCGGGATCTTCCTATCATCTCTGTTTCCTCTTTTCCCTGATCTCGTCTCTTTCATATAATCCTCCTCCCAGAAGATCCGTCTCCCTCATCTCCTCTCCTCTCCTCTCTTCCCAAAATCTGGCTGAGGAGAAGGAAAAGTGTGACTCACAGAACAGCTGCTCCCAGTCAGAAACTCTGTGTGTGTGTGTGTGTGTGTGTGTGTGTTTGTGTGTGTGTTTGTGTGTGTGTGTTTGTGTGTGTGGTGTGTGTGTTTGTGTGTGTGTGGAGGAGACGGTTGCTATGGTTTCACAGGTGCGTCATCCTCTCTGCACCGTGGCAACTGTATGTTTTATATCTGTGATGAGCACCAGGTCCAGCGGCAACGAGCCACCCCTGACAGAGCGCACACATGTACACACGAAACCCCTGACATTCATGAAAACACAGAGGAAAGAAAATCCCAAATGTGATCGCAGTAAATCCTCCAGAGTTTCATAAGAGATCTCAATGTCTCAAACTGTGCTCACATTTGCCAAGATACCAATTAAAAGTCTCAACATAAGCTCAAACTCAAAATTCACCATCGAGAAGAGTAACAATAAAAAATAACATACTATATATAGATATATAGTACACACACACATTGTCACTACAACGACACATGCTATACATGGTTTGTGTGTGTATGTCCAGATAAATTTTTCTTATGACTTGCCTAAAATATACTTTTTTATACTATTATCGTGCTGCCTCAGAAGCACAGCAGAAGAATATTAGGACATACAGGTTTACCACAGACCCGAAGACAAAATAAGTTAAATTTACCTTGATCTTCAAATTCAAAACGTTTTCACCGCCAGCTCTTAATGCATGGTTTCTCCTTCTGGAGCATCAACGAGCGTCTGAAGCTTCTGTAATAGTTGCATATGAGTCCCTCAGTTGTCCTCAGAGTGAAAAGATGCATCTCAGAATCATACAGTCATTGTTGGAAAGGTGTTAAACATACACCAAATAAAGCTGCAAAACCACAGCATTAGTGTGAGCTGAAGTATTTTTCTGAAGAACAGCACTCAGTTTAACTGTTCAGGACAAACAAGAGACTCATGAACAACCATCACAAAAAAAAAAACAGCTGTGGATCATTCAGCTAACAACACAGTATTAAGAGAATCAAGGGGATGTAAACTTTTGAAAGGGTCATTTCTATAAATTCAACTATAATTTTCTCTTGTAGACTATATGTAAATGTGTTTTATGGAAATATCGTATTCAGGTCGCGTACTAATGACACAACAAACATGCATATGTATGATCCCTCTTCTTTTGGTTGAAATAATTATACTTTACAGACTCTGCAAGGTGTATGTAAACTTAGAACTCAAATGTAGGCTATCATCTTACTACTACTACAATAATTATTTACCAAAATACTAAAAAATAATTAATGAAGAATCCTTCAAAAAATGCTCAATAATTGTGCACATTAATTTTATTTATTAAAAATAATTTTAGTATAAGTGATATACTATAATAGTTTAGTTTTTTGTAGTATTCTGAATTAGTTTTTATATATGCATTTAATATACTTTTAGGAGTTGTTTTTTTAGAAGTCTATATAGTTTGTGGTCTATATTAATTTAATTTAATTTTAGTTTTAGTTTTTATAAACCACATAAAATGAGAAATGTTGTCTTGGCAACTAGATGAAAAGCGAATTTTTTACATTATTATATTGTACTTTTGTTTTTTTTTTTTAGGTAACATTTATTTATTTCAAGGCACTTTTTATTTTTTAATGTATTTTTGGTTAAGTAATGTGTCAACAGGCGTATTATCGTTAAGAATTTTTATCAATGTACTTTTAGGAGAAAAAAAATGTATTCTTCAGTGAAACATAACTGAGATTTTACAACATCTCATGAGCACCAATCAGAAACCTCTGCGCTGCGGGAAGCATCACGTGCTCTGTTCTTTTTTCGTCCGCTCCAGCTGGCCGGGCGTTACGGCAGGGCGCGGTGCTTGCTCTGGTGGGCAGGGGAATACTGAGCCGGGAAGCTGGGATCAGGGCCCCTGACGGCCAGCTAGACGGCTGTGGTGCACCAGTCAGCCTGCAGACTCCTCCATCTCCCGACCGCCCTGACGGTTTATTTTAGCTCTGTCGGCTCTAATCAGTTCCAGTTGCATGTGGCGGAGGCTAAAATCACTCTGCTCAATATATATATATACAGTTCTCACACACACACACGATCACTGGAGCCTGTTCTTTCCTCTGCGCTCTTTCTTTCTGTTACCTTAGTCACTCATCACTGTTATTATCACTCTGTTAATGATCTGAACAAACCCATAACACTATGTATTAACTGTTAACCAATCAGATTTATGGTTTTAATCTCATAGATGATCAAATGGGGGGGGGGGCTTTGCATGCATACACACATATCTTCTCTACTTAATCAAAAAATCAGTGTTTAGTACCCATGACCCAAGAACCCAAGACCAACTGCAAAGCAATGCCCCTGGCAACCACTCACACACAACACCCTAGCAACTGCATAGCAACACACGTAACACGTTAGTAACGCATATGACTTGTTTGTATTCTGCTCTGTCTTTTCTTCAAAGTCTTAATCAATTTCTAGTTGAATCACTTCAAGTCAGTCACTGAAATGCATTGTTGCTGTTCACAATCAGCATGTGAAAATGGAGCTTTCTGGTTTCGCACAGATTTCATTAATCTCAGAAACTCTGTTCTGCCCCCTGCAGGAGAAAGAGAAGAAGTACATGCTGCAGGTGGACAATCTGAAGCTCAGAGATGTGGAGAAGGGCTTCATGTCCAGCAAACACATCTTTGCCCTGTTCAACACTGAGCAAAGGTCAGAGGTCATAATCCTTAAAAATGATTGCAAAGAAATATCATAAAAAGGCTTAACTTTTGTCATGGGATATAGTTAAGAGTGAAACAGGATTTTAGGGGGAACAAAGTGAATGGTTATGGGAAAGAAAAATTATTTCAAAAGATGGTAAAGTTATTTTTTAAATATATTTTTTCTTTAGAATAACATGCATTGATGAATTAATCACAGAAAGATCAGCAATAAGAATTTCAATAGGCTCTTTTATTCTTCTAAAGCCTTACATATAAAGTAATAGCCATGTTTTTTATGTAAGTTTATTGAACCTTTAGACATTTTTTTTTTACTTTAAATGTGTTAGGGATGCTCCGATCAGGATTTTTGCAGCCGATACCGATTTCTTGTCATGGTTATCGGCCGATTCTGATGCTTCAAGCTTTTATAAACATATGTAATAATAATATTATATAAATAATCCCAAAAATTATTCCTTATGCACTAACATTTAATATGCCTTTAAAATGGGGTTTATGCATAACTAGGTCTGATCAGGCTTTTGTACATAGGACTTAATATAAGACAAAAATAAATACAAACAAAATGGAGCAGCAACCCACAAGGTTTATTTCAACATTATCCAATAGTAAACTGCGGAGGACAAAAGAAACATTTAATTAATTAAAAAAAACAAAAAAAATATTTAAACTCCTAAAATAACTAATTGGAGTAGTTTGATGCAACGCATTAGGTTTAATTTAACATTGTCCAATGCTAGAGAGAGGACAAAATAAAAAGAAACATTTAAACTTCAACATGGAGAAGTCTGATGTAACACATAAGGTTTAATACGGTCCAATATAAGACTGAAGAGGAAAAAAGAAATAGAAACTTTTAAACTACTGAAAGAACAAAACGGAATAGTTTGATCACGGTTATATCCACAGGCGCTGCGGATAATCTGATCGAGTCATAAAATGTGATTATAAGCCGATCGATCGGAGCATCCCTAATGTTTATGTGTTTTTTGTTGAGTATCATATTTGATCATCAGGCTCTTATGGCTCATATACAGTGAGAATATGGAGGAAAAAACAACAAAATTTTATTCAGAGACTCAAACTAAGCAAAAATATGAATTTGCTCCAGATGCTGATATTTATATGATGACATTCTGATTCTTGTGCTTGGGGCCATCAGTGGCAGATCTATATAAAAGGCAGCGATACTGGGATAAATGCTATAAATATGACAGCACAGTTCTATATCTGCAGTAATGTGCTCGGAGACGGAGATTGAAATGCTCAAACATAATGCAGATGACTGAGGCTGAGAGATGAAAAAATAAAGGCTCCTCAGAAGATGTGAGATGCTCTGGAGGCTTGTGAAGATCATTCCTCCACTGAGGAAAAGTATAAGTAAAGCTTCTGGAAACAAACGCTCCTCAAAAGATCCTGAGGATCAGATTTGAGACTCTAAAACATGATTGATGGAGAATCAAGTAAAGCTGAGCTGCTTCAGTGCAGTAAGAGTTCATCTGGAAATATTGGGTATTCTGACACCTTTACTGATCAAAATTGTCAAGATCTGACACGAGAAGCTCCAGCTGAAGCTGGACGTTTGTACAATTACACTAAAAGAGCTTTTAATTGCTAAAAAAGTATGAACAATCCAATTTTGACTATCATGTTGACTTTAAAGACTAATCTAATGCATGTAATGCCATGACAGGAACGTGTATAAGGACTACCGTCAGCTGGAGTTGGCCTGCGAGAGTCAGGAGGATGTGGACGGATGGAAGGCGTCGTTCCTGCGTGCCGGCGTCTATGCTGAGCGCGTGGTGGTGTGTGTTCAGATTGATCAGATGTGAGTAGGAATGCATGAATAGAAATGATGCACCTCAAAATGCTTTTCTCTTTCTCTCACGCTGCTTCCCGTGGCGTCGCTCTAGGAGAAGGAAAAGGTACAAGCTTTGAGTAGCATTGAGATTTTCAATGTATCTTTCGCATTGCCGTTTTCTGTGTTTGTGTGATCGTGTCTGTGTTTGTCTGTAGAGCGACGCTGGAGACGAGAACGGGTCGGACAGTTTCATGCACTCCATGGACCCTCAGCTGGAGAGGCAGGTGGAGACCATCCGAAACCTGGTGGACTCCTACATGAGCATCGTCAACAAGACTGTACGAGACCTGATGCCCAAGACCATCATGCATCTGATGATCAGTAATGTAAGCTCGTCTGTAGCAGAGATGCTCAAGTGGTGAAAGGTTGTTACTTCAAACCCCACAAGGATTGATTCATGAAATATCATCAACTAAGACAGTCCTTAATGCTATAAATCATTTGTGAGCCTGGAGCACAAAAGCAGTGTTAAGTCGCTGGGGGATATTTGTAGCAATAGCCAAAAAAACATGTATGGGTCCCAATTATACATTCTCTGTTATGCCAAAAATCATTGGATATTAAGTAAAGATCATGTTCATGAAGATATTTAGTAAATTTCCAACCATAAACATATCAAAACTTAATTTTTGATTAGTAAAATGCATTGCTAAGGACTTAATTTGGACAACTTTAAAGACGATTTTTCTAATATTTAGATTTTTGTTGCCACCCTCAGAACAGATTCCAGATTTTCAAATATTGTCCGATCCTAACAAACCATACATCAATGGAAAACTCATATATTCAGCTTTGTCAGACTAGCTCATATAAATATCAAGATTTCCAAAAAAATGACCTTTGAATGGTTGTGATCCCAGCGTCACCTATCCCAGATGAACACTTACTAGACTGAAGACAGCTCGTCTTACTTCATTGGATCACTGGATTGCATTGCATTATATGTTTGGATCATTTAAATCTCATCTTACTAGGACATAATATTGGAGATATAGAGCGACGACTGATATTTAGATCATTTTATGTCAGTATCTGCTGCACTGCACAATCTCATTGATTTACATTACAAGCAGCAGAATTTCAATATACAGGCTAAATATCAGCATCTGCACCAAATTCATATTTTTGCTCAGTTTGAGTCTCTAAATAAAACTGAGCAGTTTTTTCCTCCGCATTCTCACTGTATCAGACTATATGAGCCATAAAAGCCTGAAGGATCAAGTATGATACAAAACATAAAACACATATGCAAAACTTTAAGACTTTCCCTAAATTTCAAAAACTGAGATTTTTCTGACTGTTACTGTTGAAGAACACTGACGTGAGTCTCTGCTCTCTCAGACGAAGGAGTTCATCAATGCGGAGCTGCTGGCTCAGCTGTACTCGTGTGGAGATCAGAACACACTGATGGAGGAGTCGGCCGAACAAGCGCAGCGGCGCGACGAGATGCTGCGCATGTATCACGCACTCAGAGAAGCACTGAACATCATCGGGGACATCAGCACCACCACCATCTCCACCTCTCTGCCTCCGCCTGTGGACGACTCCTGGCTCCAGGTGCAGCGCACCGGCTCCGGAGGAAGGTGCGTTCAGGACAGAGAGGACCGATGGATGACACACGGATAAACTGATGGGCTAACATTATGATTTCAGTGGGGAATGAAAGTCTTGATGTAGAAATAGGTCTTCAAAATGTCAGTGAGAATTTTAATTAATTCTCTGCAGCTAAACACTTTATTTATAATCATGTTATGTTAATAAATAGCTATTCTATTATTATTATTATTATTATTACTATTACTATTTAATTTAACAGTTCAACGTTCATGAAGTACAATAATATATTATACTGTAATAAATATATACTTTATTTATTATAAACCATAATATATACAGTACTTACAGATACATTGTGTACTTGTATTAATTTACTCTTCCTGTTAATGCTAGGCTCATGAATATTAATTATATTCTTTGAGAGGACAGTTCAGGAAGGTTCCCTGGCAATGTCAGCAGAAACTCATTAATATTCATGAGCTCAGCTTTATGTCATGATGTCACCTCAATCAGTTTAAAACAAGTGATATCCATTAATACACCACAAATTCTCAGTTACAGAATGGGATGGTAGCGCCACCTGCTGCTGGAATGTGAAATTAGCTTACTGGCCACCACAAAATCCTAAGAGATGCCTAAAATTAAATATGTAATTAAGAAAAGCTGATTTCTGATTATTCACTGCCTTTGTTGCTTTTTACATTTAACTTTTAGAATGTTAGGGCAAAACAGTATATGTAGTGGCAAATAAAATAAGACCGACTTTGATTAAGTTATCATCACCGAAGAGAAATTTGTTATTGTTGTTGCACAGACAAAGGTAAGAAAAAACTTAATAAGAAGAAACAATATTTCTCCGTTAGGTCTCCGGCGACCAGCCCGACCCCTCAGAGACGGGCCCCTCCTCCAGGGCCTCCAGCACGCCCAGGTTCTCGTGGCTCGGCCCCGGGGCCCCCTGCTGCCGGCGGGCCACCCGTTCCCTCTCGCCCGGGAGCCTCTCCGGACCCATTCGGCGTGCCCCCACCTCAGGTCCCATCCCGGCCTAACCGCGCACCTCCCAACGTGCCCAGGTGAGACTCGATTACATCAGACAGTAGAAACTGCTAATGAAATAATGTATTTGTGCTGGAAAACAATCATAATGCACTCAGATTGAGGCATAAATATGTGTAATTTCTGCAGCACTAGCGCCAAATGGAGTTGCAATCTGCAGGTCTATATGTTCGTCCAAACAATGGAAGACAACCAATTCTGTCTGATGTCGCTAGTGCAGCAGAAATGATACACAATGTCCATGAAACGTTCAGAAATGCTCAAACAAGACTAACCTTCTAGTCCTGCAGTCTAATAACATCCGTTTGCTCTTAGCCGCGGAATGTGAGACTAACCGCTGGAGTAAATGCAGTGGTGTGGGTGAGTTAACCGGTCACCATACCAACGTTTAAACCATAAGCAACCATCACCGAAAGTCATCAGATCAGATTCAGATGTCCACAGTCTGGCGTCCTGCTTCTAACTCTTATTATCGTTCAAACGTTACAGATTTAAACCATATTAGATGCACAGTGTGTTCTCAGTAGGGCTGGGTGATATAACAAATATTCACAATGAGTTTAACACTGTGAATATTGTGACAATTTTTCCTATTTGTTCAAAGATCGGATCATTAGACTAGGTTCAGGATTCTTACTTTTCTCGTGACAGAAATCTCTGCGTGGCATTTTTCATATATTACAATGTTTTAGCATAAATACACTACCAAGGGCAAGTTTATGAAAGTCTCTTCTGCTCATCAAGGCTGCATTTATTTGATCAAAAATACAGTAAAAATTGGGAAATATTATTAGAATGTAAAACAGCTGTTTTCTCTGTGAATCTCTGTTAATCGTTCATGTATTCCTGTGATCAGAGCTGTATTTTCAGCTTCATTCCTCCAGTCTTCAGCGTCACATGATCTTCATAAGTCATTCTAATATGTTGATTTGCTGCTCGAGAAACATTTATTATTATCATCAATCTGACCGTCGTGCCACAATATTTTTGTGGAAACCGTTATGCATTTTATTTTTCAGGATTCACAAAAGAACAAATGGTCAGAAGAACAGCGTTATTTCGAAATAGAAATCGTTGTAACCTTATAAATGTCTCACTGTCACTTTTTGATCAATAAAAAAAAAAAAAAGTACGTATCCTTGAAAAAAACAATCAACTGATCCAAAACTTTTAATGATAGTGAAATTATAAATCTTAATTTTAGAAAATATAATTTTTAAGTATTTGTATTGAAGTTTTATTATAAATACAACACATACAAATTTATACATTTTAGTATTAATTTAAGTAATATTTCTTTCCAGAAAATATCTTGCATAACCAATTTTAATGGTACTTAATATGCAGTGTATAGATCAAAAAAAACTTCAATTATTACTTTAAGCCATCTTTTCCCGTTAACATTAGCCTTCTGACTCTTGCCACAATTTTTTACCTGAATGATGCATATGGTACATCATACAAAATATCATCAAAAGGCTTATAAATATGTCATTTGAATGCTTTAACTATATCACCCAGCTCTAACAGTCAGCATATCTCATGTATGAATCACGTCGGCACGCATCAGACGCTTTACTAACTGTCCACAGGACGGCCACGAGGGATGCTTCTGTTTTTATTTGTGTTCATTGCTGAATTTGTCCTCTGTTGCATGTGATTTGACTCGTTCTAACACTAACGGCAGGCGCTTGCTTCCTGGCAGCAACACACACCACACACACACACACACACACACTTCACAGCAGTCACTCACACACCTTTCATTCTGACCCGTATTAAATCCTTACTTTAATTGCTGAAGTCCCTGATAAATGATTTGCACGCTGATCTGCAAAACCTCTGAATTGCTAAATGTGCCAAAATCAATGTCTCATGATGATTACGACTTATCGCTGATGCTTTTGAATTCATGATTGGCTGTTAAATCTTCAGACAGAGGTTTTGGACGTCAGTCTCTGGTTAGCTTGGATTGGAGAAGTGTTGATGTTTCTGTCTCCTCCATGTTAACTGTGTGTGTCTCGCACATCCTCCCATCGCTCTGGCTCCACCCCTTCTGCTGATATTGATTATTTTTCACAGAATTACAATCAGTGACCAATGAGGACGAACGCTTCTGGTACGTCTGTGGTTCTCTCGCCATTCCCCGTCCCTCTCTGCATGACCGACTGTCTCTGAGACCCTCCCACATGCACACACAACTGTCCAGAAATGATCTATTGGGATGCTTTTATTTGCATAAACAATAATAAACTCTTTACATGGGAATGTTCTGGTTAAATGCAACCGAAGCTCTGTGACATGCAGTTGGTTTTCTATAGACAGACTGAGGGATGAGTCAGGTACAGTATGTTCTGTGGTAAATCAACAGCGTATCACGTTGTATTTAACACAGAATATTCTTCTACATGTTTATAGCAGATCTAAATGACTGAATGTGAAAATCTTTCCAACAGCCAATCAAATCCTTGTCCAGCTTGCATCTCGTTTGCTGATTGGTGATTTTTTTTTAGATGGACGGCAGGTCTCAGAACAGATTCTGTAATGTGCAAACATTAGATCAGTTCTCTGAATGTGTGCATCAGGTTGATTTAGTTTCAGTTTTATTTCAGTTTCATTAAGATCTGAAAAGCCTTTGCTTCTGCAGCCCCGTGCACTTGTTTTATTTCAGTTTTGCCATCATTATTTATGATCCCTCTTAATAAAAACCACTACGACCATCCAATCAAATGCTGCACATGTGACCTTTAGGGTGAAACTGAACAATGGGGTCAAAGGTGAAGTGTCAGATGTATTTTGTCCTTTCATGGCATCTCATTCTGTCATTGCGTGATCTCTGAATGCTGTTAAACATGTTTCAAAACATGTCTCTGTCTGCACAGGATCAATATTGATCAACCGCACAACACTTATGCACAGATCTATCAGTCATGGATTAGTAATAACTAATACACAACAAATGGAAATTTTTATTACATTTTATTTGTTAAGATAATGTCAAAAAATGCTGTTTTGCTTTTTTAGAATAAACAAATAAATAAATACACCGTTTATTTAATTTTTATTTGATAAAAAATATCTCAATTGAAAAATTATTATAATGTAATTTTGTAACATTTCTTTTACGATGAAAATTATTTATGATTATTAAACTGATTTCTTGATTTTGTGTAATAATGTCAAAATGCGTTTAATTTATTTATATAATAATAATAATAATAATTAAATAATTCATTATTATATAAAATACTAATATAATCAATTTTAGTGTTTTTAGTTATTTCTATTAGAATTTCATTTTATTACCATTAATAATTCTTGACTTTGTTTAGATAAGGTCAAAAATGCATTTCAGTTTTTTAATAAATAAATAAATGTATGAATTATTTTAAAATTAATTTTATTAAAAAGTTTATTAATATAATCACAAGAGATATTTGTTCCAACTTGCACACTATGAATTAATATCCTGAAGGATGATGCTCCCAGTACTTTTACTGTATTTTTTACTTTTAGACTCTAATGAGAAATGTTTTCTTTCTCATGTGAATTAATTCTTGCACTTTGTGGATTTTGCTGTTTTTTGTTGTGTGTGGTGTGTCTGTGTGGTGTGTGAGTTTGTCTGTGTGTGTTGTTTGTGTCTTTTGGTGGGGGGTGTTTGTGTCTGTGTGTGTGTGTGTTTGTGTGGGTGTTGTGTGTGTGTGTGTTGTGTGTGAGTGTGTGTGTGTGTGTGTGTGGGGTGTGTGTGTGTCTGTGTTCTGGTGCTGTGTGTGTGTGTGTGTGTGGTGTCTGTGTGTGTGTGTGTGTGTGTGTGTGTGTGTGAGTTTGTGTGTGTGTGTGTGTGTTGTGTGTCTGTGTGTTGTGTCTGTGTGTGTGTGTGTGTGTGTTTTTTTTTTTTTGTGTGTGTGTGTGTTTGTGTGTTGGGTGTGTGTGTGTGAGGTGTGTCTGTCGTGGTGTGTGAGTGTGTGTGTGTGTGTGTGTTGTGTCTGTGTGTGTGTGTGGGTTGAGTGTGTCTGTGTGTGTCTGTGGTTGTGTGTGTGTGTGTGTGCTACCTCCTCGTCTCGCTGTGTTCCCCATGGCAGCCGACACCCCCACAGCACCTACCTCGACCCACAACCGCACAGATCCGCCCTCTTAGACTATTAGCCCCTCCCACACCCGTGACAGACAGCTAGAACAGACACGCCCACTCAGCCAAAACTCCTCCCCTTCTCTCTCCTCAACTCACACACACATTAATACACATCATACAACTCTACAACCCTCTGTCACAGCTTAACCTTTCATTTCACACAATTCGGTCATCATCAAACCAAAATGTAGAAAAGGAAACGTACTTGAGGAACTATTGACATCTTGAGAGCTGGAAGTTCGAAAGCCCTTATTTAGGAAACGTAGAACACAACATTTTTATGAACTCAAGCTCTTTGACAGACGGTTGATGAGTTTTACATCACTGTTTATGCTGCTTATCTTCAAGAATGAGCTTGATAGGAAAAGTTAGATGAATGAGCACAGGGTTTGATAAATGCATTTCTGTCACTTTATTTACTTTCTGTCATCTTTAAGCTTCTTTTGGTTCTCAGACGCTTGGTTTCCTGCAGTCTATGGATGCATTATCTCTCCAAAGTGTATCTGGAGTCTCATGATAACTGCATCTTCTGGAATGAGCTCGTGTGCATCTGTGTTTCTGTTCATTACTTTGGCTCTTTTTGTTTTTGTTTCGCATGCTGCAGTGGTCCCTGAGCTCACGGGCCAGAAGACGACACCAAACCCCCCCAAAGGGTAACAAACTTTCCCATAGTTCCACAGTCCTTATTCCACACCAGTCTTCCCTCTCTGAATCACGAGTCTCTTACTGTATGTAGGCTGAGAAAGTCACTGACAGTAAAGTTGCACACTTCTTTAAACCAGCTTTAAAGCTATTATAAGTCAACACTATAATAACTTGCACTTAAGCCACAGTTAAATGTCTGAATGTCATTACATTCGATAGTTACAAGAGTTTTTCACAGGGGTGTTTATGAAAACTGATTCAAATGAATCATATGGTTCATGTAATGATTCACTTTTTCGAAGCGCACGCTGGCGACACCTGCTGGTCGAAACCGTGTAACTACAACGAGAACATAGCACAATAAGATATGACGACGCCTTACAAACCAATACATTTTTTCATGTGTACTCGATTAAATATAGCATACAAATTATTCAATATTAAGTATATTTTGTGTTCTATTATTTATTTATAGTCCTTTGTGTGTTTTTGAGAGAGTTCGAGCAGGCCGAATACAAGATGCGTGACGTAGGCAAAAACATTTCTTAAGATTGAAAGTTTACAGTTAAATAATATTGTTTTGCCTGTATTTGTTAAAATTTTGTTATTGTAATGGTATTGAAAAATTAATCGACATGCGCGATTATTCAGGCATATTTGACCACTTAATGACGTGATTGACCAATCAGAATGAAGTATTCTAGCGCGCGAGTACTAGAAAAAAAACCTAATAAAAATAAATATGTACGAAAGTAAGAATTAAAAATAATTATTTTTACTAAAATAATAAAAAAATGTAAAAATAAATAAATACTGCTGCACAATACTATAGCAGGAAAAAAAACTTTAACTTAATTTAAATAAATGTTATAGTATTAATTTTAGTCTTTGAACATATAGCTGACTTTTAAAAATTAACTAATTTTATAATCTAAATAAAATGCACAGAGATTCCAAAATAATCAGAAAAGTTTTAAAAAGCTGCAGAATTTGATTTTTTCTTTCATACAGTGACTTTAGGACTGGTCTTCTCTCCGTGCGACTCGAGCACAGTTTCTGCTGAGCTTTCGTTGGTCTGGATGCTTACTCTTCTGTCTTCTTTTCTCCTCTGCTTTCATGGCTCAGCCGGTCAAACACAGCGGCCCTTTTCTCCCTTTAGCATCGCTTTCTTCTTCTGCTCCTCCCCACATCGAGTAAAGCAACCCAAGCCCACCAGCACAACAGAAGCAACACCAACCCAGAGATCCAGGACCACAGCCATCAAACCTTCTAGAAACTCACTAAAGGGACCGTTCACCCAAAAATGAAAATTCACCCTCATGTCGTTTCCAACCTGTACAATTCTCCCAAAATACATTCTGAAGAACTAAACGCTTTCGGGTCCCATTGACTCCCATTGTTTGGACAAACAGTACCGTGAAAGTCAGTGGGACCCAAAACCATCTGCTTCCCAACATATCTGTTCCAAAGCCATTTCCCCCCACACTGCAAACAATCATGATCTCCGTCTCTTTTTCTAGTTACTAGCTACTGTAAAACCTGAAAAAAGCAGTAAAATAGAGATTTCCTCGCGGTGCAAATGTTGTGCCGATGTAAAAGCTCTCAGGTACGAGGACGTGTGTTCACCCTCAGTGCTTGTGCTCAGAAATCATTCATTCATTAGTCAATCTGAACCTTCGGTGGGGCTGGACTGAATTAGAGAGTGCAATATATTCATTTAAAACACAGTAGTGCAGTTTTAGGGTGAGCAGACGTTCTCGGGTTCGGTGAGACGCTTGTGTGTTTATAAATGATTTAATAAACGAGTAGAGACTAATGCTGAAGACTGGTGAGCGTTCAGGACGAATGATCATGTCGGGATGGTTGTCCACACACAGGCTGTGTTTAGAATTGAATACTTGCTGTACAGTATACACTGCTTACTGTTTTTAACAAATAGTGCTCAAATCAGTAGTATGCTGCATTGCATGCTTAATTTAAATCTGATTAATTTGCATTTTTTGCAAATGTAGTCAGTAACGTGGGTATTCATACAGATCATATGCACACTGTGCATAGTGTATATACTGCAGAAATAGTTACAGTAGTATGATATTCTGAACATAGGTTTGTTTAACTTGCCACATTGATTCCACCACATCAATCAAGCCACAAACTGTTTCTTATTGGATAAAAATTTGATTCTTTTTGCTGGGATATTAAAAATAGTTACTGAAAATAGTAGCACCAGTGGACATTTTTCATGTGTGTGTGGACAAACCGTCCTTGTGCATTGAAATTATGCAAATGTATCTCAAGTCTGATTTTCCTGTCTGTAATTTAAGGTTCGTTATGAAAATCAAGATCTAGCAACAACGAAACGTTAAATATCACTGCTGGGCTATGCATAGAAATATGAAGGAGAACATATGAACACAACACTGTAATTCTGTCGTTTGTTGTAATAATTCTAAAGATAATAAAGCCCCTGTTGCTGATACTTGGCGTTGTGGCATGACCACACAGCTTTAACTGTACCGTATATCAACAGTATGTTTCTGTCGGCAACATGCACACCAAACCTTCCCAGAATCCACTCGGGAGTCTTAGTAAAACCCACGAACCAGAAAAGATTTACCGTTATTTAAGAGTCCGTCATGGACATACTGTATCTTAAGTGTGTGTCAAATTGTGCTTCCACTGTTTAGAGACTAGTCCACATGTATGATTATTGAATATTAAATTATTATGGGTAAATAAACCGGGCCTCTTTCTGTGTTTGGACAGAAAGGTGTTACAATACTGTGTGTGTAACGTGTCTCTGCTTGGACGGGTTTGTCATCAGTAAAGTTCAGTGTACCAAAATGTTGATTTTGTGTCGTTTTTCTTGTCTTCAGAGAACTTCAAAGATATTTTCAGCATTCAAGTCAAGTATGAAATGAAATGCGGAGTGTAGTTTTCTTTCCTGTGCTGATGTATTTCTATGGAAGTTCATTGCTGCCACAAAAGAAAAAAAAAGCATGTTTTGGTAAACCACAATTATGACCTAAAAAGCAATTATGACAATCATAATTATGAGGTGCATCAAAATTATACTTGCAACAACTTTTTATCTCATAATTATGACTTGGTGTGTCAATTTTGACTTTTAACATCAGATTTAATATCACAATCATGCCTTTTATTATCTAATAACTATGACTTGATATTTTTTTCATGACTATTTAACTCAAGTATGAGAATCAAAATTGACATATTGAGTCATAATTATGAAATAGGTCAAAATTATGACATAAAAAGGTAAAACAGTTGTCATTATTTTCACTTGTCTTAATGACTTGTCATAATAAATTATGGCAAAATAATAATTATGAGATACCAAGTCACAATTATGAGATTATAGATAAATTATAGACCAATAGAATTATAGATCTAAAATTATGACTTAAGCTATAATTGAGATAAACATTAAAAAATTGATTGAGGTTGTCAAAATTGACATATCAAGTCATAATTATGAGATGTCAAAATTGACAAATCAAATCATAACTGAAGAAACAAGTCAAAATTGACATATCAAGTCATAATTATGATATAGTCAAAATTATGACAGTCCTAATTATTACATAAAAAGTCAATTATGACAATTATGATAAAAGTTAAGATTATAATATCAGTCATGATTATGAGTCAAAATTCACAGTCATAATATAAATTATTTCAAAATCTAAACTAACTAGTCATAATTATGGGATGGTAAGTTATAATTAATAACCAAAATGGTAAATTATAATTATGAAATCAAGAGATTATGAGATCAAGTCATAATTATGGGATAAAAAAAATCTAAATTATGATACTAAGTCACAATAATGAGATTAATTATAAAAGTCACTTATGACAAAAGGCAAAACTGTCAATTAGTATATAAATTTCAACTTTTATGTCATAATTATGACAGTTACTTAGAATTTACCAAAGCATGCATCTCATGTGGAAACATTCAAAGTAGTCTCTCAGTGAGGTCATTAAAACAAAGCTGATTACAAGAGTGTTAGCAGTGCATTAACATTATATACAACAAATACTAGAAACCATGCATTGCATCTCAACAGAGAACGAAATCATATTCAATTCCCAAATCATGAACTTCAGACATAAAATGGTCTTCATTTTGCTCAATCAGGTTTATTTAGGAGGAAAATCATCACTCGAACTACTCATTATTCCTTCATTGTGTTCCATCGGTCTAGAGTAAAACAGATTAGTGTGTAACTATCCCAAATAAATAGAACTCTCCTTTAGTTCAGCCGCAGTATGAAACCACACAAACATCCCGTCCTCTCTTCGCACTGAGTCTTCAGCAGGCAAACGCAAGCCTTCCTCCAGTCAATATACAGTATGATACACAGTTACACTATTTACACGTCTGTTACATGAACACGCGAAACAATCAACGTCTGATTAAAGCCCACGCCCAAAACAATCACTGGAAAATATATTCATACATGGAGAGCGCAGATAGAAATGATGCAGAAGCTCGACACTCACAAAAGTGCAGCAGGGTGAAACACAGTATTCAGATGTAAACTCGATCCACACGCCTTCCAGTTATAACCGCATACACGTGTTCAATTCTTCAGGTGAATACAGATACGGCAACACTTTCTATGAAGCCTGCGTGTAAATACAATGCATTAGAGAGCAATGCACAATGCATTCTACTTCAGAATTGGTTGAATGTTTTTGTAAGTACCTGTAGATTAATATGCATTCACTTCTAAACAGCATAATGCATGCAAAATGCATCACACTCTTTAAAGGTGTAGCTGCGATTACATTTATTTACAAAAACATACAATTGCAAGACATGAGGAAGAGCGTCATCTTCACAGAGAGTGTTGCCAAATCTGATGATGGAGGATGTTTATGAATGAATTCACCGTTCAATATATCTTCATATATTCTCTAGTATATGTCCAGCTCTCATAAACGCGCTATCATTCACTCCACATACACACACCACTCCAAACTCTCAGCTGACGGACGCTAGCGTCATAAAGTTAGCCGCAAACAATCGCCAACATCTCGAAAGCTTTGACGTCACGCAGTCTACAAAAAACAGGTGCTTGTGTGTTTTTAGGGAAGAAATTATAACTACATCTTTCAATAAATCCCAATTAGAAAAGCAAAACAACTCGGTTGTAAACTTCTTGTGTCCACTGAACACTCTCGGCTCGATTCTAACCTACAATGTGATGCATAAAGCATCGAATCAGATCGAATGATTCATCAATAAATGTTTAATTCCGATTCATTTCCTTCTCAGTAATCTGCCCTACATAAACACTTCATTATCTGATGCTCTCAGAAAACACTTCATCATCTCAGTTCAGACCTGCTTTATCATTTCAGTATTACTCATTACTGTACCCTAGTTAGTGTGCGAGTTCATTACATAAGGAGTTCACGATCTGAATCATACTGATATGAATCACTGATGTGTCACCTGTCTATTGCACTTGTTTGATAAAGTGAAAGAGGACAAATGGGAGAGGGACAAGACACAGAGCAGCAAAAACTGATATTCTTATGGATTAACTGGTTTACAGACAAACCGAGTGGAACCGGGAAGCTTCAGAAGTCATCAAATTTCTCTTATTCGCTGTAGAAACCAGAGAAACAGAGAGGGAAACCCCATTTAATACGTGTGTCCTTTTCGCCAGAAGCCAAGCAGGAAAGACTCGGATGAGACGGACGCTGTCAGACCACCAGGATCTTGACCTCGTCGTGCTCGTCGGGCCGGTAGAAGAACGGGATGCAGGGGTTTTCTCCCAGGAAGGGAGCGGGTCTGGCCTGAGGGTTCTGGATCTCCTGCAGGAGCTGCATGATCTGGCGGGCCGTGCCGTCCGGTGCGGATCCAGGCCTCTCTGGACTCTGGGATTGAGTCTGTGGGTCTGTGCTGGACTGATGCGCTGTAGACGCCTCCACCGCTGCGCTCAGCTCCAGAACGGCTGAGTGAAGATTTTAGGAAAACAACACAGAACATACAATCAGCTGGTCATACAATTTGAATATTATAGTAAATTATATTTTGTCTAATCTGATGATGCAAAAACTGTCTGTAGATTCCATCAGAGCTCGAATGACAGCATTCTTGAATTATTTAGAGCTATAAGAGTTAAAGTTGAATTACAGCCAAAACACAAATAATAACAACAACCAGGCAAAAATTAATAATGTGGGACTTTAACAAAACAGAAGACAGAAAATGTCACGCATGGATTCCAGGAACATTTTTAAGTGATTTATCAAATGGTTTTAGGATTTGCACGCTTTCTGACTAATTAATTTCCATGTTTTGACTGGATTGACTGGGAAAGAAAAAAAATTTAACAGTCACACTCAAAGGTATTTCTTGCTGAAGAAATAGTTTAAAACTGAGCATAAGTAGAAAAGTTATTGTATTGACTTTTCCTTTTATACTATAAATTAATGTATTAAAATAATATTGATTTTATTAAAACTGAGCATAAGAAAAATGTATACTGAGTTCAGAGTATTGGACTTTTCCTTGTATATTTAAAATATATGAAAATTTTTATAATAAGCATAACTAGGAAAATTTATATTGACTGTAGAAATTTCTGACTTTTTTTACTTTTATATTTTCAAGATTACCTTTATAAACAATATTGTTTTAGTAGTGTTAATTATTACTTATTAATATGACTACTATTAATTAAAGAGAAATAGTTTTAAACTGAGCAAGCAGAACCTATAGAAAATTTCAAGACTTTTCCTTTTCGTGGCAATTATATATTTTTAAAAAATAATGTTTACTAATTAAAAGTATTAATGATTTTTATCATAATGTAACTAATTAACTATAGTACTTGATATTGTCTAAAAATGTCTTTACCTGTTTTCCAGAGGCCTCAAATCTCACTTCTAAGTGTAGCCGCCTGTAGCTGAAGCTGGTCCTGCACGTCGACTCATCCGAGCCCCTCGCACTGAATCAGTAGAGTTTTGTATGATTGAGACTGTGCTGTAGCACCTTGGCTTTCCGTGTGTCCGTCAGCAGGATGGAGTCTTCTCCTCGGAGGACAGAGGTCAGGGTTACCAATGGCGCGCATTATCTGCTGTACCACTCGTTACTCTCGCCACCAGACGCATACCATATCCTGTCAGCTCTCCGCTAGCTCGCCTGCAACACACACACCCACACCCCCACACCACACACACCCACAGGTCAACATCAGCCTACAGCTTCACTCCATCTAGACTGTGCCGTATTCAGTGATGCGTATATCACGATACTGACTAGCACGATACGTTCTCTTGGGCACTTACAAATTATTCAGAATTTTGAATGCATTTTAAGAATAGTTTTCCCATCGACTGGTCACCAGTAGGTTTCCGAAGAGCGTTTTTGAAGCCTAAAGTAGGCGGAGCCGGCCGTCGCCATCTTGGCAGCGCGTCACTCCCGGATAATCAAAAATGGGCAAAGAGGCGAGAGCTCAATGGCGGTGACAACAGCGCAATCCACCTGTCACTCAAGTGGCCACGCCCTTAATTATGCAGAACTTTAAGGCTTAGTATAATTTAAACGGATGACTTATAAAACAAATTCACCCGCCCTCACAGTTCATGAAGGGCAAATTAGCTATATAGACCAAAATAATTTTTTTGAAACAGGCTGTAAACATGTTTTTTTCTGCTGTAAAGTTGGGCATTTTAACATGGGGAGTCTATGGGATTGACTCCCTTTTGCAGCCAGCCTCTAGCGGCCAGTTGATGAATTACAGTTTAAGTCACTTCCGTGTTGGCTTCACGAGAGAGAGCGGGAGGGTGCCGCTTGGTCACGATGCACAAAACCGCTGTATGCTGCATCAAAGACGTGAGAAGACATGAGAAGAGCATGGCGGAGCACGTGAAGGAGAATGATAGCACATTCACTCTCTGACAGCAGATGGCGCTAAACAACATAAATGCAGTGTTACCCCGGAAACCCCATAAACAAAGCAGCTGCACTACTTCCTGTTTCTGAATTAGGTTTAAATGATTTAAATAGCCATTCAGATTCACTATGGTGTTCATCACAGCGCCAAATACTTAAATCTTTAGACTTAATAGGCTATTTATATTCGAACTTTTTTACATTTGTGACCCTGGAGCACAAAACCAATCTTAAGTGTAAATTTTTAGAAATTGAGATTTATATAATTTGAATAAATAAGCTTTCCATTGATGTGGTTTGTTAGGATAGGACAATATTTGAAAAGCTGGAATCTGAGGGTGCAAAAAATCTTAATTTTAGAAACTCTCTTTAAAGTTGTTCAGAAGTTCTTAGCAATGCATATTATTAATCAAACATTAAGTTTTTATATATTTACAGTAGGGAATTTACAAAATATTTTAATGGAACATGATCTTACTTAATATCCTAATGATTTGTTGGCATAAAAGAAATGTGAATTGTGACCCATTTACCAAAACTTGTGTTACTTGTTGGCTATTGCTACAAATATCCCTGTGCTGCTTATGACTGCTTTTGTGCTGCAGAGTCACAAATTAATCTGGACTACAACATGCCCTAGATATAGCGTGAAAGTGTTTTGATTCTTTATTGTTCGGTCACTCTTTTCATTAGGGCTTCATTAGTTAACTCATTAGTTAACATAAACTGCCAATGAAAAATTATTTTGAACATTCATTAATCTTAGGTAATTTCAGTATTTAATAGCATGTTTTTAAAATCAAAAGTTGCAACTGTGTTGCTAACATGAACAGAGTTGTATTTTCAACAAAGATTAATAACTTCTGTTGCAAATGTAGCTATCGCTCATTGTGAATGTTAACGCATTAACTAAGATTAACTAATGAGGTCTTATTGCAAAGTGATACCTATTGGTCTTTATAATTGTTTAGCACTTTAATCTGTGTAACATTTGTAACTTTTTTGTGTATTTCTGTATTGTATTTAAATGTTCAGTTATTTTTGTTATAAGAAAGACGTTATTAAACCTGTTATACTGTATTATGACAACACTTTTTTGCAACTAAATTTCAATACCGTGATAAAAGTATGAGCAATTAATCGCAACATGAAAATTTGATACCGGCATATCCCGAACTCCTCGTACCTTCATCTCCTCCTTGTCTTTGGCCAGCATGCTGATGTACTGCTCCTTCTCATAGTGTCTTTGTTTCATGATGGCTCTTTGGTTCTGATACAGCGCGATGTATTCACCTACACACACAACACAACACACACATCCGTAAACAAAAACTCCCGATAACTCCCGATGCGACGGCGTCAGATTTTCATATCACAATAACTGCTACATCTCTCATCTCTGAATTGAACACAACAAATTTTAAGTGCAAAGGAACAAAGAACAACAATAAAGAAACAGATCATTTACAAGCAATATCTAGATATCTTCTCTGGGCTGGCTTGGGTAAGTTTGTGTAAACAAGTGCAAAGTAAAGATAAAGTCTTTATAGAAGTATTTGAGGGAAAAGAAGCTAAAGTCCATTAAAAATGTTTTATTTATAATAAGATATCGGCAAATATTTATTGTGTTGTGAAGGTAAAGTGATAATACTATGCATTATCTGCGATATATCCAACATATTACTAAATACGGGCACATTATTAATTAATCAGAAATAGTTTAAAACTGAGCATTAGTAAAAAAAAATTATATTGATTAGCATTAGCAATTAAATTAATATATTAAATATTAATAGCATTATTTTACTTATAATATAATACTATTAATTAAATAGTAACTTTACAACTGGATCACAAGTAGAAACATTATACTGACTATATATATTACCTGTGTTTATTGAATTAATTTTTAACCAATATTCTATTAATATATTATTTTACGTAAGTAATACGTTAAAACAAGTATTTATAAAATTTATAGTGACGAGAGATTGTTGGATTTTTTTTTTTACCTTTGCTTGATATTATAAAATAATTGCTATTCATATTAGTTATTTACTATTTACGTATATTAATTAAATAGAAATCATAACTAACAACTTAATAACATGACAATTATAATATGATTCTGCAGCACAAAAGCAGTGTTAAGTTGCTGGGGTATATCGGTGCCATAGCAAACAATACATTGTATGGGTCACAATTATACCTTTCTCTTTTATGCCAAAAATCATTAGGATATTACGTAAGATCATGTTCCATGAAGATATTTTGTACATTTCCTACCGTAAATATATCAAAACATATTGTTTGATTAGTAATATGCATTGCTAATAACTTTATTTGGACAACTTTAAACTTTTTTTTCTCAGTATTTTGATTTTTTTTGGCACCCTCAGATTCCAGATTTTCAAATATTGTCTTATCCTAACAAACCATACATCAGTGGATTATTTATTATTTATTCAACTTTCAGATGATGCATACATCTCAATTTCAAAAAAATTAACCCTTAAGTTATGACTGGTTTTGTGGTCCAGGGTAACAAATGAACATAAAGCATTTGTCAAGCAGGTAGAAACCTCCTGCGCTTCATGTATTTGGACACACAGTGGCAGAAGTGCTTGACGAGTCGTCCCTGCGTGTGCAGCAGCGGTGTCTCACCGATGGTGTCTGTTTCTCCTGACAGCTGAACGCAGCGGTGCTCCAGCTCCTCCAGTCGCTCCCTCAGATCCACCTTCTCCTGCATGAGCGCCGTGAAACGCCCCTGGAGTTTCTCCATGGCCAGCCGCAGAGCCTCGTGCACCTCCACCGGGACCCCGTCAGAGCCTCCTACAAAAGGTACAGTAATCGTTAGAGAGTAAAATAATAAATGTGACCCTTGATTCCTTAAGGAGTCGCTGGATTTTGATATAGGCAATAGCCAACAATACATTGTATGGGTCAAGATTATACTTTTTCTTTTATGCTAAAAATCATTAGGATATTTATTTAGTCAGCTTTCAGATGATGTATACATCTCAATTTTGAAAAATTGACACTTAAGACATAAGAACATTTAGATAAGCTACACCAACGGTTCGATTTGATTTTTTCTTTTATTGTCAATGTTGAAATTAACAAATTATTATCAATGTTTTTGCTGCTTAATATTTTGTGGAAACTGTGATATATTTTTGTTTTCAGGATTCTTTGACAAACATATACTTCAAAAGACTAGATTTATTTGAAATGGAAATCTTTTTGTAACACTATATGTGGTCTTAATGTTTACTTTGATTCGACACCGCAAAAAATATATTAATTTCTTTGTTTTTAGTGTAGTTTATCATGGGTTCCACAGAAATATCGTGCAACACAACTGTGTTCAACATTGATAATAATCAGAAATGTTTCTCGAGCAGCAGATCAGCATATTATACTGATTTCTGAAGATCATGTGACACTGAAGCCTGGAGGAATGATGCTGAAAATACAGCTTTGATCACAGGAAAAAAAAAACACATTTAAAATACATTAAAATAGAAAACAGCTGTTTTACATTCTAATAATATTTAGCCATTTTTACTGTATTTTTAATCAAACAAACGCAGCCTTGATAAGCAGAAGACTTCTTACAAAAACATTAAAAAAAAAGAATAATCTTAATGTGTATAGAAGATTTTCAAACTACACATCTTAAATGTCTTTAAAAGTTTATTAAAAGCAAAAATAGAATAGTCTGTGTGATTTGAGTGCAGTGAAGCTCAGGATGAAGCTGCACCTGTGCTGTGGTGATGATGATGATGCTGCTGCTGCTGCTGCTCGTGGCTCATGGCTGCCATCTGCTGTCGAACAGCGTGATGAAGTCTCCTCTCCTCCTCGAACCGGCGGCTCATCTCATCTCGCTCTTCCTCCAGACGCGACAGAGCAGAGTGAATAAACTCCTCCTACAACCAGAGGAAAAGAAAAAGTCACTTCCGAGTGAAACGTAACATTTAATAAGGAAAACATGTCAGGCGCAGCTCAAAAAAAGTCAATTTCGACTGTAAACCTCCATATTATCCACACGAGTCTATTCAGATGCTGCATAGTTTATGTTTAATCAACTCACCATCTCTTCTCTGCTCTCAAAGTCTTCTGGGATGACGATGTGTGACTTCTGGAAGCTCTCTGGGAGAGAATAACTTTCCAAGCCATCACCTTTTAACATCAGTAGGGACAGTAAGCTCAATTACATTTAGCGGTGAAGGCAGAATCTCTCACACACACACACACACACACACACACACACACACACACACACACAAACACGTGTTAAGGACGCGGACGCCCAAAAAAAAAAAAAACCCGTCACCGTCGTCTCTGTGTGAGGTGTTCAGAGCCGAGCTGTTTAGCAGCTCCTGCACCTCAGTCTTCAGCTCATCGTTATCTCTAGCCAGCTGGTTCAGTTTCTCCTGCAGGAGGCAGTAATGCAGCATATTTACACCTGGACAACTTACTGGAGGCGCTGATACTCATTTCACATGCAGAAATATTGTCCAATCACAACACAGCTAATTTACATGCGTTTCTTTAAGTGTTGGCACAAAACTGAAATTCTAACTTCAATACAAGACCTTGAAAATTATTGTTATTATTAATTGTATATACAATGAAAAGTATATTATTTTACTTTATTAAAATGTTTACTATATTTTAGACTAATAATTATTAAAAATTTTATTTCACAAGAGTAAATAATTATTCGTTATTTTTACTTTTGTAGCAGGATTTTATAATTAATGAGTAATGCTTTAATGTCTTCATTTGCAAGAGTTAAAACCCTTGATTCAATATATTAATGAAATTTATATTCTCTCAATATTTGCAATCCGACATATACACAAATAAATGTGAATTGAATTTATACTAAAACACAGATTCAGCAAAGAACACAAAATCTCCCCCTTTGGATTTAAGTTGAATATTTCATAATAATATTATTTAATGAAACGTTCACGGTTCTCTGATGTTGGTTAATGGTCACATGACAAGTGCAAGTTTTTAACAAAATTATTTAATTTTTGTAGTTGGATTTAATAATTAATAATGACTTGAACCCTTGAGCGTTTATTTTGCAAAAGGCGTAACTGGTGCACAGTGCGTTCCCAAATGCACATTAAAGTCACATGCATTGACTGAACTCAGAGATGCTGACATCACAGGATCATCAGCTGATCGTGTATATAAACAATATAACAGACTATATAGCCTTTAATTAAAATGCACACTCTGGGGTGTATCAACTTGATATCAGAGAAAAGATTGAGTGATCTCAGCCGGAAAAAAATTAGTTTCCAATATATAAAATCGATATGCATAAAAAAAATCGATATTTTGGACAACACCAGTGTGTTTAATGGAAGGGTGGAAGATGGTCAAGTGGCGGTGTTTACCTGCGCCTCCTGCAGCTGCACGTGACTCTGCTCCAGCTGCACTTTGCCCTGCACCTCGTCGTGCTGCAGTCGGTCCATCAGCTGCGCCTGCTGCAGGAACTGATGGTGCAGATGTTCTCGCTCCGCCACCAGCTGCTGGTATCCAGCCGTGTACTGCTGCAGGTGAGCCAGACACTGATCCCTGTGCTCCTGCACAGACGCCAGCTCTCCGCACTTCTCCTGCAGCTGATGAGAGGAAGACCAGACAGCCGAGTTAGGAGCGCAAACACTACAGCTGCGCAAAAATCAGTATCCCTTTGAGACAAAGGTTTCCAAACTCGTTTTGTCAGCCAGACTCTTCAGACACAAAACATTTACTTGATGTTGTTGTATTTAAATGCATTGCCACATCGGCTTCACAGTCTATTACATGGAAGATCAGGGTTATTATAGTTCATCAACATTAAAATTAAAACCATTAAAAACATTAGTGTAACTTGAAATAAAATAAATGTAGACCACATTTCTAACTGTTGCCAAGACAACATTTCTCATTTTAATTAGTTTAATTTGATGTACTATAATAACTAAAACTGAAATAGTAATAATAATAACATCTATATAGACATATAAATAATAAATCAACTTTTAAAAACACACTTGTTTGATCTGGTCTACTAATATCCCATTCTTATTACATTGTATTATGGTCTTGATCATTACTCTGTCTTCAGAATGTTTATCTGTCATTCCTTTTTATTCATTATTTCATTTTTCATTCATTATTTCTGTTTTATGTGTTTGATTTTAATGTACAGCACTTTGGTCAGTCATGTGGCTGTTTTTAAATGTGCTTTATAAATAATGACCTTGACTAGCATATATATATATAAAAATGCAAAACGCTAAGTGGACAAACAACAAAGTACTAATCAAATACTATAAAACTATAATAGTATTTAGATGCTCAGTTGCCATAGCCGAAAAGAATCAGGGTTATTATAGTTAGTTATAGTTACCATTAAAAAATTATTGTTACTTGAAATAAAATAAATGTAGAAAAATTTCTACTAGTTGCCAAGGCAACATTTCTCATTTTAATTAGCTTTTGATGTTTAGGATGATGAAATTTTTTACAACAGGGTTATTATAGCTAACTAAAACGGAAACTGAAATAAAATTAATAAAACTATATAGACATAATATATATATATATAATAAACACAAAAATGACTAAACATTACAAACAACAAAATAGAAACTTGAACATACTAATAAAAACTATAATAGTAATTCCCTCAATGATACTAAAATACATATTAAACAATTCACAACATTGGCTTAAGTACCCCCTGATATTTTAAGTTAATATTTCAATAATTTAATAACACATTCACATGTTCACGGTTCTCTGATATTAACAGTCACATGATATGCAGGTGAACAAATAAAATATTTAATCTTTTATAGTAAGTGTTTTATTTTACTTTGTAGCTGGATTCCCATCCTTCTTAAATGTTATAATAATTACACCAATTACTATTATTATTTGTTGTGGTTCTAATAATATTAATATTATTGTTAATGTTTTAACTAACAAAAATGAAGTGATATATTACTGGCTCGTGTCAAGGGACTACATTACAATTTAGATAGAGATAGAAAAGATTAATCAATGTGTTTAATTTTACACTACAAGTCTACAATCGGAATAAGGTATCGGTCTTAATTCTTGTACTTTTCAGACCCTACGTTTGTAACTTTTAACTCCTCAAGCTTTTATTTTTTGTTAAATCCTGATGAATTCGGTCCAAAAGAATCCGGTCCCATTCTTGGAGTTAATGCATAAAGTGAACAATCGCATATTGATTTCCCCAATGCCAGTGAAGCCACAGTGCTTGCCAGAGATGAAGTTTGCTCTATTTACTGTGAACCGACCATCAGCTTTTTGTTTAAAGATTATCAGTGCTTGCGTGTTTTCTCCTTTATTATTGAGTAGTGCCGCAAGGTTAAGCTAGATAGCCAGTCCGTTTTTTGTTATTTTTTCCAGTCGCGGTATACTTATGAGCTCGATTCATCAACCCCTGCGCCTTACCTAAGACTCCACATCTTCTCCTTGACATTTGCTATTCCAGTAGTACGTCTCGGAACGCATCTGGACAGGGCTCTCACTATTATTTGAGTTACAATCATTATTCATTGGTTACAAATCGTCACAGTCCCCTCACGTCATTAACTGGATGCCAGGCACATGCTGCCTGAACACCAGGCGCTGTCTGGTCACCAGTGAAACTAATCATGATATTCAATGGGGTTTTTAATGACCCCCCAGGAAAGGTGAGAAGATAGCCCACCTCATCTTTGTCCAATGAAAAGCATGAGGGTCAGAGCGGTAGCACGGTGGAGTGTAGGTGCGTAGACGTTAATCGTGTCACTAGGAACCAACCGGTGTGACCTAGAGAATTGATGACATGTTGCCAAACAAGGGGACCATGCAAGTATTAAAACACGAATGCAAGAAAGGACGCAAGTGTAAACGCACTGTATGATTATGAGAGGGATGGTGTCTCTAATGGTGATAGGTAGTTGGGAGTGGCAACTCTAGAAGTGGATAGTATCTTAACACCTAGAATTGATGTAAGAGGAGATCTTTGATGTGGACCACATGGGGGGAGACCGCATTCCTAGCGTCCCTACCGTGGACTCGTTTCACCTATAATGAGAGAAATCTTTAGGGCCATTGTGCTCCGCCGAAATAGTCGCTATGAATTTTGCCTTCGGATGATCGCACAAGCGGTGATATTAGATGGTGGTACATAGGCAAGATATTAGGCCCTGAAATCGTCATAATTCGATTTAAGGCCACATTTTGCAAATTAACCATGCTTAGAGCAACCACGGGTCTAAACCCTCCAGCAATTGCCACGCATTCCCGCTCGAAATATCCATTGTGCTCATTGGCCCAAGCCATCTGAAATCGAGATCTTCTCCGACCGTAAAGGGCCCGCATCCAGGGACCCGCCCCGTCGTGGTTCGGGTCATTGAAGCTAAGAGATGTGAGAAAAAACCTCGCTCAGGATATCAACAGATTTGTGCAGCCTTTCGGCTAGTCCTTTCCATCAATCAATTGATCGTCTGACCGGTCAAACTGGTCCTTTCTCAGCACCACTTCAGCAGCATCTGGGGACAGTAAGAGTCGCTCAGTAATTCTTTGGTCATGAACAGCCATGCAAGTATCAAACTGTAGTCTATTTTAATTTGATGGCAGTTAAGTATCATTACAACCTTATCTACAGTGTTTGAACTCAGAATCTGACGTATCCCTGAAGGCTTTGATCTGTTGATTATACATGCAAAGTGTTCCATAAAATTAATTCTTTATGCCTTTTTCTGTGCTGAGTTAAACTTTAACCCCTTTCCTATACCAACTGTATGTGTATGTATGGGTGTGGAAGGGACGTGTGTTATGTGTATGTTAGAGCACCGCGTTATGTGATTGTGGATGTAGTAGGGTTAGTACTAGTTTAGCGTGTTAATGTGTTAATCAACCTTACTTGGTACACACGTGACTGTTTTCATTGTTTACTCATAAACCGATATCATAATCATGCATATTTAACGTTACAAACTTATAGCATTTTTAGGCCGTAAGAAAGTTTTTTCCTTTAACCAGGAAATTAAAGTTCTTAGAATTGAAAAGACAGTTGACAGAGAGGTCAGCTAAATATCTACAGCGAATCTAAAAATATGAATAGTTAATTATAACTAATTATGGTTAATTATTAATATTTCCCCATGAGCTGATCCGCTAAGATTTTGGCGGTTTGGCGGACATATGCGTGTGGGATCATGATTAAAAGACGAGGACTGAAAGCAATTGGGTCGTGAGTTTCACACCACACTGGGTGGCAACTTCGAAGCTTGTGTCTGTCGACTGTGTGGGTAATCAGACAGGATCTAGGAAGTAGGCACGGACGTGAAATGGATGCGCAGACAGGCCCAAGAATTGATAGTCTCGCTGCCGCCAGATTTGCGTGCTGTTGTTCAGAGATGCCGAAAAAACAGATAACATGCTGATGAGAAAGGTGTTGATATGTGGTACACCGAAGGAGCGTATTATAGATTCGTGACACGTACTTTATGCTAATTTCATGCTGAATGGGACGTTTAGACGGTGCAGCGTCTGAATTTTATGCAGGGAACGCGCTGACCCTAACTTTCGAGATAGATTAAAGCCTAAATCTGCTGACAGAAGTCGATAAGTCTGATTGCTCAGCTGGCGACGCGAATGAACCGAAGACATAGTAAGGCATACAATTGCATAGCTAGGTGGCTATTAGAGTAGACGACAATCCGGACACAGAAACAGTAATAAGCAAGGGATAGTTTCGTTTGCACATTTTGCTGGCTAAATAAAAAAAAAAAAAAAAAAAAAAAAAGGGGGGGGTACTGAATTAAGACAAAATCAAACACCGGCAGTAACGAGTTATAACTCACAGTGTGCACAGCGTATGAGCCTGCGAAGGAAGGGGGCACCCAGGCTGTGTGCTAGCAGCAAGGGAAAGACACGAGTACGACACTGGTGTTTCTGGTGAGTTTAACGATTTGAGCGGAGCACGTTACATGCATATACACTTTGCTGATGATCAAATAAATGCGAACGACCGTCCAAGCCTGGTGTGTCAAAAGGAACATGAGATGTTTGTATGCAAACTAAGGTCGCCAGAGTCAGAAAACAGGTGAAAGCATGAAGACGTGGGAAGGTACTTTTATACCGGCCGATACACATAAGGGCAAACCACTCAACTGTCACAGATAAGATGGTTGTAGAGGAGCAGAGTGATGAAAGGAACAGTACCCGTACGAGGCCGCGGTTTAGAAATAAAAAATCATACTAGGTGAAACAAGCTTTGCAGATTTATTAGTTGGCATCTAGAGAAGCACTCACCGAGACAGGCAATGTGGAATGCAACAGTCTTGAAGGCGGAAATGCACCACGTTCTGCCAAAACAAACTACATGACTGTTTAAGCGAATAGACAAGACTCAATTAAAAGCGGGTAGAAGAGGGGAGTCATGAGTCGAATGAACACACTGGGCACTGGCATTGGTGGTCCCCTGACACAACGGGTTACACAGAATGGCAACTTCACATAGGCACAAACACCATTTGTAACAAACCATGATGAAGGCAGCTAAGAACCACGACTAGCATAGTCTTGCAGTAGGCTAACTACCAATTAGCGTTTAAAACAAGGCTTAAACACGTCTTTATTGAAGCTTTTATCAGCTTGTGGGTGCCGTGTGAAGCATTTGATTTACACCTAATCCCCCGTTTCTGATTTTTTTTCCATTTCTCCTTCTTCTTTTTCTTTCTTTTTCTATTTGCTGCAATCTGCAATTCCCTCAAGCGAATGTTAACTATCTAGATTTTCTCCTTCCAGGGTGAATCTATTGCTTTAGTTACTGTTAATTAAATCTAAATTTAAGTAATCGTAACTGTCTATCGGAGGAAAGACTCATCAAGGATTGGGGTGCTTTTAGTAACACCCCATCACATGCTGCTATTTTGTTCCAAATACCAGAATGATTACCTTGTTTTGTTTATAGCAGTCAGCTAATTTTAAATCCAATTTCCCTGTTGGCAGGCGAAAGAAAGGAGGCTGCAAGCCGCTAATAGTCCGGTGACTGATTCTGCCAAATCTGTCGAGACGCATCACACACAGGAACACAAGATGAGCAATTTGCTACAAATGTGATTCTGTGCAGTGTAGGATGGTTAAGTTCTGAAAGTTAGTCTCAAAACCAAGAACAGAACAAAATATAGACTTAGCAGAAACTCTATACAGAATATAGATGCCCGCCTGTCTATTCCGATCTGCGATGTGCGCCAGGCGGGGCTCCTTCGTAAAACCGAGTGCAAGCTGTCAAAGGAAAACCCACACGTGGGAAGGAGAGTCACAAATCGGGGCAACACTCAACACACAACTAAATTTGACAAAATGGACAACAAAAGAGTCTATACCGGCACAAGGCACAAGTCCACATGAACCGACACAACATATATAACACAGGCAAAACATATGCTGACACAAAAAAAACAAAAAAAACCAAAACTATTTTAGCATTCACACTCTTTTTTGATCTTGTAGTAGTCTCTAGCCCTTTCTCTCAACACCAGTGTGTCAAAACGTGCAGATGCTCAGACTAACTGCCCAGAATGCAGAACAGAGAGTGCTGGCCAGGCGTCGTGAGGAACACCCCCTTACCCAGGCCCGACGACCACCTACTGAGCCGAAAGCGGCTGGACGCGGAGAGGTGTGTGCCTCAGACTCAGGACTCGGGCGGGAGTTGTGGCTACAAAAAGCTCGCCAAGTTCATCATCTTCCTAAATAGCCAAAAACAACAACCTACACTGGGTTCCTGTGGAAGGGCAGGAGGTAAGTGATTTCAAAACGGCCTGACAGAGAAGATCACACAAAAAGAGAAAACGGAAAAAGAGAAGAGGGACAGAAAGCAAGGCGGTACAAAAGCCCCACAAGGAGCCGCACCGCAATGGATTACAGGACCGGAAATCAAAAGCGTGTTAAAAAGGCAACTGTACAGCGCATGCTGAACAGACAAAGCACCGTGAACAAAGGTCCAAAAATCTACCATCGTGTAAAGGAGGCAGCCCACGATGCGGAGCAGATATACTCAGGTGAAAGAAGTGCGATCACCGTACCTGAGTGCGATACACTAGACAGTGAGTGTCATGCGCTAAAAGTGAGAGAGCACACACTGTGGACGGTAGACGCAGCACTCAGTAACAAACACGTGGCCACGAGCTACTGTAACGATGCTCGACAGAGAACTACCAGACGCCTACAGCGGACATGAGACGAGCAGCATCAGCAACTCAAAGATTAAGAACACCCTACGCAGCGCATACGCAATAGACAGAAAAGAAACCGGTAAAGCCAAAAACTCGCCTGCCCTGATAAAGAATCGCGAAACAAGCATTACAAGCGCGGTGCGAGCCACGCGCGCGACGTGTCCTCCCCAAGGTGATAACAACGAGACAGAACACGAACTGTCAACTACCTAATAGGCCAAGCTGAGGCCAGCCGCGCAAGTCGCGCATGCCATGTCAGACCACGCCGACAAAGGCGACAACAGTCTATTGAGATGACAGAGCAATAGCCTGAAAAATCCAAGCGCGCGCATATCGAGCATTGGTGTGCTGGTAAAGCCGCAAGTGTGTTGAACCTACACTTACTACGAAGCTACTGGCAGCACCAATCTAATAGTACACAACAGCTGTAGGGAGAACCCGAATTTAAAGATGTGGATGGTCTTCGCCAAGCAAGACCCGGCAATCGAACACACTGTGATACGACTCCCGCGCGAGAGTGACGTGAAACCTGGCTACATCAGAGAGGGCGAGCATAAAACGCTGAGATCCCGATCAAACCAAGACAAAATACTAAAATGTTACGTGAACACACACATCACTAGTGCGATGCGGACAAGACGATACACAGTTCATCTGAGCCGGTTTGAATCGCGTTGAAAGACGAGACAATAACAAACTAACCTACCTTTAGCGACGAAATCCTAATTCGTCGTTTATTATAAACAGCGAAGTCTAAGCAGAGTGCTGACGACGAACCATCGGATTATGACAGCTCATATAAATTATACCGAGACGAGATCGATCGTCTGATCGTTGGCGAAGAAATCCCCTGCTTCCTACTCAAGTGAGTATCGAGCGATCTCGACCGCATTTCCTGATTTAGCCTTATTAGTTTAGTATCATTGGATGTCCTCATCGTAACCTCATTAAGCAGTATTACGTAACCGCTTATCATCAATGCCGCAACCAGTCTGCTAATAGAAGCGATAAACAGAGCTTAAGGGGCCTTCGCTACGGAATACATTAAAAGTTTAGTGCTATAGAGGTGGTTTAAATCCGTAAGAAACTACCTGATTTTAGGACTAAGAAATCCTAATCTCTTGTTAGTGGTCGGCACTATGTGGCGTAGGGGTAGGTACATGACACGCCAATCTCGATTAGCAGCTCAGATAAATGGTACCCAGAAAGGATCGTCTGATCTTGGGCACGAAACTGAAGATTCAGCCCGTTTTTCTCAGTGCACAGCTGAGGTAGACTATATTACGTGTGCGTACGAACCTCATTTCACTGATTTAAGGTCTTATTATGTGTTACGTATCATTTTATTTCATTTTGATTCGTTCATGTGAACATTTACGTAAAATTAATGGTGTTGTTCTAGCGTAGCTAACTATGAATCCATCATTGCCTGTGAAGTGAATGTGCTGTGTTGAGTAATGAATGAATTTGTATGGGACATGCATTGAGTTTCCCATGCATGCTCACAGCAATGCAAGTTCTGCTCCACTTGCACCTGATGTGACCTTGCATTGGTCTCCTAGCAACACGTTACCCCGGAAGTGTGAGCAGACTCTTCCGGTTAATCTGACTACAGCATCCACTTCACAGACCCGTGCGTAAACAAATAATTGCGTGTAACTAACGCTAACTCTTGAGCTAAGCCCTTTACCTCAACTGCTAGGTGTTAGCATCTGGCTAACGCTTAGATAGGCGTGTAACGTGTAACTTTCTAACCACACCTCTCTATCCCTCTCTCTCTCCGTCACTCCTGGCGTCACTTCCTGTTGATGCCATCACAGGTCCCTGTGGGACCCACCACATACGTGGTTTTACTTGATGTATTTTTTTTTTTTTTGACTTTATTCTACCTTTTTTTTTTATTGCATTTATTTACATTTGTTTTGCATGAATGTACCAATTCAGCTAAATTTATTTGTATTAAATTTGAGATTTAATAATCAACTTTTTATTTATTTTTAGTTTTTTTTTTTTTTTTTTTTATTCATTTTTTTTTTTTTTTTTTTTTTTTTTTTTTTTTTTTTCCCTTTTAATTTCCTACAGCTCTTAGTACCCCTTTTTATTTATTCATTTTTTTTTTTTTGTTGTTTGTTGTGTTTTCCTTTTACCTTATTTTAGTATTTTCACCCTCACCATCGTCGCTTTTGGATAGGATTACAGTATTTCTAGCAACTGTCGTTTCCTTAACGTGTTATACAGGTTATTAGTAGCATAATCCCGGTTTCCTCTCTACTTCTCCTCACGCCTCATTGCCAGGCCTAATACGTTGAAGGGCAGCTACCATTGCAACACAATGTATGCTAACATAAAACTAGAAACAATTCCTACTGTTTCTTTTTCTTTTGACGAGGTTTTTGGTGGGTCCCTGCTAGTTTAGCTACCAGCCTAACCCTAGGGTTATGAAGTCCATTGCAGCATCACACACAAGTGAAACCTGCATAGCCATATCTCTTAGAAACAAAACTAAAATAAGTAAAAATGTTCCTTTTTTTTTTTTTTTTTGTTCATCTTATTTTATTTCAGTTTCGGCATAGTGACCAAACCCGTGAACCATCAATAGTATAAGGGGGGAGGGAGAGCCCTGATCATCATCTGACCCCTGCTTCGGCCCTCAACAAGTTACTCAGACTCTAGGAGCCTATGTGTGTTCACCGAACACAAAATTCCTAAGCAACGGCCTACCTCACTAAAGCGTGTCTCCCACCGGCCTCAGTCATACCTGTGAGCAGAGCGGCAACTAACAACATCCATTTAGGTTTATATTTAGATAGTTCCCCTTAGTGATAGTTTAACACCTCTGTACGTACCGGCATTTGCCTTGTGTCTCTCTCTCTCTGTTGTTCCCACAAGTGTGCCAGTATGTCACAGACATTCCACCCACTCCACAAGAGGGCCACGGGCAGCAGGTCATCTCAGAAAGAAGCCCACCCGGAGTTGTCACCGAATCTTACCGAGCACTCGTAAGATGAGGGAAGCAATCAGCAGAGCTCACCAACTGCGAGCTCGCAGAGACGTCCCTAGACCATGGGCCGAAAGGGGAAAGGAGCAGCCTTCGTCTGACTAAGTAAGGGAAAAAGAGAGCGCGCACTAAGGTCGAGAACACAGAAACAGGGTGTCGATCCGATCATCGATCCTCGGTCGCCCGGCCCAAGCACCCTCGAAGAGAGAGAACCTCAAGAACCAGAGAAATGTATAAGAGTTAGCTGAAACTGCAGGTCACAGAATTCTGCAGAGAACTGACACCTTCTCAACGAGAGAAAGCACAGAACGGAGGCAAAGAACCTCACAGAATGGTGCGAAAGAAAGAAATCACCAGTCTTCACAGAAGCTCTAACAGCTGCT
>JADLZN010004524.1:0-29269 GCA_018155175.1 Sinocyclocheilus anophthalmus
TTTTTTTTTTTTTACATGTTTACATGTGCATGCTCGAATATTATCCCATAACAGTTTGAATGACTTTGCCAATTTAAGGCAGATCCAGCTCTCAACAGTTGTGATATTGAAACGTAGAATCTGTTGCCCTTTTAAACAGGCAGTCACGGCTGGTCTGAAATGCAATTATCAAAAATCTGACCCCTCAAGACCAGACCAAACCTGTTTAAATTTTTCTATCGATTTGCCTGTGTACCTACTCTGAGGCAGGAACATTAGCCAGATCTTCTTATTGAAGCTTGATCTACAACTCCGTAACGGTAGTTAGCAGGGCAACCGTTTGCTCTAAAACACCAACCTAAACCGTTGCCTTTGACCTCCTGACTGCCAACTATTCCATGTCAAACACAAATAATAATAAAACAAAACGGGTAAGGACCCCAGTTGTTTGTATAGGTGCAGTACGGGACAACTTCTGCATCACAAAGCGGTTACCAATACGCAACATCACGAGATAAACAAAAGATAAAAAATATTTTCATTCGTACAGCACGCATTTAAAAGTTTCCCAATTCCCGCACCTCTGACTCTATATGGAAGCGTGTTTGCCGATTTCACATTGCTGAGGAACATGAAATCATTTATTGGCTAGAAAAGCCACAAGTTAGTTATGCGATCAAAAGTCGGTGTTGCTCTCAGGATACGGAACAGAAAACATTCGTATAGGCCTGTCGGCGCTCATCTGACTGCTGCTGGCGCACTAAAAGGCCAACAACCAGATAAACGCTGAAAACCGTAGCGCTTTGGTATAGGAATTTGATGCTATTGTGTACAATGTACATTGTGTGTATTAATACAATTATTTTTCCTCACGCATTTATTGGCTTGAAATCCGTATGCCATGTTTACTCATTCCCTCGCTCAAAGCCTAATCAGTGGCCATAGTTGTCACAACAACAAAATGTGTCAGTTAGACTGGAGAATTCCCAAAAAACCTCAAAAGCTGAAAATAATTGCAAAATGCCAACATCAGGAACTTCATTTGACTTGACGGCCGTCCGCGGGAAGAAAAGGCATTTTGTTTTTCGAATAACTATTTTCCAATTAAAAAAACTTGATTGACATCTTCAGAAACCCAAGACCTTTGTGAATGCATACTTAGGATAGGACAAAAAAACCACACAGGCTTGGAAATTCTAACCGCTCATAAAAACACTATCCGAAACCGGATCTTCACTTTATTGCAGCTGAAGGATGTGGTTGAGGTCGAACGGAGAGAAACGTCATAGAGAGATAAAAAGGCAAATACACAAGTCACAAAGTAGACTTGTGTGAGGTCACGCTGGCCGCTCCTGCAACCCACCAAAACGCTCGAAATCATACAACATCCAATCCACCGAGTTCCAGTGGAAAAGGCTCATGAGGAAAATAGGCAGCCAAATGTCAGTCTTTTTTATTTTTTTGGTAGGTTTTCATTCCTCACTCATACTGCAATTATATACCTATTCAAAAACGTATTTTAGGGGGGGGGGCATAAAGGGTGTTAGTTCACCCAAAAATGATAATTGTGTCATTAATTACTAACCCTCATGTCGTTTCAAACCCGTAAGACCTTCGTTCATCTTCAGAATGCAAATTAAGATATTTTTGATGAATTCTGAGAGCTCTCTTACCCTCCATAGACAGCAATGCAACTGAAATGTTCCCAAGTCCAAAAAACGTAGCAAGGAGATCTGTAAAATAGTCCATGTGACATCAGTGTTTCAACTGTAATTTTACGAAGCTACGATAATACTTTTTGTACGCAAAGAAACAAAAATAACGACTTTATTCAACAATTCGTCTCCCTTCGCGTCACCCTGGAGCCATTTTGGAGAATATCAGCTGGACGTAAACAGCGTATGCTATTCTGTGTCAACTGCGTCACGCGGTTTTCTACGTTGTTTATACTTTGATTTGAACGAAAACATCGTATCTGCGTGACGCAGCCGACACAGAATAGCATACGCTGTTTACTGTGAACTAGGTCAGACCGAAGGGGTCAAAAGTTGCCTAAATATTTGTTTGAAAAGGCAGTTGTACTTCCTCCTCAAGCTCGTGCGCTACACCTCTGAGTGCGCTCGACTCTGGCCTGGCCTGAGCGGACCGCTGTGTGTCTTTGTGTGGGGGAGTCAATGATTATCTCCCGGCTGGACGAGGACTGTGGCGCGCTGCCAGTACAGTGCAGCAACGTCCCTCTTCCCTTTGTAGACGCTTCTAATCTGGTGAAAGCCTCTCCCCTGAGACCATCCCATGATAATGTCATAGACACAGAGGGTATAATAGAGCAATTTGTTTACCTTCCAAAGCCTTGATCTCTCTCAAGCCTGCCTTTCTCTATCTCTCTTGCTCTTTCACACGGAGCTCTGCACTGCTGGAGTGGAATGAGAACATATTGATCGGTGCTCGAGTTTCAATAGAGCACCGCAAATTAAACGCAATGGAAAACAAATTTGTTTCGGGATTGTCACTCTGTTGTTGAGCTAAAACGTCCCAACTGAGATCCACTTAAGGGAATAGTTAACCCCAAAATGAGAATTCTTTCATGAATTACTCAGCCTTATGTTGATTTAAACATGTAGGAATTCATGTGTGATTTAGAATATTATTTCCTTTAAAAATAAAAGAAAAAGTCCCTGTACTGCCCTGTCATTTCTCTGCCGTCCTATTAAGGTAAAAAGCCAAATAATAAATACACAAACAAACAAATAAAATAATTATATACTTAAAATAGTCATAATAAATAAATAAAAATTTAATCAAATAAATGGAGAGAATTTTTCTTTTTCCTTAAAATGGGCAGTTATTTTAATTAACATTTTTAAAAGGAGATAATTTTATTATTATTTTTATTTATTTTTTAATTTTTCCCCCCCCACTTGTTACACTTACACTTCAAAAATAACGGGCCTAAAAATTGCTTATAAATCCCTCATTATGCTATATTATCACCGAATCTTAGATTCAATCTTTTTGTCAACTTGTTTTCTTTCAATTGCTACAGGTTTTTATTTCTTTTTGTAACTGATTGATCATAGGTCTGATTAATCTGAGCTTATACACCTCCGTTTTTGAGTGAACGTTGCCAAAATTATCGACAAATACTACTTTATTTCCACTCAGAAAAGCTCAGATCAATGCGGCCTATGATTAATCAAAAGTCAATATATTATTTTACAAATGTCCATATATATTCTTTACTTCCATTGAACATAAACAATCCATTCAGCAACAATTTAGTAAGTCAGTTAAATTAGACGCTATTTACACAAAAAGTTTTTTTTTGTTTGTATTGATCACAATAAGTGTATGTGTAAAATGTTTTTAAATATATTTGACTGTTACAGGTTATGATATGCAGTTTGTGGACTGTCAGCATGTACAGAACAGGCCCAACGGAAGTCATGTGATCCATAGCAAATCAAAACAGATCTAACGTGTCAACTAGCGGCAGCGCTAACTGACTAGTCGGCACAACCCCTACCTTTACAGTCTGAACAGCAGCGGATTTGATACAAACTCGCACCAACTCTCTTCAATCCCCATCAACACTGTCGCCCCCACCAGCGCTCATTCCTGTTACTGCTCTCATCTGCTTTTCAACCGCTTTCTTTGTCTTTTGCAGTTTGGTCACAAATTGTTTGGGGTTGGGGTGTGCAGGAAGGTACGGGGGCAAATGTCAAAAGCAGTCTATTTATGGGTGTGTAGGATGTGGGGGGGTGGAGCTAGGGGGGACGGGGGAGGAGCTAAGAAGTTGGGGTGTGGGTGTTACAGCACAGAGAAGCGATGTGGTATGGCCCTTCCAGCACCGACCATAAAAAGACCCAGGTGGTTTTGTAACTCACTCTTTTAAAGCAAGGAGAATTAAGTCTTCAGGGGAATAATCCCAGCTGAAGTTGTTGCCGTCTGACTCCAGGGTACACCCCTCGAGTACAAGTTGACACTTTATACAAGGAGCGCCGGAGATGACGGGATAAAGGAGAGACAAGGGACCTATGGCAGCATAGTGAGTAAATGCACCGACAAAGCGCGGCGGAGCAGCCGGCAAGCTGTGCTGGAGCGTCCAGAGAATGAAGAAATGGTAGGGAATAAGACAGAAAAACACAAACGAAGGGGTGGAGCTGAAAATTGGGAAACCATCGAAAGGTGTCACCTTGCCAACCGTTCACAGAAGAAATTCCAGAGGAAAGGATGCGCGAGAAGGGGCGGCCTGACAGGCGGCCACTTGTGGACACCCCCAATTCAACAGCCCGCCAGGACATATGCACAAAACCACAAACAGCCGAAGCAAACCGCGTCTGCTCTTGATAGGCAATTCAACTTCCGCACCACTGATCCACCGCCGAAGTAGAATGCGCCAAAAATAATGGAACACGACACGAACATATGATATCAGTACACACCCGTTTCAAACTTTAAAGCCTCTTTGTGGCAGTGTGTCAGCAGAGAACTTATGACCAACTCCAAGGACATGTGCACACACAAAGCTAAAAGCCTCGACAGCCTTGGCAAAAAAGCCGGGGGGGCAGGCCAAATATCACAACAAGTGGGACCGCTAGCCACAAACCCATCGAAGAGAAATGTTGTGCACCGGGAACTGAATAAAAAGCGTGACCAGTGATGGATGTGTTGGTATCGACAATATGTTGGACGATACACATTGAGAAATCATATATCAATAATTTGGACCCATATTCTTTTTGTAGTGTGCTACCAAGGATACCCCAGCGGCTAAGAGACTGCTTGTGGGCTCCAGCAAAAAAAAAAAAAAAAAAAAAAAAAAAAAACACATACTTGGCGCGCAACAACAGGGTGTGATTGCAAAACACCTGGTGTTGCCAAATGTTAATGCCTGTTAGATTGTGTGGTTGGGTGTTAATAAGAATTGGTGTGTTTGTGGTTTGCAAAAAGTGGGTCAAGGCCATATTAGGGAGTGTTTCAAGGTTTGTGTGTGGGTCTGGTTGGTTTGCATGGACATTGCTTCACAAAACTGGGGTGAGCAATGAACAAAGTGGCCATTTGTGTGGGTGACACTGAAAAGAAGACGGGAAAACTAGATCACAAACCGATTGTTGGCACAGATTAGTAAGGCATAAATGAATGTCCTTTACTTCATTATAGGACACATATATACGAGACAATCAATTGTAAAACACGCTGTGCTAATTCCGCGTGAACAAGTCAATTCCCAGGCGGCTCGGGCTACACCAATGTATGAGCACAGGAGGGAACGTAGGCGTGGGGGGTCGGGGAACTGGGCACTTTAGAATACATTGCCACCTGAAAACGCATACATTTGTGAATAGCCAAGCAAATCGTTTTTGCATTACCGCCAAATCCAGTATCACTGTGTCGTTTGGGAATAGTCAGGCAGGCGAGTAGGTTGGCTGATCGGGGTGTGGGGGTGTGGTGTGTATGTTAGCAGAACATCAGGTATAAGTGTTCGCTTGGGGTTTATGGTTAGAAGTGAATTTGGATGGGTCTGCGTGGTGTGAACCTATCGTGTGTGTTATAATGATCTGGGTTACACTGGGTTTTACGTAAACCTTGTGTTTACAGGTACTTTGTGGTTTGTGTGGAAATACCGGGGTCGTTGGTAGCCGTATATGTACCGATACAGGGGGGTAGAGGGGGGGTTGAGTTTAGGTGGAACATCACTACAACCGGAGAGGGGGGTGAGTTTGATGGTGGAGAAGGGGTATGGGCTAAGGTGAAGAGGAGAGTGACGATATGCAAGCAAGTGCTGGGGTAGAAAAAGTCGTAACCTGATCTGAGGGTACAAATTGACGACAACTTGGCGGCGTATATAGCCAAGGAGTAAGGACCCGACCTTCACAGACCCAACAGAACTAAAATAGACGAAGTATCGGCTGTTGATCTACCAACGGCACGTGCTCTGCGGCGTGGAAACTGCTGACTCTGTACAGGGGGCAAGGAGTCAGCAGGGCTGTCCTGGTTTGAATCGTGCCGCTGCAAAAATCTTTTGGGAAAGATCACAACCTATCGTCCTCTTTAGCTACCGGTATGGTGTGAACTAGCGCTTTGTGTCAAACTAATCATTCCTTATCCTTGTCTTATAGTTGGATCGGGCTGTGTGAACGGACGACCGTGATCCTAGAGTCTACCACATTGCGTGATGTTAAGGAAAAACATGGGCAGTTTGGGTCAACGTGTAAAAATTTGGCGGTTTTTTTAGCGCAGGGTTTGGGGGGGAGTAAACTAGCTACAGAGCGAGGCTACTACAGTGACCGCAGCATTTGTCAGAACAGAATGCATTGCCTAAAAGGTTTGATGAAACCAGCAACGTGCCCCAAGTGATCCCATGTATTGCCGAAGTGCCGTTTCCTGGCAGTATTTAATGGTACTGTGACTGGGGATGTGGATCATGATCTGCAGATTAGAAAATAGCGAAGTTGGCACGATAAAGTACAAGTGTGGGTCTCCCAAAATAAAGAATCGACTCTGAATCCCACGTCACGGGTACAACATGTCTGCTAATGCGGGCCGATGTGTCGAAGCGTTGGCCCGGCCATTGACCGGCGGAGGGGCTTGAACAAATTCCCACAAAGCTACGATAATCACTGCGACAACGTGGGCAGTCTGAGGGGAGGGAGAGGGTGGGAAGGACTTCGTCGAAATTGAGTTTCACGCGGGGAGATGACTGTGCAGCAGACAAAAAAAAGAGGACAAGAAAAAGACAGCGGCCTTTGCTGGTGAGAGACGGCAGTGATCGGGAGATGCATTGGTGTATTTGGACCAGCGGCTAGCCACTGAAATCACAACCTGGAACTATGAGGAAAAAATGAGATTTGATATTAGTCGTAAGTAGAGTGTCGTCAAATCGACGTTGAATAGGCCGATCTGGGTCCCGACCACGCGCTGTAGCCGTAGACCAAGTACAACAGACGTAGGCCATCTGACACAATCCTGGAGCGAGGAGCAGCTCACAGAAAGGATAGGGTTTTACGAGACACGAATCTTTGAACTGCTTCGAACTAATCTTTGAGAAATCGCTGAAATGAGGGGCTTAAATGAATCATATGATGTTGGAAACGAAAGCTTGTTTTTTGACCTGCGATGCATGTAATACCTATTTATAGTGACTCCGCAAACCAAATTAGGGGAACCATAAAAATGGCATAACAAGGGCACTTTGAAAGTAAACAAATTTAAATTATGAGTAGCATATAGCTTCATAAAACACAGTTCCTCAACTCAAAGTTCTGAGATAAATTGTTTCAGAAGAAAGCGTAACTTTTAAACGTTTGATGTACAATCAACTGAAGCCACGCTTGCCTCCGACTGACAAAAAGCCATATTCAGGTTTCCATTTAATTTGTTGGGATGCGTCAGACTCCAGTGTCAGATGGCTGACAGAGGCGGTGAAATATCCAGGGGTCAGATGCACGGCTGATAAAGGCCCCTCAGCAAAAAGGGCCGTGCGTGCCGATAGGGTGGGTCGGCTGCCCAAGGATCACCAAAAGGGGGGGGGCCGGGATTTGGGGGGTATTGTCCAGCCTCAGACACTGCGGAGTTCACGCTCGCGCTGTGCGGCTGGATGGGAGGGGGGGCACTTCAGCGAGCAAGCTCACGACACTGTGGGGGGGGTTTTGAGCAATTGCATAGGGTGGGTTCACACCAGCCCGCACCTACCTGGAACGACCGGGAGTCCATTCGCGGAGAAGCCTGCGCTTTCACGGACAGAGGACAAATCGCAGTGTACACGAAGAAGATGGTGAGTTGAGTGCTCCCTGTGCAAGTTTTGCTGGTAGCCGGGGTCCCTAAAGAGCGCGCCTCTCAGCAGGTCACCTCCAACACACTGCATGAAGACTGGCTTGAGGGTGTTGTTTTGGTTGACCGAAGGAAACACACACACCCTACAACAAACCTGCACAACGAGACACAAAACAGAAAACGCGGTCTATGAGTTAGCATCCAAGAAACTAAGCACACGTAGAAGAGGCAAGGTAAGCTTAAACTGGGGGAACGGACAGATAATGAATTTATTCAGGGATGCGAAGTCGGGAAGGTTTTCGTGGGAGGATTCTAACATCGGTGAGGTAAAGACTGAGAGGACCGTGCGAAATAAAACACCCAGGAGCACATAACGAGGTTTGGTTTCAAAGAATAGGGTCCGTGGTCTCAAGAGTGTTAAATTTGAGTTGTATTATAATTGAGTAAACAAGCATGATTGGTTCGGATACTTTACTAGAAAAAAGCAAGATTACTTACCGTAAAACATACATAAGCTGCGAGGCCGTGACAACCGGGTAAAAAAAAAAAAAAAACAGAAATGCTGGTGCGAGGAAGAACTGTGCGACGATGGTGAGAAGCAGTTAGTGAAGACGAGAGTGGGTGATTGGAGGAGAATGGGAGTGAAGAAAAGGAATGAGCATGAGGAACTTAACGGTAGAGCGTGCGAGCAAGGGCCAGGTTTGGTGGGTGGGGGGTTCAGGAAGAGGTGGGTTAAGGAGGAGCGGCCTAAAGTGGGTAAAGAAAGGGCAGCTTAGCTAATTTTTAGAGGGGTGAGAGGTTGTTGCCTAAGCCTGCCCTGAGTTAATGGAATGTAAAAAAAAAACACACTGGACAATATGCCGGAGAAAAGAGACGCTCATCCCTCAGAGTGAACTTCATAAGCACGTGCCAACACTCTCGTTTTTTGTATAGAAAAGCATGCACCCTGAGATGACTAATTTTGTGTTCGAAGCCGTCATAGCAGAGAGAAACAATCGTGTTCACAACGGCATTAAGCCAATTTTCAGGCACAAATAGGAAGGGCATAAGCAAGAGGCAGGCATGACATGGTAGGAGGGCCCGCACGCTCCGCCCCCCTCGCAAAAACATCTGAACAAAGAAAGTGTCAGCACGACACATAATGGCTGAGAAAGCCACGTTTGGATAAATGATGTGATGTTCCAGTTACAGTGGATCCCCATACATGGACCCAGGGCGCAATTATACCGAACATGATTACCTGCCGGCGGGCGCTACCGAGGCTTGAAACATGAAAAGCTTTTGTAAAAAGCAAGCTACGCACTCGACTACTAAATATAAAACGCCCGCTACAACGGCCATGTCACGGCCGTCATACAAAAAGATACAACCACTACAGTAATACCGCAACGTAAGGACAGAGCTGGCCCATCTGCTCGCCCCGTGATAGACAAAGATGAGACAGAAATAGAGTAAAAGATAAATAGAGGGCCCGGGGCGCTGGGGGCGGGTTTTAGGACTGGCGCGGGAGGCGGGGCGTGTGCAAAAGTTGAAGGTGCCCGCCTAATGGGGCCGGCTAACTGGGGAAGTGGACTCCCTGCAATGACCTCCGACGCCAAAGGATGGCACATCATGTCTGGCCAAACAGCCTCGTAGCCGTCTGATGCTATGGGAAAACTCATACGCGGCGATACTGGTGTGTACGGAAGGCCCTGCGAGTGGGGGAACTTGCGTACTGGGCTAACGCTTGGCCAAAACCCCGGCAACCTACTCTGGGCGGTAGGATAGGAGTATGAAATTGGTGTCACTTGCAACCGGCACGTGGGGGCGCACTTCCGGGAAGAGATATGGTGCATTGCTAAAGCAAAGGAGGGGATGTTAAAAAATGACACATTTCCCCCAAATAATTGAAAACAAATCCGATAGTGGGAATTTCAGTGCAGGCAATGCGACCCCGCCCCACCCCCCGCCAGAGATGATTATCCCCCGTGTGTGTTTATCAACAAACAAACAAACACCTTCATGAGAATTCTTCGCCTTCGAGCTCAGCTTTTGCTGGATTATCGCCCATAACGATGTTTAATGGGGGCTCGCCTTTGAAACGCGCACAGCGGGGTGCCTGCAATGTTGGATGAACTTTCCTGGCACCCTTTTCAGCCAGCAGTGAACACACCAAGACGTTTTATTACGGCCTAAATAAACCCTGCACCATAATTCGAGGGTTAATATGTATTCTCACAGTGTGCCTTCCCGTGGGTTACAAACTGGGTTTTGCCCTGTACGGGCTCGCCCAACTCAAACAACAGGATTCGGGACCGTAGATTGCAAAACGTGTCAGAGTGTCGGGTTTGGGGGGGGGGTTTTGTTTTACCCTAAGGTGTATCAGAGCGGAACCAGGCGGGGGGGCACGCGACGAGAGAGGACTAGCGGCTGGAGCAATGGATGCATCATCCGAATCAGCATTTAGGACGGCGGTACTCGAAAATTAGTCGGAAATGCCGGGACATGGAGGGTCATGGGTGGTGGACTGCAACCGGCCAAGACGTTATGTGTTGACTGGAATGTGTGTGTCGGACTGGGGGAGGCCACGTCCTAATACCGGTTTGTAAAAAAGGGGGGGAAGTATTTACTAGGATCAAGACGGACGGGCCAGGGAAGCACAATAACTGTCCGGGGCATAACCGAGAAACAGAAAGTGGTAGAGGGGCGGAGGGGGGGTGGGTTACAAGGAAGAACCTGAGGCGATCAGGACGGGTGGGTCTTTTAAAAGGGAAAAAAGAAGGGGAAAAAAAAAAGGGGGAGACACCCCAAAATTTGTGTGGGGTTGGGAAGGTAAGTGGGGAACCCACGAAAGGGGGAGAGAAGGTCAGGGGATGTGGAGAAAAGGGGGGGGGGGGAAAAAAAAGAGAAAAGGGGAAAAGGGGGGGGGGAAGGGAGGGGAGAAGGGGGAAGAGAGGGAAGAAAGGAGGGGGGGGAGGGGAAAAGGGGGGGGGGAAAAGGAGGGGAGAGGAGGAGAAAAGGGAAGAAAAAAGGAGGGAAAAAAAAAAAAAAGAGAGAGGGGAAAAAAAAGAAAGGGGGGGGGATAGGAAAAAAAAAGAGGGAAAAGAGGGGAAAAAAAGGGGAGGAGGGAAAAAGAAGAAGAAGGAAGGGAGGGAGAGAGAGGAAAAAAGAGGAGCAAAAAGAAGAGAAGAAAAGAAGGCAAGCAAAAAAAAGGAAAAAAAGGAAAGCGGGGAGGACAAGCAAGAGGAAGACGCCTGAGGAAAAAAAGGAGCACGTCTCTCTCGCAGACATGGCTTTAACAGTTCTGTAATGGCTGTCTTTCCCCGCTCTGCTCCACAGCATGGGGGCCTGCTCTTATATATCCACTTTATCTGACTTGAGAAACAAATAAAATGTATTATGCTGGAAGGAAAATGCAGCAAGACACAAAAGTCATCTTTAAGGTATGCACATGACTGCCAAAGCATGGTCAGAAAAGTGACTTTTCCTGCAATTGGGTGAACGAAAAAGGAAAAAGGAAAAAAAAAAGGGTGTGCGGTTCCAGTGCGGCAGAGAACAGCTGAACCAGTGTTTGGACACACACGGAAAAGGCCCTCCCACCAGCGAGTCACTGTGATGTCATAAAGAGGTGCCACAAGCGAACAACAACAGCGCAGTACAGTGCAAAAAAAAAAAGACTAAGCAGAATGAATGACGTGTGACAAATGTGAGCAAGGTTCAGTTCGAGCTGCCTCACTTTTGGGAAGCACAGGGCGATTCGGCTCAGGTGGGCAGGCGCTCGCTCTCGACGGGAAACTGTGCCAGCTCTGCCTGCGCTCCATAAGCCACCCATCAACCTTTCCTCTTGCTCAAGACTGGGGTTAACTAAGCAGGCCGGCTGGTCAAAGGCTGCCCTACAGGCTCCCGTTGAGGACGAATATGTGTATGCATGCCAGGATTGTAACATTATCAAATACAAATTCAGACTGGTTTCATTATGGTTAATGTAAGTCAGTCAGTCAGCGTTGAAACAAAGACATGCTCATCCGTGGCGTGTGTGTGGTGTGGTTGTGTGTGTGTGTGTCATGCTAATTGCACATGCGGTCATTAACGATTTTCTCAGTACTTCCAGCCTAACTACGGCTTTTAACAAGGACTTCTTATCAAAGACAAACTTACATCTCATAGATTATGTGTGAGGAGTTATACGTCTCTAATGGCTCACGCGCCATTAGTCTGTTCACCAGCTCTCGTGTGTGAAAGCATATTGTGCACATACACATTCGCATACACATGTCAGCCATTTTGCCGGTAAAATCCCAGTTTTGAGTGCTGACAGGCTGTGTCTTCCACACAGCTTCCATTGTTGCTTTACAGTGTTATGGCTTGATTTTATAACTTGTGTCAAAACATCATAAGCTGCACAAGAACTTTTTGATTTGTTATCCATTGCTATTTTATTTCTATGTGCAACTTTCTTTCTCTATCTCTCTTCAAAGACAGCATCATAATGTAAACAGGGAAAATTAAAGCCCACATTTAAGGGAAAGAGGAAAGACATTGCCCTCTAATGAAATAAAGAACCTGAGAATAAAACATTAAACAGGTTTCAAATGTGCAAATAAATAAATACCATCATGCAAAAATGCATATATCTGCAAGACATCTCTGTGGCAGTTTATATGTGTCACTTCACTGTAAATTCAAATTAATAATTATGAATGTTCAGACACAATATTTGTTTCAGTGACGTCATTTACTGTATATATTGTATCTGGAAGTCATAAAATTTCCCCTTTTTTTTTTTTTTTTGAGACAGAGCCAGGCCTCATTTGAGTCCATTATTGATTAGACACGCAACCCCAACTGGTTTCAAAATAATTAATTGTTTCCAATAATAATACAAATACATAACACACATTGCACGCTCTTTTTTCCTTTAGAATTACACTTTCACATTTAAAATGTGACTATGCTATTGAAATTGCAAAACGGTTATTAATGGTTAAAATAAACCTACAGAGAGAGAGAGAGGAGGGGGGGGGGGCGAATACAACCTTATACCGATTTCTCTCTGAAACTCAACTTATGCTATCTTATGATAATCTATCAAAGACAGAGCTTTAACTCAGTGACTTGGGGCTGCGGTATCAATAAGCGCACAGAATAGTCTTTTCAAGCAGAAGCATTAAACCCTCATCGCGAAACAATGAATGGCCTGATTAGATCAAGCTCTTTGGTAACTCCTCGTTTATGGCCCCTTGATTCGTTCCCTAATATATAGTATCCAGCCCCAGATGCTGGTTTGTGCTTTAATTTGCAGCCGACTTAACATTTTAAATAGTGTTTAATTACACACATTATAGTTAGATATTTGACTGGCATTGAGGGATGAAAAATACTAAAAGTAGTGACCGACGGTGTCCCCCCCCCCCCCCCCCCCCCCCCCCTCATTAACGGGGGGACCACAAAAAAATCATATTCAAGACGCTTCTCGGCCATACCTGCAATTTGGTAGGCTAATTACGAAACGGCAAACTTTGAGCTGAGAGAATAAGCGAATTAATAATAATAATCATAATGATAATAATAATAATAATACATTTGAAATGTGTGTAGGCCTATATTACATAACTTGCGTTTTAAAAATAGCTTCGACATAGCCTATTTTAAGAAGAACAGGCTATAAGAAAAAACGTAACATGTATAATTGTAAAGAATCATTTTAATTATGCTTTTTTCTAAAATAATAATAATACACAAATTGTTATATCGTCTGCATACTCTCTCCATCATTTAAATGTAAATGAATTCAGATAAATATGAAACAACAGTACATTAAATCTCCATGCATCCGTGAGCAACTGAATTTATTGTAAACACTGGAACCCGTAGACTTTAATAAACACCTTAACTCAATGATATCGGAGACAGATTGAATGCAGTCATAAAGTAAATGTGTCAAATATAAATCCGGAATAGCAGAACACTGTGTTGTTCAAAACAATGAGATGAAACAATTTATAGGCTACATGAAATAAATAAAAGTATCGAATAGGCTATGCCAGTGGTTTTTAATGAGCGCTTGTGTTTTAAGGATTGTGTCACTTTACTGACCTCCAACACAAAACCGAATTTATCGCGAATGACCAACAACAAAAAGACGAAACACGACAGTCTGACCTGCTAATAGCGATTCTAGCAAGTCTACAGAAGGTGTGCTTGAGAAAATATCGGGGCCCACTTTTCTGTCTCAAACAAACTGAGTAGGATGTGCGTTCTCCAGGCAATTTGAATCAACAGGTCACGGGCCCACGCGTGCTTTCCTGCATATCTTCAGATACTAAAATGTCTTGATATTTTAATAAGTGTCGCATTTAAGCATATGGCCAATGAAACATGCATTATGAATACTGTGCACTGTTGCATCTGTTTCACACAGCGCTTGTTTAAGCTATCGTCAGCTAAAAAATAAATGCATTTGGATAAATCATTTTCTTCTGGAAGCAGATATTAAAACATCGTAGCCTATAGCTCGATATTTACTTCGTTACAATTGTCCGTAAATAGGCTACTTAAAAATGGTTAGGCTATGTAGCCATTTAATACATAACAATAAAAAAAGAAGCCTTTTCTAATGAATCGGGCGAGCGATGACTGTGCCCACATTGCAGTGAATAATCGCATGCAAAAGTTTCACGGACACTTAATATAAGAAAAATAGTTGGGAGTGCAAAATCCTACCTATTACAAACAAGTCGGAATACAAATGAAAGTCAAACAAACAATAAGTAAAGACACCATGCAGAGTCCAGAGGAGATTTGCACACTTTTCCTCGCCTTCGAAAGAGTCCAGAAAATAGCAGACTCTGTTTTCGTCAATATGACATGTATGCATTATTGATTTGCCATTCGCAGATGAAGCCGCATACCGAGCCGCAACAGACCCCAGAGGACAAATGCAAGCTCCTAATTTAAGATTATCGGAAGAATTGTCCATTTTGCGTGATATTCCTTCTGCTATGGCATCCAGCGGACAGGCAGAAAGCTCTGGAGATCTCCACTCTCTCTCTCTCTCTCTGTGCGTCCTGGGGTCCATGAGCAGTGCTAGAGCGCCCACTATTTCAGCAAGCAGGAATATGATTTCACAAGACCTGGAACCACTCAATAAAAAAAGTTACTATCCCTTTCGACAACTCTTCGCTAACTTTCGTGTAACAATTCTCTACGGTTTCTCGACTTCGCTAAAACAAGAGAGTGAAACTGCGCGGCGTGGAAACGCGCTCCTGACCATTTCAGCCAAAGCACCATCACACATACAAGAAACTTCTGAACAAGCACACCACGACTGCATCTGGTCTAAAGGGTGGACGCCGCGGATCACGGAGAGTTTGAGCGATTTCGATGCAATTGAGGGGCTGAAAAACAAACGCACCGGACAAAGACGCGCTCGCAGCAGGAACTGATCAATGAAAATGACACTTTGGTGATGTGCGCGAGGGTTCAAAGTACCGGGAGCGAAAGAAGCGCAAGAAGGACCTACTTTTGGCCAGTTTTCTCGCCCTCGCCTTGGATCTCATCTTGTCGGCTTGTAGATTCCTCGCGTCCTCCTTGAGCTCAGAAGCAGCAGCAGCGCTATCTTCATCTCACGAGCATTGTCAGTTTGGACACCTTCGCACATGCGCACAGGCCATTCAATCTGACACCCTCGTCAGGGCCAAAAAACTTTCCAATGTATTCATCATCATCACTTTTTGTCCTATCGTGTCTCCTTTAGATCACTTATCTCTTTCCCTCCTCCTCCTCTCGCTCCGCAACATCTCGGATCCCCCCCCCCCCTCCCCCCCTCACCCCCCCCCCCCCCCTTCTTCAGCTCTCTAGTAGGAATAAGTGCTATTTTCGGGACCTGCGGAATCCGGCAGGACGCTGGACATTGGATCCTGGATGGGGTCAAGGTCGCAGCCCTCATTTACAAGGTGATCGCGAACACTTCATGCACCCGAGCGACGATTTTAACGCGTGAAAACCTATTGTTCCAAAAATGTGCAATTGTGTGAAGCACATTCCTTTACAAAATAAATTATTATTATTATTATTATTGTTGTTGTTGTTATTGTTGTTGTTGTTGCTATTATTATTATTGTTGTTGTTGTTATTATTATCGGTCACACCTAAAAATAAATTAATAAAGTTCTCTTGGCATATCACTTACTTTGAACTGTTATTGCCTATTTTATTGTAAAATTATGTACATGATGTGAGAACATTGGCGAGTGCCTTATATTTCTATATACAAAACTATTAACATTATTAATTTAGGTGAGCTCTATAAATATGTAAAAGGTGTGTTCAGTTTCAGTGTTGCTATTGAGAGCCACCAGACGGCCAGGAGCTCCTGCGTGCGTGCATGTGTGTGTGTGTGTGTGTAAGGAGAAAAGAGTAGAAATAGGCTACTGTATGTATGAGTGCATGCGTGGGATCCGCATCGAGAAGGTATGCATATAAACGCGCTTGAAACAACGCACTTTGTGCTCTTGTTTGGGTCTTTGGTCTAGATTAGGTTTTGTACATCGGTATTGGTATATACGAATTCGTGGCAGTTTATGTGCAGGTAAAGCAAGCATGGAAAGGCAAGGCAACCGATTCGCTCATGTAAGTATGATTCTGCTGAATTATTTGTTATAGGTATACGTGTAACAGAGCGTATTATAGACTGCTCTGTGCATCTAAACTGCAGTCATGTTTGCATGTGCACAATCATCGCATTTTAACGGTCATTGTAAGGCTGTAGGCGTGCTGTCAGAATCCAGCCTCAGCAGTGCAATAGCAGGCTCAACATCTGAATTATTTTCTGCATTTGGCATGTAATATCGGTCCTGTAGGACACATCAAAAGATATGCGAGTTAATATGATGCGGAAAGATACTGTCAGAAATTAGAAAGATAGCGTTTCTTTGCGAACACAACTAGTAAATATGCATTTGCATTGTTTTTTTTGTTTTTTTTTGTATTATTAAAAACTACATAATACATGCTGCTGTAATGTAATTGCATATAATAATAATTATTATTATTATTATTTCTCAAATTTTTTTGGAATTCACATTACGAGCTTCAGATGAAGGGTATTAACAGTTGTTATTTATAATTTCTCTTTGTAGTCAGAAGACCATTCTGCAATAAAACGGATCGCATTTTGTCACCAGATCCCATGGGAGCACATGTGCTCATGCAGGTGTCTTTCAAGACATTTAAAGCAGCCATTAACAGTAATGCATATCCACTAACTTTGAGGGCTGTCAGTCTTTTTTCGTTGATATCATTCCCGACCGATGGACAATCATATGTTAGCTACTCACTTCTGCTTTTATGAAGATTAGATTGAAGAAGACCGGGCTGTTGGTGTATTAAAAACAATAAATATGATTATAAACTCGTGCACATAAACATATTGTGAAATATAAATAGGGTATTTAGTTTTTCTCAAATAAATGTAACAGGCCGTATGAAGCACATAACTACAGGTTTATGTGTGTAATTATCTTCTCTGAGAGTGTGAGGGTGGATTGCCGCCTTTTGATTTTGTGCAAACAAACCCCAGAGCCTATTTCATTCATAAATGAAATAATTCGCACTTTATTTGGCGCATCTGATTTTTGCTAATTAAAGAGATTACGATGGATTAACAGGGCAACATGCTTTACACATTTAAATGTACAGATACTTTACCCGCTCTGAAGGAAGAAGTGATCTTGTTACTAAGCCTCCCACTGACAAATGACATTTATTGGTTCATTGACTGACTCTATATTACACGTTTAATCGGTCAAACCTTCTCTTGTCAAGACACATCCACTAGATATAAACATATAAGGTCATTAAACTGAATACGTGAAATAGATACGAAAATTCTGAGTTTATTTCACTGAGAAAAAGAAGACAGCGAAAGCGTTTTATTAGTTATACTTAAATAATATTTAACCACAACATTAACTGGTTATAGCATATTAAAACGGTGATATTGTTTAATTATTATATATTTTTTAAATTAGCCTAAAACTCAACTGTTGTTGTTTTTTTTATTATTTATTTTAGTGCGACTTAATGCAAAGATCTATTGTATAAAACAATGCGCCACCTTTTATTTTTTTTTAGTGATAGCTTGCCATTTCTCCATTCCTCATAAAACAATTCAAATGAAAATCTCTCTCACGCACTGGGCTGCACATTTTTTTTTTTTCTGACGGAGCAACACCTTTGTGAAGGCATTTAACCGTAATTACACTTGTAAAGAAAAGTGTTGCTCCTCATCACTAGCTCATTGGGGAATAGTTTTCTGCGTCATTTAAACGTCTGCCTTTTTACGAGCTCCTGGAAACGTGATGGCTATATGCAACCACGCATTTGGACTATTTTCTTTCCAGATTGTTGCCATTTTCCTGTGGTTTAGCACAGGACGGGAGGGATGCTGGCCCAGGCCCCGGAAGAGAGGTGTTCTGCAAGCCAGGCCTCAGTGACACCCACCTTGAGAACTGCTGTCAGAGACGGAGTTTGTGTCCTCTTAATTAATTAAGGACAGAATTGAAGAGGTTTGTCAATTGAGTATCAAATCAATCACTAGCCGAAATAAATCCCTGTAATTTTGAACGCATTAACCAATGATATGTTTGAATAAGTCTACAGTTGTAAGTGGATTTTTATTAAACTTACTAAGTCAAATAAAATGTATACAGGCACCACTGTCTCATTGTCACTGTGTTCGGTTCAATGCATTCTATAACACTTCAAAATGTGAAGTGTTTTTATACTGTTATATTTCGGGATAAAATTATAAAAAGAGGTATTCTAACAAATAAGGAAGTTAATATTTATTTATTTATTATGTGTGTACGTTCGGATAAGCACAAGCTGCAAAAATTAAAAACCTTCTTAACGCCCGGTTTTTGTACGCATCAGCATCATCATCAGCACATCATCATCATTATTATTATTATTTCATGTTTAGTAAAAGTTACGAAATTAATTAGAAAAAAAACTAAATAAAAAACTGCTAGGCCTACTACTAATTGCCAGCTGATCGTACAAAAACAACACAGTAAATAACAAACCGATAAAACATTACGTGCGTATATTGCATACAATAATAATAATAATAATAATACACTACTTAGAAATAAAACTGATTAGATGGAATTAGATGGATAAGATCCCGATCTCTGGTGTTATTGCTATACGTTCGTTGAAAGCAAGTGAAACCAAATCTTTATTCATGGTAGGAAAGGGCTCGGCTTATGTGTTACGCACTGATAGGATCTCACCACACTCAATATGTGAAATTATATCCACCCAGCAGTGGCCACAGTCAGAAAACACGGGGGAAACCCCCACTTGTAGCGACAACTACACGGCTGCGCTCTGCTCTGATCTCTACATGCTAATACAGTGGATGCAATGGCAAAGTAAACATAATTTCGTGATGACGGGGCTTCAGGCAACTTCTCTCTTCTCTCTGCAAATTGCACCCACGAACGCACACAAGCGGTGTGTGTGTGGTGTGTGTTTGTGTGTGTGTGCGCGCGCGGCGCGAGGGTAGTAGAGGGTGAACTAGGAATCAGAAAATCGGCAAAGGTACTCAGTGGCTGTAATAACAAAACAATATCAATGAAGGCAAAAGTGGTGGTTGCCGTAAACACTTGGAGAATGGAGAGGTGAGGCAGAGTAATTGAAAACAAAAATGCACATGTAGAACACTTGCAAAAGCTGTTTTACAGATTGCGCGTGAAATCAAACTTAAGTAGGCCTACATAACTGACTATTAAATATATCGGCTATTACATATATAGTATGAAGCATTATGGCAGGCTGCTACGTTCCATCGGATTGGTGACACGCCTTTGCTCTTATAACGTAAGGCACTCGTGCTCTGTCTAGCACAGCTAATGAAAGCGCGAGAGCAACTACAGTTAAGTTCCCTGGGTAATTATTAGCCATTAATTGGGTTCAAGACCTTGAGAGTGTGTGGGAAATAGGAAATCTGACCACTAATCCTAGACAGGGTTTTTTTTCCTCCGTTGTCCCTCGTTCAAAGCGAAGGACTACAGGCGCCATGGGCTACTTAATGCACACTTATAACCTACAAACACGATAATATAACCAAGGCATAACTTCAAATAAATTACCTCAACATCCCAACACAATATATACGCATACAACATACAATAATCCATACAAAAATTACACATACACGATTACCTACGATATAAAACACATGATCTAGCCTATATAAAACTTAACCTACATACACAATACATCACAAACTAATCCACACATGACCTAAAAAAACAGTTTCTACACATACGACATAACACACACATCACCTACAAATGGCATAACGCAGTAAATTATTGCCAGTTTAAAAAAAAAAACAGTTTTCAAAATGTACATGGATTCTAATATGTATCTCTTTTTTATTAGTGCTTAGCAGCCCATATGTCTGTGAACATCAACATTTGATTTCGCACCACAGTGATCAAAATCATCATTTTCTAGTCTGCCATTGCCGTCAGAGTGGTGTTTTATGTTGCAAAATTAAATAACACGTTGATTTTGTTTGTGTAATATCAGTGTCTTGAATTTAACAACGGTACAGCTATAGCAGCTGTAAAGCAGAGCACAACCCCCTTCACTGATACATGTATAAGTCATAAGTCTTGAATAAGCGGCATATGGCATGTTACATTAATTATACTGCAATGATTCGCCCGTTTTCATTACGCATCTTCATAACCGCTTGTGATTAATTGCGCTGGAGGAAATTGCGTTAAGTGCTTTTTCTGTCACAATCTCGTCTCGGAAAGGTACATTTCGTTGTGGTCGTTGTTATTGTTGTCATCTCTGCAGATGAAAAGAGACGGAGTCTGGAGACGCGCATGTGAGGATCGCCCGAGGCCAGCAAAGAACATTACCCCGCGCAGAAACGACCCTAATATGATGTGATCAATCACTCTGTCCGCGGGAACACCACACTCTCTTTACATCACAAATATGTGCTCATATCGGCAAACTGCAAGATGATCAAATCATCTGTTTGTTTCTGATCGTCTTGTAGGGTCAAAGCAGGCGTGCATTCCAAAAATATGAATTCATACATGATTTGTACAACAACAATTGAAAACACAAAAAATAAAACTAGATAGATGCTTTATTTGCATTTTTTTGTATTTCAATTTAGTATATAAATAAGCAAATAAACGATTTAAAATAAAAATTAATATTTTAATCTACAAATAAATGTATTCATAATGAAAATAGCTTAATAATAATAATAATAATAATAACACACCTACTGATTAGTAAATGTTTTAATTTTATTCTTAACGTTTAAATGCTAAAATAAAGTAAAGCCTAAAGTAAAGGTCCTGAAAAATATCATTCAACATATACTCCAATTATGAATTCACTGTACTTCCTGCTACAACCATTTTTTTATGTTATAATCAAATCTATCGTCTGTTAGAAATTAAAATACGTGCAGGTTTTACATTAGTAAAAAAAAATATGTCAAATGAAATGGTTTCGAATCACGGGCAAACTCTCAAATTAGGCTATGCTGGTATTCTTAGTATTACCATCTTTGTTTAGGCGTCATTATTTCTTAATATTCATATCAACATTAATTGTTTAGAGACGTGCGTAATAGCTATAGTTTTGCATGCTGTCTACCTTTATTTGAAAATAGTAATAATACAAAATAAATAAAGATTGAGTGGCAGAGAGAGGCACAGCAATTAAGCAGTTATGCGGCAAATTTCAATATTCCCCAAGTAGGACATTTACTGTGCTATTCTGATGACAAGGTCTAAATGCAAAGGTTAATTAATCATTTATTACATTTAAAAGCTGTGCTCAATAACATTTTGTTTTTGCCCAATAGTACACACGGGGTAAATGGCTGAAGGGCATCAGCAGAAGTCTCGGATCCGAATCGGACAGCAGGGAATAAAGTGCGTGTGTCAATGTTGCGTGACGGGACACGTGATGTTTGAAAACCCAAGCTGGGCGCGTCACTCACACACACACCCAACTTACACAGCTTACGATTAACACTTTTAGCCATGATTCGGTTCGATGAGTCGGGCATCTCTGCTCGTCACATCTGCGATTCCGAGTCAGACGTGCCACTCTAGCAGAAGATAAGAAACACATCTACACAATTTGAGTCTTTATGAATAAAGCCTTGGAGTAGCTATATTGCGTAGCCTTTGTAGCCTACAACAGAAATTTAGCGTAACAACCCTGATAGCACACATACATCTCGGAGACGTCTGTTTGACGTCTGCATTTACATCTGCAAGACGTTTTTTTTTTAGTGTTTGCTCATCTGCAGTACGTCTATAGGACGTTTCCTTTTAGATGTCAAATAGACGTCCATTAGATGCCTTTAAGATGTTTATGGTTTAGAATGTATGTAAAACTGACATCTGAAAGACGTCTGTTAGATGTTTGTCCACAGCAGATGCTTTCCAGATCAAGAGATCTTTAACAGACATCTTGCAGACGTACATGTGCTCTCTGGGAACCGTTTTACTTTTCATTGCGGGATTTTTCACAATTAGGTTTAATTAAAACATGTAGTTATTTAATATGTTCTTGCAAGCCTTCCAAACCCTTCACAGACAATACACCATCTTTATTTATATAACCAGGCAAAACACGCGTACACTATTATACCTTTAACATACCAAGGCTTGGCAGAGGGGGTTGTTGAAACGTCTGCATATCTGAAGTATGAATGGCAACATTAATTAATTTAAACACTAACCAAAAATCAAAGTCCCCCTAATGAATTCATGGCTCAGGCTGAGTGTTGACTTTGACTTGCAGATGGGACTGCATGAGTGGCTCATAAATGGAAAAGAGCAGGTTTCAGTGAAAGACCTCTCAGTGTTGCCCTCCTCTTTTTCATCAGCCCTTCCTGGAGTGACTGTGCATAGTTTCCTTTTGATTAGGACCATCTCCTCACCAGACGTCCCAGCAAAATCAACACATTTGTGTTTTTGCATACATGGAGGCCTGAGAGTCATGACAGGAGCTAAAACACCATCAGGTCAAGCATGTAAAGACATGGGAAAGATCTTTTTTTTTTTTTTAAAGGTGAACATTTGTGTACTGGTGACTCCAAAGCTAAGCAAATATACAATTTTCAGTCACACTTTAGTTTGAGGACCAATTCTTACTATTAACTAATTGTTAACTAGACTTTTCTCATCATAAAACTCTTAAATCACTGCTTTATTGAGTAAGATAGTTTGTTAAGCTTATGTGAGTTTGTAAGAATTGGTCCCAAACTAAAGTGTTCTCAAATTCTCTTTATTTATTTTTTTCACATGTTGCTGCTGAAATAGCAACAAAATGAAGACAAAAGCAGTTTGCAACCGTTGAAGAGCATTCACAGCGGAGGAACCCATGCACATGTGCTCGTGAGGGAACGTCATGACAGTTGACAAATATGTAACGAACACAAAGAATACCAAACCAATGCAAATGCTAGGGAGACATGCCCTCAAACACACTCGCACAAATACTCTAACAGACACCTGCACCGAAACACACACACACTCTCAGTTGTAAATCACTCTTATTGTCCCTCATTTAAGCTGAGGACTGCCTCGCGTTGCTTACGCACTGCTGGGATTAAGACTTGAGCTGGGCTGCTTATTTACCTGTTTATGAGTTTTATTAGGCAGTCGATCTGAGGCAGTGTGCATGTGACAGCAAGATTAATCAACCTGCTGCTCTGGCCAAACTACACATCACAACACACATGCAAACACCTCACTCTCTGCCGCTCATTTCCTCTAAAGGCCAGAGACAGATAGATTTCTACTGCTCTGAGGAGAATGCAACCTGAAGACAGGATATGTATGGGGTTTCAGTTTGCTCAAAATGACCAGATATATTGATTTAGTTTAAGATGGTCACACTTTATTTTAAGGTTCAAATCTCACCATTACAAACCATTAACTACGACTTTGGCCTCAATAATCTCCTAATTTGCTGCCTATTAATAGTTAGTAAGGTAGTTTAGACATGGGGAGGTAGAATTTGGTCATGCAGAATATGTGCTTTATAAACAGCCAATATGTTAATAATAAGCATGCTCATAAGTTAATAGTGAGGATTGTTCCCTATACTAAAGTGTTACCTTTAAGATCATACTGAGAATGTGAGTGTGCACAATTTTCGCTATCCAGTTAAAATGCACTCAAATGCATATTTCATTAAAAAGAACACTAGAAAGGAAATGTGCAATGCACATTTTCAGTCTTTAAAACATTCTATTAAAGCAACGAGTTGTAAAAAGTGCTCTAAAATTAAGATTTTAGAAATGCACTAAAGAGGGACTTCAGCAATGCATAATGAACTGGAAAACTGAGTGGGAGTTTTGATTCCAATCTGTGCGATGAAGCGCGGATATCTCACATTACAAATTCATCTTCAGAATACAACACATTTTGTACACGTTAACATCGTCCATTTCCAGGAACGCTCAACGTTTTTGCCAAATATCAGCTTTTGTATTGTATTGCTTTGATTTGCTGCAATCTGAAGCAGTTCTTTGAAGCAGTGTTTGGACACTGTGCTCCATGCGTAAACATGTCAGAATAGCACTGCATTAGATAACAAAATACCAAACCCAGTCACATTTATTTCAATGAAAGCAAACAAAGCATTTCACAAAAAGACATTTGTTAGGTTTGAAATGATAAAACAGTAGATAGACTGATCAAAAAGAAGGCAAAAACTATTTGGACTCTTTCTGGTTGTCAAACATGATCATAGTTCATGTGATGAACTACACTTGCGGTTACTCGCCGAGGACACTGAAAGTCACTGGTAAACCAGCTGATTAAAATTCATTGCAAAAAAAGAAGAAAAAAAAGAAAAGTGAAGCTCTGGTTGTGTTTGTTTGATACTTTTAAATGCAGACATTTATGCATTTTTAATTGTGGTTTTTAAGTGTTCAGATACTTTTTGGGGGGCCACTGTGCTATGAGGTGTTTTTAATTTAATAGGTGCTGCAGTGTGCAGGGACTGCTGTTAGTGTCTAAAGACTGCCCTCCTGTGTTCCTCACACAAAGTGATTCAGTTTGTCCCACCACTAAATATGGCAGTTCAGCATTCCTTCTCCTCTCCCTTCATTCCCGTGTGGGAAACACCCCCAGCATCCCAGACCACTGTGTAACATTGTACGCCGTGTGTTACATTGTTTCAGATTCCATACCTCCAATGATCCTCGCTTATGAAGAACATTAATCCAGAATCAGCATTACCATGAACTGCTACTCAAATAACCAGATGTGAACAATCTGTTTTGTAAAGAATATTGTTGGGTTCTGGAAAAGAACAGGTTTTGCCTCACCATTTGTCTCAGGTGTCAGATTGGGGTTCAGTTTATATCCACCTAAATAAAATAAAGAAGGAAGACCAATCAATTTCAGTTACAAACATGAGTATTATACTGTAACTCAACACAAAGAGCAAAGGAATGAACAGGTTAAAACTGCAATGAACATTACACAGATAAGGAAACTGACAAGCCGGTGCCAGGGCAATATCTTAATTCCGAATAATATATTTTAGTTGAATCTAATGCATGGTGTAGATTTTAAATCACTGAGAGAATAAACAGAATGGATTACATTGAACGTGCGTTACACAAATGTGATCATGCTCAAGTAGCTATCCAAACTGAGCAAAGGAAGGCATGCAAAATGTGAATTAATTAATGAATTCTGTCATCAGAGGGGAGATCAGCTCTCCGTAGAGAAATGTTGTAGGCCTATCTACACGTGAAAACGAGGCTGCCATAGCCCTGGATGGCTTAAAACTCCACAATTCATGTCCTAACTACCACACAGCTTGTGAGCGCTCCAGAGCTTTAATCAAAAGCATGGCTTTAAGAACAAGCCCTCTTGGCTATTATGATTATTCTGTGTGACAAATGCAGCCTGGAGATATGACACGTTTTGGCGGTGCAGTTTCACTTTTCCTTAAAGATACACTAGCCTTTGCTCATAAAATAGAGTTGCTGATGTTTGAAAAATGAAAATGCGCTCAAAGCCTTAAACGCAGATGGTGTGTGAGGGACGGAGAGAGAGCAAAAAGGAAAAGTGAAAGAGTGTGAGGGGGGAAATGAGGTGTGAACAAAGAATAAATCTTTCTGCAAGTAGCCCACATTTATGCACTTTTTCTCCACTTTTCCAGGATCGAGTTATGCTTTGCTTTAATTAAAATGCGTTTCTCTCCGAGAATGCGGCATTTTGATGGGCCCGACCACGAGCCACCTTCTGCCAACCTGTCAGACCTTTATTTAGCCTCGACTCGATCCGTGCGAACGACACCACTACCATTAATCAACATTCCTGCCACCTTTCCTCTCCTATATTTCCAATTTCTTCTCTCTGAGGGACTAGATTTGTCCAAAGGGTGGCCGAGAGAGTGAATCTCTTCAGTCTTGAATCAACAGCACCTTCCAAAACCAACTCAGGCTCATTGGAAAACATTTTTGCCTACCTATAAGTACATTTCGCTGCAAGTTACAGCTGAAATTAACACTAGAGACAGTAAAACACCAACAACTTGTACTTATGTTCACATAAATTACGATTACAGAGGCACTGCATGGGCAGTCTTAATTGGGGGAGGGTTCCCGTTTATAGTAGCCTAAATATACTTTAAAAGTGTACAAGTAGCCTAGATGATTTGTAATTACACAGGGACATTGCATTGCATTACATAGGAACATCCAGCTTGTTTTTTTTTTTTCTTATTTTAACCGTTTTGTTTTGGTTTAGAGTCGGGTTTACTGTAAGGGGTAACCTACATTATTTTTAAACGCTATAAAATAACATTTTAGAGACACTCATGGGACATTTGATTTCTGAATTGCCGCTATGCCCCCATGAACCAATGTAATAAAATGATCGCGTAGTCATGTTTATCTGGAGAAATTTGAAGCCGCTTTTTAGCACTGGATTTTGAAACTGTTGGGAAAGAAACAACTTGATATAATTTTGCCTCAGCAACTAACACTGGTAAAACCAAATAATGGGGGGGTTATGCGACTGGTGACAAGGTAACTACTTAACCCTTTAATAAAAGGATTTTAACTTTTTTTTTTTAAAGAAAGACTGCACAACTGGACCACACATGGAGAAGGCTAAACTCTAATGTGTGCAATGTCAAGGATTTGCTCACTGAAGCTTCCAAATCTGAGCCTGGCCCGGGCAGTCGGGAGCGCGGGATTGTGGGTAATAGGGGCAGCTCTGTGCCCGGTCAGCCCTGCCGGACACACGTTTGAGTGAGCAGACACAGGGAAGCATCTGTGCGGCCAGACCAGGGACTATGCTTTTTTCCCACAAGAGCTCTAAACTCTTGTTGACAGACGAATCTTCGACTCCCTTCTCAGAGTCTCCTTCTCTTTCTATCGCTCTCTCTCTCTCTCTCTCTCCTTCTTCCAAGATCGACTGACCCTGAGGGAGAAGATCCTTTCTGTCTGTTCCCCTTAATTTTTGGAAGCGGTGTATGTGTGTTTCTGTCAACCGAACTGTTATTTTTCTACACCGAAACTCTTACCTAGGAGCGGGTTCACAATCTTCTACCTTACAACATACACTTATTACCTTCTTACTCTCTTCCCACCTCTGATCTCTTTCTTTCTCCCCCTTCATCCCACTCCTGAAAGAGCATCTCTGGCCACACAATGAGGGCTGAAAGGGGGGAGAGGAGGAATTGGCGGCCTGGGACTGCACCTGGATGCCCAGAGAGGCCGGTCCTGCTGTGAGGAGCTATTGTTCGGCATGTCAGCGGCTCCCTGCTCTAATGTCCCTGTATATCATCATTGTGATTATGTCAGATGACTGGGGTGGCCCCTGCACCATGGAAGGCTTAAATGCGGACCCCGAGTCTAGGTTTAAGACATGTCAGCCACTGTTAAAACTTTTAGGGTGCCTTTCCCACACATTTTACTCGTTTTCAAGTGTTTCAAGACGCACTCGTGATGCTGACACGCCAGAGTGTCTTTAACTTTAATCGAAATGCCACGAGCGTGAAAGTCATCAGGCTGTCACGGATCTGCGCGTGGCCATGACCGGCATGATAAAGAACCGGACGGCTTTTCGGCGAGGAAAACGGCTAATGGGCGAAAGATGAGGAGAAAAACAATAGCAAAGCGCATCCTGTACAATGGATACGAGGGATACGAAGAGACACCCGAAGAAACCGGCGCGAGGGCGAACCACGTCCTCAGTGTATGTAAACATGAAGCTTTTGTTGCCTATGTGTCATTGTTTTGCACTCCCTTGCTTTAATTATGTGACTGTCTTTCAGCAAGAGCCGGCGAAGAGGAGAAAATGGAGAGAACTAAATGGAGAGGACATCTCATCTTGCAATGCTGACTATATTAAGTTCAAAACAAAGGTCTGTTCCTTTTTATTGCTGAATCAATATTGTAATCAGTTTTGTTTTTTAGCTGATAAGCATTGCTGAATAGATGAAAACATCAGTTCCAGTGACAAGTCTTAACATTTATAGCCTTTAAGATTTTGATAATTAAAGGTAATAGGCTAAATAGTGAAAATATATGAAAGATAAATGGCATCTTCCATGTGATTAAGGAGCTTTAAGTCATTTATTCCAGACTTGCTGTATCTGTAGCCTAGTTTAATGAGGGATAATAGGATCACATACTGTAAAAATGAAGACACTGGAGGCGTCATTTGGATTTCCTCAGATTATCATACTGCCAAAAGCCTTTTAGGACGCATTTCAAAAAGGAAAATCAGTTCTCTGAGGAGCTTTTATGTGATGAAGCCCCAATACACTCTTAAAAATAAAGGTGCTTCAAAAGGTTCTTCAAGCGATGCCATAGAAGAACCACTTTTGCGTTCCACAAAGAAGCATTCAGTCAAAGGTTCTTTAACGAACCATCTCTTTCTTACCTTTTTATAATTTTAAGAAGCTTCTTTCACCACAAATAAACTTTTGTGAAACAGAAAGGTTCTTCAGATGTTAAAGGTTCTTTATGGAACCATTTAGACAAAAAGGTTCTTCGATGGCATCATGAAGCACCTTTATTTTATTTTATTATTCATGAGGGAAAGGTTTCGAGGCACTTAAAATATATAATGAAATCTCTAATAATGTCATTTCGTTTGAGGCATCTCAGAAGTGCTATCACAAGTGGTTCTGACCAATGGAGAACCTACAACGATATTTTACATTGCATCCAATGTTATTTGAAGTACAAAAAAACCCCCCCCCCCCCCCCCCCCCCCCCCCAAAAAAAAAAAAAGAAAAAACGTGCAAACCAAACTAGAACCACTGGTTTCATATGTATTTTGCTTGCTCTCAAACAGGCTTTTGAGGTTGACAAGCCCCTTGGAGATGCAACAAGGGGTGCAGATTTTACTATGGAGGTAAAATGGCACAACATTCCACTTTTGGGCTACTTTGTTAATAATCTAAAATTGAACTCACTGCATAAATTAAGCTTCTT
>JADLZN010004525.1:0-40000 GCA_018155175.1 Sinocyclocheilus anophthalmus
TAGGCCAAAATTAATCAATGAACCAAAAACAATGGTTACTACACTTTTATTATGAAAAAACATGGTTCATTTTCTTAAGGGAATAATTCCACTATACTAAATCCCTGAGGGAGACCACTCTTGTGCATTTAAGCTGGCAGACGTTTCTTGATTGTGCTGGGTTATTTTGTTGAATTTGTTTGGTCATTAACATGGATCCAGCCATATACAAACAAATATTAAATTATAAAACAAATGGTTCATACCCTGATGGGTATTCCAAAACAGAGAAAGCAAATTTGAGAAAAAAGGCCAACACGTTTGACCTCCAAGGTAAGACTCATAAAATCTAATGTTCATAATTTTTTGAATTATGTTATCAATTCTCTTTTTAAAAATGGTCTGAAATTTGATGTTAAAATTTGATCATATGCTAAAAGTCAGACCAGGTGCATGTGCTTTATAGGCCTGCTTTTTGTGTTCGTACTTTTCTGTTCAATAAAGTACAGATTATACTAGTTTATAGTTGCCTGCAACGTATGCTATCCAATGTGAGGACATGCATGATTAAACAATGCACACATTAAAAAAATAAAAATTAAAAGTTGAATCATCACCATCAAAAAAGTTTGCCTCATACGTTTTATCTAAAAAATTGTATTACAACATAAATAGTAAGATATGGACTAGACATTTTGAGGTAATTCCCCACTCTTTCGTAATTTCCTATTTATGGAATTTATATTGGCTAGCAGTATAAATTACTTGAGTTTTTCAAAACATAACACTATGCCACTAGGTGTGACCATACAGTACTGAATGCATTTTAAAGCTGGCACACATACAAAAATTACACTTACAAAAATTAACCATGGATATATATAAAAATGACCCTCACTTAATAAGAATAACATGCTGATGCATTGTGAAACACATGAAGACTCCTAAAACTTATTGCATGATTCTTGAAGATAGATTCTTCAAAAAGTGGTACAAGAGGATTTGGTGGGTCTCTGTATTGCATTAGTTTTGAATATTTCTCATGGGCATTTAATCATTTTTTATTTATACATTTTTTTGGCTCATTTTATCTGTAAAAGAAAACTTGCCTAATAATTCTGCACACCTGAATACAAGGAGTTTTCACTACCAGCCTTCATGGACAATTATATATCAATCATAAATGATTAAATACAAAATGAATAGTAGTTATTAACATTGATGTGGTTTCGAATTGTAAAATGTACTTGGAAAAAAAATATGATCAGAATGTCAACGTATCTAATTGATAATTATGCACACACCTGTGTGTTAGTCAACGGATATATATATATATATATATCTTAATATTAATAAGACCCTTTGTCATGTTTGTCTATTTTTATTGTATGACACAATTTTCTTCACTAAATATGGTCTATTTTTTCTTTTCATAGATGGGGAATTGTATTACCTTCGCCACAAAGGCACAAAACAACAACTTAAAGTAAGAGTTGTGTGTGGGGCAGAACAGGCAAACAATTTTTGAGGAGTTCCATGCAAGCAGCCTCGGAGCTCACACTGGACAAAAAAAAACAAGGAATGCAATATCTATACGATTTTACTGGCCTGGCATGTCAAAGGACATTGACACCTGGGTAATAACATGTACAGAATTACTACTTTTGCAATATGATAAAATGCCAATAATTTCCAACATAATGCTGTTTTGATCACAGGTGGCACGGTGTGGACCATGTCAGGCAAGCAGATCATCAGTAAAGGAACAAAGTGAATGCACTCCAATTGTGGTATGCCTTTCCATCACACATTTATTTATTCTTATTTTTTAGAATTTAATTAGAAATAACAATTAAGTTATATAATTAAATAAGAACAGTTTGATCATTCCCAAAAAGACTTGATTTATACTTCTTAAAATTGCAGTACATTATTTTGTTTCTATTTAATTAACTCTAGGTTACACAGCCTTTCGAGCTTGTGGGGATGGATCTGATAGGCAAATTGGCATTGACGGACAATGGCAACCAATACATTTGTGTTATCATTGATTATATGACCAAGTGGCCCCAGGCTTATCCCCTCAAAACAAAGGCTGCCAGGGAGGTTGCAGATTGCCTTTTAAAATTTGTTCATCAGTTTGAGGCACCTAAGAGAGTCCTCACAGACCAGGGAAAAGAGTTTGTAAACTCAGTAAGTCATACATGTTCACACATAAAAAAGTAATGATAAATTATTAAACTTTTTGGCAACTTTTTTCAATATACACACCTTTCATATTTTCCCTGAGAACTTTAATAAACTGTTTTCATTTATAAAATTGCAGCTGAACAGTCATATCTGCAAAGTCCTAAATATTAAAAGGTCATTGTGCGCACCCTACCACCCACAGACCAACGGGCTTGTGGAAAGAATGAACGCAACAATACAGAGGTATAAACATATTATTTTAATTCTAATTCTCTTCACACTGACTGACCACAACATTGCAAAGAACTAGATGATAATCCCCTGGCTGTTTCCTGCATAAAGCATTTTATGTATTTCTACATGTAGCGCATGATGATAGAAATGCAAAATCCAGGGATTCAGTTCCTTGCTAATGCAAGTAATGATTATGTACACACTGAATACACTTATTATTTAAGTGGGATCAAAATGTCTACCAGATGCATGAATGTTAAGGCTCTTTCTTAATTGCTTTGAAACTGAAAATAATGTTATTATATTGTCAGATCCCTTTGCAAGCTTGTCAAAGACAAGCCCAGTGACTGGGACAAGCACCTGGATGCTGTTATGTTTGGGCTTCGCACAAAGCGGCAGATGACAACGAAGTACTCGCCATACTTTTTAATGTTTGGAAGAGAGGCCCGTTACCCTTCCGAAATACCTGAGCACTATCGGGTAACTGCAGATTGTTACATTATTTCAATAATTATAATTAATGATAAGTGGGTAGCAATTTTTTTAACTATTGTCCTACATTTTGTTCAGATTGACAAGAGTGTGGAGGGCACAATGTCAATTGAGGAATTAACTGAATCGGCTATTACCATCAGTGAGGTTTTAACTGAGGCTCATATAAATACCAGAGCTTCACAGGAAAGGGTTAAGCGACAAACAAAAGAGAAGAAGTCCTGCACAAAGTTCAAAGTGGGGGACCGAGTGTTGGAGGCAAAATATACGGAAGCAACAACGAAAGGTTGGCAACTGGGAGGCAAACTTTCTTGTCCCTATACAATCACTATATTGAAGGCAAAATTTGCAGACCTGGTAGATGAAAGGGGTGTAACATTCCCAAAAATAAATGTTGACCATTTGAGGCTACATGTTGAGGAATTACCCCGCATCCCACATAAACTAAACTCTTCATCACAATCAGTTTCAGTTCCTGTGGTCTTTGCATCCCCCTCCTCACCGGCATCTCCACCACCAGTGCCATAACTGCCTCCAACCTGCTCCTCACCGGCATCTCCACCACCAGTGCCATAACTGCCTCCAACCTGCTCCTCACCGGCATCTCCACCACCAGTGCCAGAACTGCCTCCAACCTGCTCCTCAACGGCATCTCCACCACCAGTGCCAGAACTGCCTCCAACCTGCTCCTCACCGGCATCTCCACCACCAGTCCATGTGGTCTCTTCAGCCCCCTCCTCACCAGCATTTCCACCACCAGTGCCAGAACTGCCTCCAACCTGCTCCTCACCGGCATCTCCACCACCAGTCCATGTGGTCTCTTCAGCCCCCTCCTCACCAGCATTTCCACCACCAGTGCCAGAACTGCCTCCAACCTGCTCCTCACCGGCATCTCCACCACCAGTCCATGTGGTCTCTTCAGCCCCCTCCTCACCAGCATTTCCACCACCAGTGCCAGAACTGCCTCCAACCTGCTCCTCACCGGCATCTCCACCACCAGTCCATGTGGTCTCTTCAGCCCCCTCCTCACCAGCATCTCCACCACCAGTGCCAGAACTGCCTCCAACCTACTCCTCACCAGCATCTCCACCACCAGTGCCAGAACTGCCTCCAACCTGCTCCTCACCAGCATCTCCACCACCAGTCCATGTGGTCTCTTCAGCCCCCTCCTCACCAGCATCTCCACCACCAGTGCCAGAACTGCCTCCAACCTGCTCCTCAACGGCATCTCCACCACCAGTGCCAGAACTGTCTCCAACCTCCTCCTCACCAGCATCTCCACCACCAGTCCATGTGGTCTCTTCAGCCCCCTCCTCACCGGCATTTCCACCACCAGTGCCAGAACTGCCTCCAACCTGCTCCTCACCAGCATCTCCACCACCAGTCCATGTGGTCTCTTCAGCCCCCTCCTCACCAGCATCTCCACCACCAGTGCCAGAACTGCCTCCAACCTGCTCCTCACCAGCATCTCCACCACCAGTGCCAGAACTGCCTCCAACCTACTCCTCACCAGCATCTCCACCACCAGTCCATGTGGTCTCTTCAGCCCCCTCCTCACCGGCATCTCCACCACCAGTCCATTTGGTCTCTTCAGCCCCCTCCTCACCGGCATCTCCACCACCAGTCTATGCCACAGCATCCTCAGGAGTTGTGACTTCATCAGAGTCCAGCTCTTCTGATATAGAATCACGTATGTACTTAAACAACAGTTTAGACAGTTAAGAATTCAAGTTTTATTTGACATTGTGGCAATAAAAGATACAAAATAATACAATAGTAACACATGGATTCACCTGTTGTGAGTGACACCATAGTATAATTTAAGATAGACATGTAACCTCAATTGTGATTTTTCTTCAGTGTTTCATATTTTGTCTTGACAGGACTTTGTATTGTTTTGCTTGTCTTTGACATTTTACAGGTGTCAAAGAAGCCTGGGGAAGAAAAGGGTTATATGTGCTGATCTCAAAAACAGGGCCATACAAATTGTTTTACTCTGACATTCAGCGGACTGCACCCACACAATATTTTGAAAGTGAGGTGAGTTGATCCTTTTAGAAGCACCAACTCACTCTGAAATTTTGAGCTGAGCTCTGTTTTTTTTGTTGTTGTTTTTTATAAGTTGAATCACTTTAAATGACTTTTAAAATGACTTTATTTTTTATACATGTACAAATGTTTGTATTGAGAATTAATAGTGGTTTAGTTTTGTTTATGTTTTTCTGAGTTAAGGTTGAATTCACCATTATGTTGTTTAGTGTTTCTTTAGTTGGGCTCTTGTGTCTTGAGGTTTAGTGATAGTTTTTTATTTAGCCAATATAATAATGTGTTTGTAAAACATGTTATGTTGGCAAAAGAAGCACATATTAACAGACATCTGACTCTCATGAATTGGCTTAGTTTGCTGATTGTGATTTCCACAATCTTTTTTGTTATTAACTTTATTATAAACTATAGGCTCATAAGTGATTACAAACGAAAATTATTCAGTTTATGCAGCAGTGCATGCTGGTATGACATTTTCATGCTCTACCCAGCATATATGCTTTCATAAGTGATAACTGCATAATATAAATACTTACTGATTTTAAAACTTTAATGGTTTCAAGATCATGACTTTTCTGAAATGGTTTGAGTTTTCTTATCAGTTTCCACAGTGTACAGATTTATATACCTTAAGAACACATCTTATATATAAGTGTGTTAATGAAATCAAACAGTTAGTGAATGAAGCCACTTCATAACAATCTGTTTCAAAATGTGATTCCTTTGATAAAATAATGTTTTACAAACACATAATGGCCAAAGGAAAACTATATCCAAAGTTCAAAATAAAAATGAAAGTGTCCATCTAAAGGAAACATTAAACATCAGTAAACAGCCCACCTCTGTGAATATTTTTTTCTTATGGGAATCTAATATGTCTTCATTTATTCCTGTCAGGTCATGAATGCTTACATGTACCATTTGGTACAAAAATACAACGAGCATTCAACAAAAAAGGCTGTATGCATCGATTCGTACGAAATGAGCAACATCTGGCAATATAAAAGGGCAAAGGTCAAGGTTAGTACACAACTTTTTGCAAACTGCAATATAAATGTGATTAACACAGATTTTACTTCTGTTGTGATCTTCACACAAAGATGAATGAGATCTGCACTCATCCAGATTCAGCCGAAAAGGCTTATTTCATTTATGGTTACAAAAAATTGTGCAAAAAGGTGCAAATGTGCAAAGATGCAGAAAGTTTTCGGGTATTAAACCTTCCTCAGTGCCATGTGCTACCCCCATATATATCCTTAAATTATTATAAAATATAATTCAAAGATAATCTTCATTCATACAAAGAGGGTGTAAACTTTTAAGATAAAAAATCACAATAATTGTGCATTAAGTGCTGAATTTATTTTAACTGAAATTTCAGATGGATCCAAACACATTCAAATATATCTTTGGGGTCATTAACGAGCATCAGCACTGGACTCTGACGGTACTGTTTATGTGTTTTATAAGTGTTTTATAAGCTTATATCTTAGTTATCTTTTATTCTCATGTGGCTGGGTACAATAGTTTTTTGCATTTAAGGTTTTGTTGTAATCATTTGCAATATCTTAATTATTAAGATTATGATTCCACAAGAGAAGAGGGCTCTGTATCTGGATCCTCTAGGAGAGACCACAACAAATATTCAAAAGTGTCAGAATGTGACAAGGTAAATCAACAGTTTAAACATAATCTTCTCAAATTCTAAAGGTGTTTCTTAATATTCAATTTAATTTAATAAATTAAAGATTCAACATTTTTATTGCCATATGTACCCATGTACGATGAAATTCTTATTTTGTTTTTAACACATAATCATAAATCATAATTATTACAGGTCCTTCATGAGACAGAAGGGCTACAACGTGCCCAGATGGGCATGTGACAAGCTACCACATTCATGCCAACAGGATGGCAGTTCCTGTGGGCCTTTTGTCCTGAAAGTAAGTTAAATGGATCATAATGCCATTTATGACTTTCTATTCTTAGTGTAACACCAGAGGTAAACATTAATGGAGATGGTCATCTTGGATGGTAAATGGATAGTAATGACCCTTTTTTTTTAACTATTGAAATGAATGGTGAGTTCCATTGAAAAACAACACAAGGAGATATTAGGAAGAGTGTTACTGCTGACAATGTTAGTTAAGGGGGACTTTATCGTAGTGACTAGTAATGACATGATTGTTTAGAATTCCCTCACTTGTATTTTATTAAAGAAGGACAGCCTTAAAACATCATCAAGAGAAAATAGAAATAGATAAATAAAGAGAAAATTGTCATTTTGCGGTGAACTATGCATTTGAACAAATTTGCCAACCTCTTGGCAATCCCTGTTACAATTTTTTTGTGATTCAACAGCTGTTGACAAAAGTGTTGGATAATGAAACATTTCAGTTAGCTGAACGGGTAATTTGAAGGAATGCCATTCAGCCTGCTGTCCACTACAAATGCAACCTTTGTTGCAACATAACTATTTTTTATTATATAGCAACCCATTGTTGTAACTTATTGTAATAACACATTGTTTACATTGCAACCATATAATTCTCAATTACATAATCGCTTTTCTTTTTTAGTTTGCAGAATGTTTCTTAAATGATGAGCCGCTTCAGTTTTCCACATCTGAAAAAAGTGTGGCTGCCCTAAGAATGACTATAGCTGCTTGTCTCCTGCAGAACACTGGTAAGTTTTGGATACTAATGCTTGTTTCAAATTACATTAAAATATTTCAAATATTCGTTCATTCTTTTGTACCCTAACTATTTATCAGTGTTTGTAAAAAAAATTATTTATTTGATTGTAAATACTTGTGATGTTTTAAGAACTTGCCTTATGATAACTTTGTTTATTCTGCCTTGGCATGATATTTGACTAGCTGACCTTAAGGACCTGTGCCATCTGTGTGGTGAAAGAAACAGTGGTCAAAAAGTGACTAACTGGGTAAGCATTCCAAAAAGAATGTTGGGTTTTATCAAACCTTTATTGAAATTACCATATTAATTGAAGGTGACAATGTTCATTTAAGTAGTTTGAAATGAATTACAGAAATACCTATGCTTAACTTCAACATTTGTTTGTCAACATGTTTAGATTGGCTGTGATGTGTGCCCACGTTGGTTTCACTGCAACTGTGTCCAACGCTCAAGGAAACACAGAAGTTACATCTGCCCCGTTTGTGAACCTTGATGTGCACACTCTCACTTTGATTTACTGCGATCATTTTTTTTAATTTATGTAATTTAAGTGTTAAGATTTATTTCTTTTACAGTTTTATTTTAAAACATTATGTTTGCTTATTGTAATTTCTATGTGATTGTAACACTATGTAAACTAAATAAAAACACTTAATGATTTTCCCATCTCATGTTATTCACAATAGAACTGTGAAATCATTTTAAAAATATGATGAAAAAGTGGTACTAAAAGTAAACTGATTAGGATAAGTGCCAGATGAGTAACATGACATGAATTGGGGTTGTGTATATGGGTCTGTGATGGACAGTATCAGTGTTAGTGGCAAATGAAAACAGTGTTTGCCTGAAATCAGTTCAAATTATATCAATTTAGCTAAAGGCACAGGGTCATCAGGACACTATAGTCTATAGTCAGAGGTAGCAGAAAGACCTTTATTGCCAAATATGTTAGCACAGAAAAATAATTTGTTGTAACAGAAGGAGCTTTTTTATAGTACACAGAAACAACAACAGCAGTACACTGAACCAATTACACAGTACAATAAAACACACGGATAGTATGTACATGGTTGTATGCACATGAATGCTTCATACAACATAACAGAATATAATTTACATGAAATACATCATATTTGACAGCATATTTGTTAACTGCCGAATTCATAAATAAACTCATTCTGGTGACACATCTAATCCTGTAGAATACCTGCAAAAAAGCACAAGTGTTTAGATTCAATAAAAAGCATTTATTATAGGGGGGTATGATTTTGGCAGCACTGCCAAATTCATACCCCCCCCGATGATATCAAGTTTGCTGGGTCAGAGACCAAATAAACTCATTGTGGTGACACATCTGGTCCTGTAGAATATCTGCAAAAAAGCACAAGTGTTCATATTCAATAATAAGCATTTAATACAGGGGGGTATGATTTTGGCAGCACTGCTGAATTCATACCCCCCCTAATGATATCCAGTTTGCTGGGTCAGAGAACCATAAAACTCATTCTGGTGACACATCTGGTCCTGTAGAATACCTGCAAAAAAGCACAAGTGTTCATATTCAATAATAAGCATTTAATATAGGGGGGTATGATTTTGGCAGCACTGCCGAATTCATACCCCCCTAATGATATCCAGTTTGCTGGGTCAGAGAACCATAAAACTCATTGTGGTGACACATCTGGTCCTGTAGAATACCTGCAAAAAAGCACAAGTGTTTAGATTCAATAATGAGCATTTAATATAGGGGGGTATGATTTTGGCAGCACTGCCGAATTCATACCCCCCCCTAATGATATCCAGTTTGCTGGTTCAGAGACCAAATAAACTCATTGTGAAGACACATCTGGTCCTGTAGAATACCTGCAAAAAAGCACAAGTGGTCAGATTCAATAATAAGCATTTAATATAGGGGGGTATGATTTTGGCAGCACTGCTGAATTCATACCCCCCCTAATGATATCCAGTTTGCTGGGTCAGAGAACCATAAAACTCATTCTGGTGACATCTGGTCCTGTAGAATACCTGCAAAAAAGCACAAGTGTTCATATTCAATAATAAGCATTTAATACAGGGGGGTATGATTTCGGCAGCACTGCCGAATTCATACCCCCCTAATGATATCCAGTTTGCTGGGTCAGAGACCAAATAAACTCATTGTGGAGACACATCTGGTCCTGTAAAATACCTGCAAAAAAGCACAAGTGTTCAAATTCAATAATAAGCATTTAATACAGGGGGATATGATTTCGGCAGCACTGCCGAATTCATACCCCCCCCTAATGATATCCAGTTTGCTGGTTCAGAGACCAAATAAACTCATTGTGAAGACACATCTGTTCCTGTAGAATACCTGCAAAAAAGCACAAGTGGTTAGATTCAATAATAAGCATTTAATACAGGGGGGTATGATTTTGGCAGCACTGCTGAATTCATACCCCCCCTAATGATATCCAGTTTGCTGGGTCAGAGAACCATAAAACTCATTGTGGTGACACATCTGGTCCTGTAGAATACCTGCAAAAAAGCACAAGTGTTCATATTCAATAATAAGCATTTATTATAGGGGGGTATGATTTTGGCAGCACTGCCAAATTCATACCCCCCCCGATGATATCAAGTTTGCTGGGTCAGAGACCAAATAAACTCATTGTGGTGACACATCTGGTCCTGTAGAATATCTGCAAAAAAGCACAAGTGTTCATATTCAATAAAAAGCATTTAATATAGGGGGGTATGATTTCGGCAGCACTGCCGAATTCATACCCCCCCCTAATGATATCCAGTTTGCTGGGTCAGAGAACAATAAAACTCATTGTGGTGACACATCTGGTCCTGTAGAATACCTGCAAAAAGCACAAGTGTTCATATTCAATAAAAAGCATTTAATATAGGGGGGTATGATTTTGGCAGCACTGCTGAATTCATACCCCCCTAATGATATCCAGTTTGCTGGGTCAGAGAACCATAAAACTCATTCTGGTGACATCTGGTCCTGTAGAATACCTGCAAAAAAGCACAAGTGTTTAGATTCAATAATGAGCATTTAATATAGGGGGGTATGATTTTGGCAGCACTGCTGAATTCATACCCCCCCTAATGATATCCAGTTTGCTGGGTCAGAGACCAAATAAACTCATTGTGGAGACACATCTGGTCCTGTAGAATACCTGCAAAAAAGCACAAGTGTTCATATTCAATAATAAGCATTTAATACAGGGGGGTATGATTTTGGCAGCACTGCCGAATTCATACCCCCCTAATGATATCCAGTTTGCTGGGTCAGAGAACCATAAAACTCATTGTGGTGACACATCTGGTCCTGTAGAATACCTGCAAAAAAGCACAAGTGGTTAGATTCAATAATAAGCATTTAATACAGGGGGGTATGATTTCGGCAGCACTGCCGAATTCATACCCCCTAATGATATCCAGTTTGCTGGGTCAGAGACCAAATAAACTCATTGTGGTGACACATCTGGTCCTGTAGAATATCTGCAAAAAAGCACAAGTGTTCATATTCAATAATAAGCATTTAATACAGGGGGGTGTGATTTTGGCAGCACTGCTGAATTCATACCCCCCTAATGATATCCAGTTTGCTGGGTCAGAGACCAAATAAACTCATTGTGAAGACACATCTGGTCCTGTAGAATACCTGCAAAAAAGCACAAGTGTTCATATTCAATAATAAGCATTTAATATAGGGGGGTATGATTTTGGCAGCACTGCCAAATTCATACCCCCCCCGATGATATCAAGTTTGCTGGGTCAGAGACCAAATAAACTCATTGTGGTGACACATCTGGTCCTGTAGAATATCTGCAAAAAAGCACAAGTGTTCATATTCAATAATAAGCATTTAATACAGGGGGGTGTGATTTTGGCAGCACTGCCGAATTCATACCCCCTAATGATATCCAGTTTGCTGGGTCAGAGAACAAATAAACTCATTGTGGAGACACATCTGGTCTTGTAGAATACCTGCAAAAAAGCACAAGTGGTCAGATTCAATAATAAGCATTTAATACAGGGGGGTATGATTTTGGCAGCACTGCTGAATTCATACCCCCCCTAATGATATCCAGTTTGCTGGGTCAGAGAACCATAAAACTCATTGTGGTGACACATCTGGTCCTGTAGAATACCTGCAAAAAGCACAAGTGTTCATATTCAATAATAAGCATTTAATACAGGGGGGTATGATTTTGGCAGCACTGCAGAATTCATATGGCATTCTATTGATATGCTCGATGCATAAGCACAAGGTCTTCACAGCTTTTCAGTGTTATCAGCATAAGGGCAGAGTAATATTTGAAATTGTTCTGCTCCCTAACAAACACATTCTGTTTCATAAGGAATATTGCAATAGAGAAAATGAGCACTTGTAGTAAAAACAAACAAACAATAAAAGCACAGCTAAACAGTCCAAGTTGTAAATCATACCAGTCTAGTTAAATACATGATCAAAGAGTACAAATACACAGTTAATAACGATCAAACGGCCAATCACAAAATTTTATTTGTACTTACGGCCTGTTCTGTTTTCCCCTCGCAACTGTCGTGCATCGTATGACGTCAGCGCGCCGCGACGCGAGGGGATCCAGACCCGGCAGGGGGGTCGGAATTCGGCACAACACGGCAATTTAGTCCATGCATGCCGTCGGGTGAGCTGTTCTTACCCTACTCTTTCCTTCACACCGGCCATAATGGCCAGTATCAAAAGAAAAACTACTCCTCTAACCCTACACAACTTTTCCAAACAAATAAAACAGAAATCAAACTAACCGTGAAAGTTGGAAAAAACACAGTCGCTCTCACAGCCACGCTCCACATTCGGCTCGACAAACGCCACGTCATGCGCCTATAGAGGAGAGAGAGAGAGAGAGAGAGAGAGAGAGAGGAGAGAGAAGAGAGAGAGAGAGAAAAGGAGATAAAGAGAGAGAGGAGAGAGGGAGAGAGAGAGAGAGATAAAGAGAGAGATAAAGAGATAGAGAGATATAGAGAGAGAGAGAGAGACAGAGAGACAGAGAGAGAGAGAGAGAGGGCCCTCTCTCTGATAACCGTGCAGTCTATTTGTGACTCCATAAGGAAGAATAAAAATAAAACCTCTTCTTTCATGTTTTTAAAAACAGAAATATCAAACATCACATTTTTCCCATCCGTGCACGACCCAGATTCACATGGAGGGCCAAATTACTCAAAATTAAATCATTAAATAAATGTTGAAATATATAAATAAATCGTTAAATACTTAATTGAATAATTAAATGCATAAATAAATACATGATTAAATACTCTTTCATTTATTCGAGAACCGTAACCCTGAAAATGAAATGTGGAGGAAATACATCAATATTAAATATATAAATGAATGCATGAATGAATAAATAAATAATTATATATAAATGGATGGATTTATGATTTATGCATTTATTTATATATGTCACCATGTATTTGCAGTAATGTGGTCCTCCAGAGGATGCACCGTCTGTCCGCGGGCGCGCGCCACATGCACGAGCGCTCACCTGCAGCGCGCTCCCGTTCACAGCCGTGCTGCCCGGTTACAGCGCGGAGCGCGCATCAGAACCGCACGCGCCGCGCTCGTTTAAGGGCGGATCGGGATTTTTTTGTTTTAAAGCACAGCCTCACTGCGATTACGCGCTTGACCGGGATTCTCCTGCTCGTCCAGGCCGGCGTTCCGCGGTCATTTACCGGAATAACGCCGGGCGCTTTTGTGTTGATGCAAATGATGCGCCCGGTAAACGCGCGGCGGGGAGAGCGGCGCGTCCGTCGCTCGCGCTGATGACAATAGCGGACTCCGGCGATCAGAGCGCGCGATAGAAACAGAAAGAAGGAACGTTTACCGGGAAGGACAATGTCTCTCAGCAGAAGCATCGAGCTCGAGCACTTTGACGAGCGGGACAAGGCGCGGCGCTCCAAACGCGCTGCCGCCACCGGCGGGTCAGGCTCACGCGCGAGCAGTCTGGTCCCGAGCCCCGCGCACAGCGCCAACTGCAGCTTCTACCGCACGCGCACGCTGCAGACGCTCAGCTCCGAGAAGCGCGCCAAGAAGGTCCGCTTCTACCGGAACGGGGACCGGTACTTCAAGGGTCTGGTGTACGCGGTGTCCGGCGACCGCTTCCGATCCCTGGACGCGCTGCTGGCCGAGCTGACGCGCGCGCTCGCCGACAGCCTGCACCTGCCGCAAGGTGTGCGCAACATCTACAGCGCGGACGGCGCGAGGAAGATCGCGAGCCTCGAGGACCTCGAGGAAGGTCAGGCATTCACGGAAACATCACGGAGACGTTTATCAGACGTCTCCAAGACGTTTTTGCGCATCTGCAATACGTGTACGGGACGTTTCCTATCAGACGTCAGATTATTATTAGATGTCTTTAAGATGTTTATTATTTAGAATGCATGTAAAACTGACATCTTACAGATGTTTGCAGCAGCAGATGCTTTCCAGATCAAGCGATCTTTAACAGACATCATCTGAATTATGAGCGAATAAGAAGGTGAAGGGTTGCAGGTTCGAAGCCCTTTAATGGTCCAGAGGTTTAAGGTTCCTCACTTTATATTACATACATGAGGTGTGGCGAAATATTATTATACTGCTACTAATATATCATTCGTGTTATTATATATACACACCATATTATGTTATGTTATTATTTGTAATATAATACAATGCTACGTTTTAATACATCGATATTAAAAATGATTCAAGCAAATAAAATGTAATGTTATCGTTATATGTAGGGTTGGGAATCGAAAATCAATTCCAATTTCAGAATCGGATACTTGTTGTAAAATTCCGATATCAATTCCTGTGCGCATCTTTTATTTATTTCTTTTATATAAAAACGTATTTGTCTTTGAATCATTCGTTCAAGAGATTCGTTCAAAAGCACCGATTCATCCAGGACTGAATCGAGTGAATCTCGAGCGAGTCATCGAATCATTCCATTCATACACTCCATCAGATTTTGTTTAGTTGTCTAATATTCTTTTCTTCAGAATTGTGAGAGAACCACAATCGTGCAGCTCGGTTTCACACAAACAGCTCGTAATCGAGTCCAGTGTTTATGCAGCCGGCTGATTTTTGTTCGTGGTATTCAGCAGCAATTCAATGTTTCGCAAAAAGAGACACAATTAATATGTTTGATATCTAAATGTTTGACTTCATTTTTTTTTTTACCACATTGGAATCGAAACTGGGAATCGATAAGAATCAGAATCGGAATTGATCAAATTCAAACGACACCCAACCCTAATTATATGTAATATTAATATAATAATCGTGAAATAATAATATTACCTTATTATTTATGAAACCTTTATTTAGCCGGAGAACTCCCAATGATATTATGTTTGAGAATAAAAAAAATATGTATTAATAAATATTAATAAAAATTATAATATATAGTAAATAAAATTATATATACTAAAATTTAATACCGTATGTACTATATATATTTGTATATATTTAATATATATTTAATTTAATTAAATTATTAGTATTAATTATTAATTATAGTAAATTATATATATTTAAGTACAATTAAATAATACATTTAAAAATGTAAAGCATCAAAATTATATATATTTTTTAAAAAAGATATACAAATTATTAATGGAAAAATGAAATGTACACACACAATTAATACAATTAAATGAGGGCCCCAGAAATGAAATAAAAGCTGAAAATTCTCCACTGGTCAGTCTGCTGGTAGATTTCAGAGCATCCTGATGGAGACTCTGGGTTAAACATGGAAGCAACTTCTCTTTGAAGCTACTTGAAAATCAAGTAGAACCAGCTGAACATTTACATTTAGTCATTAAGCAAATACTTTTATCCCATCACAAGCAATTTATCACAAGTGAGTCGCTGGATGCGTGAGGCTGGTGTGCTACTCGCCAGCTTGATAATGACCAGCTATCATGTTTCTGTTTTATTTCAAATAAAACTAAAAGTAAAACAAACGAAATAAAAATAGAATTAAAAAATAAAAATGTACAATTTATTTTCAAAACAACTGTAAAATTACAATGATTTAAAACATAAAAATGTAAAATTACAATAAATCATTTTAAATGATATGCAATCAAATTAAAACACTTTCTAAAAACTTCTCATTTGCATCTCATTTGACCCGTAACAAACATTGCTACAAAAACAATAAAAGAAATGTTATAATCTTACCTTATACACAATTAGTCTCGTTGTGGAAATTGAGCACATTCCCCTCCAATTCTAATTACTGCAACGAGGAAAAAGATATGATCATTACTGTCAGTTAACACATGTCAGAGAAAAATATTCAGAAGTTGTCTAAATACATTGCAATAATATTTATAATAATAACACTCTCACCCACACACACGCACACTCTCTCACACACACAAACACACACACACACTCACTCACACACCCACACACGCACACACACAAACACACAAACACACACACTCACTCACACACACACAAACAGCCCACACACACACACACACACCTCTCACGCACACACACGCACACACACACACTCACTCACACACTCACACACACACATTCACAATCACACACACACACACTCACACACACACTCTCACACACACAAAAACACACACACACACACACACGCTCTCTCACACACACACACACTCACACTCACACACACACTATCACGCACACACACACTCTCACGCACACACACACACACACACAACATACACACATTTCTCTCCACACACGCACAACTCTCCCGCCACACACACCACTCTCACGCCACAACCCACCATCACTAACACAAGCACAACACACACTCTCTCTCACTCACACTCTCACTCACACACACCACACACACACACACACACACTCTCACGCACACCCACTCACACACACCACTCACACACACACACACCACAACACACTCACACACACATTCTCTCACACACACACACACACTCTCACGCCCACACACACACACACACACACACTCATACACACTACTCTCACACACGCACACACTCACACACACACACACAAACACACACACACACACAATCTCACGCACACACACCGACACTCACAACACACCACCACCACACACACACACAGATACACACATTCTATCACCCACACACACACACTCTACGCACCACACACTCACACACACACCCACACACACGCACAGACACAGACACACACACAGACACACCACACACAAACACACACACACACGCACACACACACTCTCACGCACACACACTCACACACACACACTCACACACACACACACCAAACACACACTCTCAGCGCACACGCACGCACACTCACACACACACTCTCACACACTCACACACACCCACACACAAACACACAAACACACACTCTCTCACACACGCACGCACACTCACACACCACTCTCACACTTCACCCAACACCACACTCCAAGCACACACACACACACTCACACACACTCCACGCACACACACACACACTCACACACCACACTCTCACGCAAACACACACACAAACCCACTCTCACACACACACACACACCTCACATCTCAGTTGTATTTAAGTCTTCGTAAGTTAAATACTATACAATGTGAAAAGTAGAATTAAAAATTAAATAAAATTAACATACTTTAATGTAAATTAAAACAAACGACATTTCAAACAAATAAATTTAAAATAAAAACAAAAAATCTATATATCTTTAACTTTATGGGTTATTTCAGTTGTAGTTGAGGTAATTTAGTACTTAACCGTATTTTCTGGTTATTTGCCCCATTTTGTTATATTTTGTGAGTTAACCATAGGAAATCAAAATACAAAAAACGGGAAATAAAATTAAATTAAAACAAAATGAACATTAGAAAATATTAAAAATAAACAATTTAAAAATAAAACAAAAATAAAATGTGAAAACAAATGTAAAAATAAAATTAATATTTTGAAACAAAACAAAAAAATGTAGAAATAAAATAATTACTCGAAAATAACAAAAGTAAAATAAATTGAAGATTGAAATTTTTGAAGAAAAATGAAATATAGAGTAAAATTTTGTAATTTGAAAAATAAAATAAATATTTTTAAATAAACAACTGTAAAAAAATTATAATTCAGAAAAAAATAAAATAAATTTTAGCAAAAATGAAAATATAAATTAATTTTTTTAAAATATAACTAATTTAACTTAAATAAATATTTTAAAATAACTGCGACAAATAAGAATAATTAGAAATAGCAAAAAATAAATTTAATAGTGTCGACGCCAATAAAAATAAAATTAAATATAATTAAAAATAAAATCAGTTAAAATACAACACTTACTAAAAAGAGGAAATATTGTAATTCGTTAACCTGAATGCCCAAACCCCCAGGCGACCAATTAACCAGACTCAAAGAGACGGGAGCATGCATGTGGTGTTGAATTATGCGTATAGTAAATATTTGGCTCAGTTTGTGATTGGACTAACGCCGTGTTCCTGCCGCAGGTGAGAGTAGTATGCGGCCTTCAAACGAGCCCTTACCCAGGACGGTGGACTAACCAGAACGTCAACCCTAACTGGGCCCGGCTGGCGGGGGGTGGGTCCAGCTTGGGGGCGGCGGCCTGGGGGCGGAGCCGGGACAACAGGCGGCGCGGAGCCGGGCGCCGGGGCCTCAGCGCACAGCTGGAGAGTCGGAGGGAGGCCAAAGACTTCATCACAACCAAAACTGGTGACGCAGAAGAGCACAGGTTGATCGGAGCGGCGGGAGCCAGGAAGGCCGTGCGGATCCTGCTTAATAAGAAGGCGGCGCACTCGTCGAGCAGGTGCTCGCGATATCCCGAAGCCATCAAACTGGACTCGGCGGCGTGAAGAGCTCCTACCACCCCGCTGGACGGGGAAAACAGGTAGCTGGCTGCCAATATCCACCTCTTAAACTAAACAAATATGCATGTATTGCCCCAAACATAAAGGATACAAGCTCTAACATGATCAATAATCATCTATTAGTAATGCATCCTGCGCATGGATTATTCTGAGAGCATTTGCATTTCCTTAAGAGACTCAGAATCAGTGCTCGAGCATTACTTTAGTTCTATTTTATACTGTAATGTATTACTGCTATTTAAATAGCCTTTATTTTTTTATTGTCAGTTTTCATTTTAAAAGTTGTAGTAATTACATTTTTGTTTTAGTAATTTTAGTACTTTTAAATTTTCCTATTAGTGTTTAATTTAATTTTAATTATTGAAAACTATATTCAATAGTTATAATGAACATAACAACACAAAAACGACTATTTACAGCGATCGTTTGCCCAGAAATGATCAATTTGTATAATTACCGTCCTCAATCATAGATTAATTTAATTTAATTTTAATTTAGTTAGTTTGTCTCAGACTTAAGATTTAGGTGAAAAACTAATTAAGTTGATATATATATCAATTGATACATTCAAATTTTAAAATAGACAAATATTACATAAATTTAAAATGTCATTTATTAAATATATTCAAATTGAAATATGAAGATTAGGTATATACATTAAATGTGTATATTAATTATTTATTTTATATAATTTTCAAATTATATTTAAAATATATTTATTTAAATATGATAAAGATTTAGGTAAAATATATAATAAAAGAATGACATTGTATGTGAATACAGACAATTTACAAAATTTTAAAAAATATAAAATATTTAACAATTTTTTAATATAATTTAAAATTAAATAATTATTTAGGTAAAAATATAAATAAAATTAATTATGTTTTAATATATACAGGATCTTGTGAATATCAGAAATTAAAAAAATAAAAATATAAAATATTTAAATATATTTATGTAAATATAAATATAAGAATAATTTATTTTATTTTATATATGTAAAATCAAACAAATTTATCCATTTTATTCTTTTATATATTAAAATTTTAAACTATAATCAAGTGTTGATTATAATTTAATATATACATATAATTATTTAATATATTTAATAAATTTAAAAAAAATTACATGAAAATATGAATCTTGAAATTTCAGTTGTTCCGACTTTACAATACAGTGCAACAAGTCACTTTTATGATGCTTTATGGTCGTATTTGGAGCTCAGTAAAGCTTTCATCAGATGTAGAAGAGCAGTGTGAACATTATCACTGCAGAACAGGAGCGTTTCACACACAAAGTCAGTCAGAAGTGATGAGAAACACTGAATAATGAATGAGATGTTCTCTGTCTGATCTTCCAGAACTTCCCATCTGACTCCATTACTGCTGAGATTCTCAGAAAACATAGCTAATTAAAATACTGCGGAATTGAACATAAAAATGCAGAATAAAATTTTTTATTTTTAAAAACAAGACAATGCCAAAATTAAAAGAAAGTACAAACAAAACTTAAAAATCAATTAAAAACATTAAAATAATTCTAAAATAAAACAAATGTAAATTTAAAAATGATGTAATATAAAACAAAAGATGTCAAATTAAAACAATTCCTTTTAAAACAAATACAAATGTTAAACCATGGATAATAACTAATAATATTAAAATAAAACAAAAGTAAAATGTATAATTTAAAAGCAACAAAATATTAAGTTAAAATAAATCACTTTAAAATTAATCATTTTAAAATAATAATTACAGTAAAACAAAAAAAGTACAAATAAAATAAATAAATTTTTAAAACAAAAACATATGTGTCCAATTAAATATTAAAACAAAAAAACAAATGTAAAATTAAATTAGGTTAATTTGTAAACGAAACAAAAATAGCAAATTAAAAGAATCCAGTTCAAAAAAAACCACAACGAACACTAAACCGATATAAAACAGTGGGTAAGCTCCTGAGCATTAACGTCAGTTTCTGTCAGTGAGTCTCCACAGTAAAATTACAATGCTGTCCGACTGTGACGGGCTTAAGAGAGAGTGTGTGCTTGTGTGTGTGTGTGTGTGTGTGTCAGTCTGGTGAGGGCCGCCCCCCCCCCCCCCCCCCCAGGTTGCAGTGGTAACCTGCGTCTCCCCGCTGGACCCAGTGAAGGTGAATGTGAGCTTCACTGTATGCCCACAAGCCTCTCGCCTGCAGACCTCACACAGGGTCCTGACAAAACCTCTGTCGCCGCGGCAACAGTCCATCAAAACCGTTAATAAAATCATAGACATTAAAAAAATAATAAAATGACAAACACAAAAATTACTAAAATTTTAACTAAAATTAAAATGGAAAATATTAAAATAAAAACTGATTCCAAATATGAATAAAAGGTATAATAGTATCTCAGTGATTTAAAGGGGTCATATGATGTTTGCTAAAAAGAACAGTATTTTGTTGTATTTGGTGTAATGAAATGTGTCCTTTTGGCGGTTTAAGGTTCAAAAAACACATTATTTTCCACATACTGTACATTATTGTTTCTCCTCTATGCCCCGCCTTTCTGAAACACGTCGATTTTTACAAAGCTCATCGTTCTGAAAAGCGAGGTGTGCTGTGATTGGCCAGCTATCCAGTGTGTTGTGATTGCCGAATACCTCAAGCATGTGACGGAAATGTTACGCCCCTCACCATACTGTGATGATGCCCTGTCCGGCCGGAGCGACGACACAAAAACATTAAAACCCATTACAAACAAGGCATTTGTTGCATCCAGTGGGGACATAATTAGGGATTATAATGATTATACTGTCTTTTAAACATAAAAACCATGTCTGCATTTGTGATCGGAGAAATGACAAACAACAAGCCTACTCTACACTGCTCAAAACTCGCGTTTGAATCATCAGTGGCAAATTCTTTAAATATAAAAAACGTACTTACAGTCTGTGAGTCAGAACAGCCGGCATTGTAGTTACTCCCAGGATCAGGAAACAGTCCTCCAAAAAATGTGCTGCTAGAGTGAGCGGAGGCCAGCGGGTTAGATTGAGAGGAGGCCGGCGGGTTAGAGTGAGAGGAGGCCGGAGGGTTAGAGTGAGAGCAGGCCGGCGGGTTAGAGTGAGAGGAGGCCGGAGGGTTAGAGTGAGAGCAGGCCGGCGGGTTAGAGTGAGAGGAGGCCGGAGGGTTAGAGTGAGAGGAGGCCGGAGGGTTAGAGTGAGAGGAGGCCGGCGGATTAGAGTGAGCGGGTTAGAGTGAGAGGAGGCCGGAGGGTTAGAGTGAGAGGAGGCCGGCGGGTTAGAGTGAGAGGAGGCCGGCGGATTAGAGTGAGCGGGTTAGAGTGAGAGGAGGCCGGCGGGTTAGAGTGAGCGGAGGCCAGCGGGTTAGATTGAGAGGAGGCCGGCGGGTTAGAGTGAGAGGAGGCCGGAGGGTTAGAGTGAGAGGAGGCCGGAGGGTTAGAGTGAGAGGAGGCCGGAGGGTTAGAGTGAGAGGAGGCCGGAGGGTTAGAGTGAGAGGAGGCCGGAGGGTTAGAGTGAGAGGAGGCCGGAGGGTTAGAGTGAGAGGAGGCCGGAGGGTTAGAGTGAGAGCAGGCCGGCGGGTTAGAGTGAGAGGAGGCCGGCGGGTTAGAGTGAGAGGAGGCCGGCGGATTAGAGTGAGAGGAGGCCGGAGGGTTAGAGTGAGAGGAGGCCGGCGGGTTAGAGTGAGAGGAGGCCGGAGGGTTAGAGTGAGAGCAGGCCGGCGGGTTAGAGTGAGAGGAGGCCGGAGGGTTAGAGTGAGAGGAGGCCGGCGGGTTAGAGTGAGAGGAGGCCGGAGGGTTAGAGTGAGAGCAGGCCGGGGGTGTGGGTGAGGGGGGGGGGGGGGGGGGGGGGGGGGTGAGGAGGACGGCAGGTTTAGAGTGAGCGGAGCCGGAGGGTGAGAGTGGAGGAGGCCGGCGGGTTAGAGTGCGCGGGTTAGAGTGAGAGGAGGACGGCGGGTTAGAGTGAGAGAGGCCCATCCAGGAAGGGGTAGAGTGAGCGGCAGGCCGGAGGGTTAGAGTGAGCGGAGGCCGGAGGGTTAGAGTGAGAGGAGGCCGGCGGGTTAGAGTGAGAGGAGGCCGGAGGGTTAGAGTGAGAGGAGGCCGGAGGGTTAGAGTGAGAGGAGGCCGGCGGGTTAGAGTGAGAGGAGGCCGGAGGGTTAGAGTGAGAGGAGGCCGGAGGGTTAGAGTGAGAGGAGGCCGGCGGATTAGAGTGAGCGGGTTAGAGTGAGAGGAGGCCGGCGGGTTAGAGTGAGAGGAGGCCGGAGGGTTAGAGTGAGCGGAGGCCGGAGGGTTAGAGTGAGAGGAGGCCGGCGGGTTAGAGTGAGGGGTTAGAGTGAGAGGAGGCCGGCGGGTTAGAGTGAGAGGAGGCCGGCGGATTAGAGTGAGAGGAGGCCGGAGGGTTAGAGTGAGAGGAGGCCGGAGGGTTAGAGTGAGAGGAGGCCGGCGGATTAGAGTGAGAGGAGGCCGGAGGGTTAGAGTGAGAGGAGGCCGGAGGGTTAGAGTGAGAGGAGGCCGGCGGGTTAGAGTGAGAGGAGGCCGGCGGATTAGAGTGAGCGGGTTAGAGTGAGAGGAGGCCGGAGGGTTAGAGTGAGAGGAGGCCGGAGGGTTAGAGTGAGAGGAGGCCGGAGGGTTAGAGTGAGAGGAGGCCGGCGGATTAGAGTGAGCGGAGGCCGGAGGGCTTGAGTGAGCGGAGGCCGGCGGGTTAGAGTGAGCGGAGGCCAGCGGGTTAGATTGAGAGGAGGCCGGCGGGTTAGAGTGAGAGGAGGCCGGAGGGTTAGAGTGAGCGGAGGCCGGAGGGTTAGAGTGAGAGGAGGCCGGCGGGTTAGAGTGAGAGGAGGCCGGAGGGTTAGAGTGAGAGGAGGCCGGCGGATTAGAGTGAGAGGAGGCCGGAGGGTTAGAGTGAGAGGAGGCCGGCGGGTTAGAGTGAGAGGAGGCCGGCGGGTTAGAGTGAGAGGAGGCCGGCGGGTTAGAGTGAGCGGAGTCCGGCGGGTAGAATGAGCGGAGGCGGGCGGCTAGAGTGAGCGGAGGCCGGAGGGTTAGAGTGAGAGGAGGCCGGAGGGTTAGAGTGAGAGGAGGCCGGCGGGTTAGAGTGAGAGGAGGCCGGAGGGTTAGAGTGAGAGGAGGCCGGAGGGTTAGAGTGAGAGGAGGCCGGCGGTTAGAGTGAGTGGAGGCCGGTGGGCTTGCGGCAACCACATGTGACGACCCCGGGCTGGACTCCGCTTCGTCCACGGTGAAAGCCGATCCGGCGATCGACAGCGCGAAAGTTGTAGTATTTCCTCAGCGACCAGCACGGATCAGCTCTAGGCATGACAAAGCAGATATCGTCCTCTTTTGGAATACCAAACAAAGTATTTTCGCTTTCACAAAAAAACACACAGCGTCTTCACAACATGGAGGCCACGGCAGCAACAATACTACAGCGAGAATAAAAGTGATGCCTTCTTTCTTTGCGTGAACATTCGGGTGGCGTATGCAAATCTTCCCACATAGTGAGGTAGATATGTGGGGGCGTGTTAGAACGAGACATTTTAGGTAGGCGTGGCTGACTCTTAACTTTTATAAAGAATATCTCTTTGGATTTGAGACTTTAGTTTTGGCAACTTTACAGATCTTTCTTATGCACCAAGAGCTTGTAACACTCAAAAAAGAAAGGAAAAAATTGAAATCGCATCATAAGACTCCTTTAAAATAACACAGATATACTGTATAACACTGGGCAGATTTGTCAATCTAGTCTGATGAACAGCAGTGATATTTCTGTATTATTTATATAGTGTTGTCGTTTTAGTTATATAGATTTTAAATAACTGATTTTTTCCCCCCGGTTTCTTAAAAATTTTAATAAAATTGTTATAATCTTGTTTTGTGTTTTGGCATTTTTAGTCGTTTTTGTTTTGTTAAAATATTTCATTTAGCTTTAAATTTATTTCAATTTTGTTTTTGATTTAGCTTTTAGATTTTTAGATTTTCGGTTTTAATTTTTTCTTTTAAAGTTGTAGTAATTTTAGTTCATTTGGTAATTTGCTATGTGTTTCTGCCATTTAATTAGGATGTGTTTTATATTTTAAAAAATATTGTAAGTATTTCTATTTAGTTTTCGTCTATTTATTTCACTTTCGATTTTAGCATTTCAGCACTGAACAAACTTTTTCAGGTAGCTGATAAAGCAACATTTACATGAATGTATATATTCATGAAAAATATGTTGTTTATATGTTAAATATATTTATATATAATATAAATTATTTAAATATAAATATATACATGTAAATTTTAATGTGTGTGTGAAACAATATACAAATATATATGGTGTGTAGGTTGACGAGTCTGCAGGATTTCTTCGGTGATGATGATGTTTTCATCGCATGCGGTTTGGAGAAGTTTCGTTACGCTCAGGACGACGCTGCTATCGGACACGCGGGGAAGGCCGCCGCGACCACGTTTGTTAACGGTGAGATCAACACACACGTATATATGAGACAGAGTCCGCTCACACACTACTGTCTAACAGCACACCTGTCTGTCTCTCAGAGTGTAAGAAATCACGGCCGTCTGTCCCACCGAAGATGACCAAGAGCTCTGGCGTCCCGGATCAAATCACCCGTATCGGTAAACACAAACTCACACACACACACACACTCTCTCACACACAAACACATACACACACACACAACACAAACACACACACACACACACACACACACACACACAACACACAAACAAAAAAACACACCTTCTTTCTCTCTATCTAACACACACACACACACACACACACACACACACAACACACACACCACACACACACCACACTCCTCTTCTCTCTCACACAACACACACACCACAAACAATCACACTCACCACTATCACACACACACACACACACACAACACACACACCTCTTCTTCTCTCTCTATCACACAAAAACAACAAACACACACACACAAAACACACCCCACACACAAACACACGCACACTCACTCACGTATAACAAAAGACTCACTCACACACACTCTATCTTCTCTCTATCTCTTCACACAAACACAACACACAAAAAAAACACACACAATCACGATAACCCACATACTACACACACATCACAGATCACTTACGATCCACACACCCACACAAAAACAACACACACAACACTCACTCTCACTCTCACCTCTCAACTTCCACACTCACACTCACTCACAACACAACACTGTGGGGGAAGGGGGGGCAGCATTAAAATTTTGATGGTGTTTCTGGTTTTTCAGCCAATGAGGCTCCGAGGAGCGACTCTCCACCGATGAGGTCATCGCAGTCGCCCTGCAGCCCCACGACTCAGTGCAGCCGGAAGGTCAGTGTGTGTGTGTGAGAGAGAGAGTGTGTGAGTGAGTGAGTGAGGGTGTTTGTGTGCTTGTCTGTGTGAGGAGCGAGAGAGATGAGAGAGAGTGAGTGTGTGTGTGTGTACTTGTGTCCCTACAAGGATAGTGAAACCTGAAATTTCTGAAATTGTGTGGACCGGCCTGCGGTCCCCACGAGGGAAAAAATTATTAAAAATAGTAAATGATGTTTATCTGAAAGTGTAACAATGCAAACAGGTTTTCTGTAAGGGGTGGGTTTAGGATTAGGGTTGGGCTAGGGGATAGAAAATATAATTTGCTCAGTATAAAATCAATAGAAGTCTATGCAAAGTCCCCACAATTCACAGAAACAAACATGTGTGTGTGTGTGCACACCTGTGCTCTGAGTGTGTTTGACGTGATCTGTCCTCCTCAGACGTCCGTTCATGGAGCATCTCGGTCCCCGACCCCGTCCAGAGACCTCAACAATGAGGAGGACCTCAGTCCAGAGGGTAAAACACACACACACACACTCATCTCAACACACACACACACGCACACACACACACACACACACTCACCACACACACACACACACACACACACACGCTCACACACACACACACACACACACACCACTTCAGAGAAAATTATCTTTTGCTAGTCTATTTGTTTTCTGTGTTTGCAGGGTTAGTATCGTTAAACTAAAAAAATGTTGTTACTTAAAATTAAATAAATAAAAAACAATATTAAAACATAAACTGATTTTATTTGTAACAATATAAGGTCAAGGTCAAGTTTATTTATATAGCACCTTAAAAGCAACGAGTGCTGACCAAGGTGCTGCACAGCCAAAACATCAGAAATATCAGCTAACGAAAGCATTAAGACAATATAAAATTTTAATTAAAATAATCATTAAATGATACAATAGGTAATGCAAAACATCACCAAACAAAGAAACAAAACAAAACAAAAGTATTTTCAAGTTAAGCAAAAGCCTGAGAAAAAAAGATATGTTTTAAGAGATGATTTAAAAGAAGATAACGTAGGGGATGATCTGATGGATAAAGGCAAAGAGTTCCAGAGCGTAGGACCTAGAACTGAAAAAGCCCTGTTCCCTTTAGATTTTAAACAAAATTTTGGGACAATCAATAACTTCTGAGAAGACGATCCAAGCGTTCTCACAGGAGAGTAGAAATGGAGAAGATCTGAAATGTAAATTGGGGCAAGACCATGAAGTGCTTTAAATACAAAAACTAAAACCTTAAAATCAACTCAGAATTTAACAGGTAACCAGTGAAGTGAAGCTAACACAGGCGTAATATGCTCCTTCCTTTTTGTCCCTGTCAAAAAGCGAGCAGCAGCATTCTGCACCAATTGTAAACGTGATAGTGAAGACTGGTTAATTCCAGCATAAAGAGCGTTACAGTAATCTCGCCTGGTTGAAAGTAATGCATGAATAACAACCTCTGAATCATTCAAACTGAGAAAACGTTTCAGCTTGCGAAGCCCCTTAAGCTGCAAAAAAAACTGGCTCTGACTACAGAGTTAATTTGTTTGTCAAATTTCAATTCAGGATAAAAAATAACTCCCAGATTTTTTAACCTTTTCACTGATGTTTTCTTCAAAAGGGCCCAGAGTAGGTCTTAAATTATGTAAAAGGTTAGAAGGGCCAAACAATATAACTTCAGTCTTTTTTTGGATTCAGCTGTAGGAAATTGATTTCCATCCAACTCTTGATGTCCTCTAAACAAGCCAACAAGGAGGACACTGAATCAGGACCTGATTTTAAGGAAAATAAAGCTGTGTGTCATCTGCGTGAATGTGGTATGAAACTTTATGAGACTCAAATATAAAACGAAGAGGGAGCAAATACAGGGAGAATAAAATTGGACCCAAAATAGAGCCCTGGGGTACCCCACAAGTGATGGGAACTGAGCTTGATGAAAATTCACCAATTTCCACCGAAAAGCTCGTATTTGTGAGATACGATGCAAACCAGTCTAATGCAGTACCACAAATGCCAACCTCAAGATTTAATCTTTTTAACAGGATGCGGTGATCTACTGTATCGAAAGCCGTGAATTTTTTCCCCCCCCCCCCCCGCTCAGGTCCAGTAATAAGAGAAGAATACAGTACAGTGTCTGCAGATAACAAGAGATCATTTACTACTCTTAAAAGAGCTGACTCAGTACTATGTTTTGCTCTATGGCCAGACTGAAAAGGATCCAGAATATCATTAGAGTTTAGGTAGAGGGAAATCTGGTTGAATACAACCTTTTCCGAAACTTTGTGCAGAAATGGCAGTTTTGAAATAGGCCTATAATTATTTAATTCAGTGGGATCAAGATTAGTTTTTCTTGAGTAAAGGCTGGACCACAGCATGTTTAAGACAGGAAAGGACAATGCCTGTCTGTACAGAACCATTAATAATAGAAAGTAAGCTAGACAGAACAGGGCAGAACATCCTTCAGCAGCTTTGTAGGAACAACATCACAAGAACAAGTAGTTGATTTCATATTTAAAATAATGTCTGACAACTCAGAAAGTGAGATAGCTTGAAAGTTTGAAAACACAGAGGAGCTAGTATCTTCATATAGAAAATTCTGGGATAAATTACAAGAAATCTGCACCCTGATAGAAGCAATCTTGTTAATGAAGAAGTTACAAAACTTCTCGCATAACTCCAAGCTAGGATCTGGGCCAGTTGGTCTAGATGGGTTTAAAACAGAATTTAGCGTAGAAAACAAAATCTTTGGAAAATGAGAATTTTAATTTTTAATTAAATTGGCACGATATTTTATATAATATAAAATAACTATATATTGTGAGTCAGTTTTAGTTTAATTTTAATTTTAGTTAAAGTTTGAGTAATTTCATTTATACTCATTTTGAATTTGTCACGTAGATTGTTTTTTATGCATATATAGTTTTTTAATTCTATATCACTGTTGGTTTAAGTAACAAAAAAAGTTTGCAAGGTTTTCTTTTTCCGGTAATGCAGCAGTAAACTAACAGTAAATGTCTAGTTAACCAAATGAATGAGTAAAACTTATTAATAAAATATTTTATATTATGTATATATTAAGATGTCATATTACTAATATGCTCCATTTTTACCTATAGATATACATTTTAATTCATGAAAAATTCCATGCGAGGATTCAGTGAGCGCAAACAAATAATCTCCCTAAAACAAATCAATTCACTTAAATGGACAGTTTGAAGTGAAATTAATCAAATTTACCAAATGTAATTTTTATCATATTTAAGTTAAGACATATTAAAACATTTCTGAACTGATATTAAATAGAATAAATATTCTTTGTCTGAACTGAGTGGCAGCAAAGATCATGAAATTAGTCCAATAGCATGATTTTTGTCAACTAAAAGAATAACAATTAAATAAGTGTTTTATATTGCTCAGCCCTGCAGTAGCTCCGCCCACAGTGTAATTCTATTGGTCGAAAATCCCACATAGCTGCATATTAAACATCAGGTGCATTCTGATTGGCTGTTGTTTTGATGTTCTGTGACACTCTCTCTCTCTGCAGTGAACGGTAATGAAGTTCAGTCGTCTGTCATCACTGAGAAGTATAAAGTGGGGAAGGTGATCGGCGATGGAAACTTCGCTGTAGTCAGAGAGTGTGTGGAGAGGTAACTAGAGAGACATTATCTATCAAACTAACTGCAGAGGTTGCATGTGTTCGCTGTGAATGTCATGTGTGCTGGTCTCAGGTCTACAGGACAGGAATATGCGCTGAAGATCATTGACAAGGCCAAATGCAGCGGCAAGGTACCACTTCAAACACTTTCCTCTTAAACAGTAAAGTGACTCTAATTAAAATACCTCATCAGCTCTTCTGCCATCTGAAGGCTTTCCCTCTTTCTTCATTTCATTCATGTTGTTGAATAAGGATCCTTTGAGATTATTTGAAATGCGTATAGATGTATTCAGTTATTATTTCCTGATAAAACAGGAAATTATGCACTTTTTTTGAATAAGCAATACCCAATAGCCTTCAGTTTACATTAAAGTTCACATTAAACTTCAAATGAGTAAACTTCAAACTGAATAATGACTCTACTGTCTTCTGTAGAGCTGCTTTACAGCTGAAAATGACATTTTGTTTTTATTTCAAGTTACAAAAAGTTTTTTTTTGTTAACTATAATAATTGACACCAGCTTCTTTAAATCTGTGCAGTTTTGAAATTAAATGTAGTTTTTAGTAAACATTTTCACATATTCATTCACTCACTACACAACAGTGAAACACAGCAGAGATTCTGATTGGTTGACTGGTGTTGACAGGAGCACCTGATAGCCAATGAGGTGGCGATACTGCGCAGGGTTCATCACCCCAGCATCATTATGCTAATAGAGGAGCTGGACACGCCCACTGAACTGTACCTGGTGATGGAAGATGTGAAGGTCAGTCAGCAGACACACACACACACAGACACAAAAACAGACACAACACAGAAAGGACAAAACCACAACACAAACACACAGACTACATCACTCACCACTCACTCACTCACTCACACACACTCACACACACACAGACTCACACACACTCACACAGACTCACTCACTCACACACACACACACACACACACAACGCACACACACGCGCGGCACAACCATCCAGACTCACTCACTCCACTCACACACACACACAATACCAGGTTGAGAGTGTGGACAGTTGTTGTGTGTTTTCTGCAGGGCGGTGATCTGTTTGATGCCATCACTTCCTCCACGAAGTACACAGAGCGAGACGCCAGCGCCATGCTGTTCAACCTCACCGGAGCACTGCGATACCTGCACAGAATGAACATCGTACACCGAGACATCAAACCTGAGAACCTGCTGGTACACAGAGACTCACACACTTACTTACTCACTCACTCACTCACTCACACACACACTCACTCACTCGCACTCTCACTCACTCCACAACCACACACACTCACTCACTCACACAACACACACACTCCCTCACTCGCACTCTCACTCAATCACACACACACACACACACACTCGCTCACTCACTCACTCACTAGCACTCTGCACTCTCACACACACACACACCACACACAAACACACACACACACCCCCCCACACACAAACACACACACACACACACACCCCCTCCCCCCCCCCCCCCCCCCCCTCGCCCCCCCCCCCCCCCCCCCCCCCTCCCCCCCCCCTTCACAACACACAACTCTCTCACCACCACTCACACTCGTACAGCGTATAAACACACATCTGTGTGTGTGCAGGTGTGTGAGTATCCAGACGGCACCAAGTCTCTGAAGCTGGGTGATTTTGGGCTGGCGACGGTGGTGGAGGGACCGCTGTACACCGTCTGTGGGACGCCGACTTACGTCGCACCGGAGATCATCGCAGAGAGCGGGTAAAACTCCATTTCTAAAGCTCTAAATTATCAATCTTTTCTGTCCAACTCTATCTCCTCGTGTCTTCTGTCTCTGATTGATAGTTTAGTGTTTTATCCAGTAAAAGCTCTTTTAGTGTATTTGTAGAAACGTGCTACAAGCTTCTCGTGTCTTTATGCTGTCAAATCTGGACTGGTTTTGATCAAGTAAAGGTCAGAATAACGTCAGTAATATCTCCAGATGAACACTTACTGCACTGAAGCAGCTCAGCTTTACTTGATTCTCCATCAATCATGTTTTAGAGTCTCAAATCTGATCCTCAGGATCTTTTGAGGAGCGTTTGTTTCCAGAAGCTTTACTTTCACTGTTCCTCAGCGGAGGAATGATCTTCACAAGCCTCCAGAACATTTCACATCTTCTGAGGAGCCTTTATTTCTTCAGCTCTCAATCACTGCATTATATGTTTGGAGCATTTCACTCTCATCTCACTGAGACAGATTACTGGAGATACAGAGCGACGACGTTTTCTATCTATTTTGTCTAAAGGCTCAATAAACTGTCTTATGGCAGGCTTTACAGAATGAAGCAGTTCATAAAATGATTCAGTGATTCTTATGAGTCTTTACTTAGTAGTTGCGTTTAGTGTAAATGTATTTAATTACATTTTAATACCATCACCCTGAGGTAATGTATCTGTTATTGTGGTCAGAAAAATGTATCAAGATTTTAAAAAATGTACTGCAAAACAAATATCTAAGATACTACTATCACTGAGATACTACTATAGTATCTATTAGTAGTATCAATTCGTTTTCATTTTAGTAATGTGTTTGTCGTTTTCATTCGTTTTTTGAAAGGTCTATATAGTTTCTGAGCATTTTTATTTCAGTTTGTTATTTTAGAACAAAAATAAAACGATAAAAGCTGCTCTGACAACTAGTTGAAATAAAACAAGTTTAAATGTTAACTGAAATAAAATAATAAAATACTTTATTTCAAGTAACATTTTTAGGGTTTTGGCTAACTCTAATAACCCTGTTTTGTACAAAACAAATATTGAAGTGAATTATATGGTCTGATTTGATTGTGTGCTGCAGGTACGGACTGAAGGTGGACATCTGGGCTGCGGGTGTGATCACATACATCTTGCTGTGTGGTTTTCCTCCGTTCCGCAGCGAGAAGAACCAGCAGGAGGAGCTGTTTGAGCAGATCTTACTGGGCAGACTGGAGTTTCCCTCGCCGTACTGGGACAACATCAGCCTCTCTGCTAAAGTGAGCGAACAGCGACCACACAAACGCAGAATAAACGCTCACGCAGCACGCACTTTTCACTTTCAAGTTATGAATTGTTGAACCACGGGATATTGTGACTTTTTTCTTGCAGCATAAACTTGCAGTTCTGAGAAGTCCAATTCGTGCAATTACCTTGATTACTTTTTGTATTTTTTTTCATTTTGAGGCAGAAACAAACAAACAAACAAAAAAGTCAGAATTGAGAGATGTGAACTTGATTTTAACTTGCAATTCTGAGAAAAAAGGTCACAATTACTTGTTTTGTTCTTTTATTCCATGGCGAAAGCAAGCTTCCATAAGAATCTGATGTTTGTCTTTTGCAGGATTTAATTGGTAAGATGCTGCAGGTGAGTGTTGGTGCTCGTTACACAGCTGACGAGGTGCTGGAACACCCGTGGGTGCAGGTGAGGAGATACACACACAACACACTCTCTCTCACACACACACACACACACACACCACACACACACACACACACTCTCTCTCCCTCTCTCTCTCTCACTCACTCACTCACTCACTCATCACACACACACACACACACACACCCCCAGACATTGCTCTTCACACGCTCACCCACACACACACACACACAAAACAACACCGAAATGCTCTCTCACACGACACACACACACACAGACATGCGCTCTCACACGCTCACACACACACACACACACAGACATGCTTCTCACTCCCAAACACACAACCACACACACACAGACATGCTATCTCACTACGCTCAACCACACCCACAACAGACATGTTCTCTCACTAACTCACACACACAACAGACGCTCTCTCACACGCTCCCACACACACACACAAAGACATGCTCTCTACTCCTAACACACACACACACACCACACACAGAAATGCTCTCTCACTCACTACCCACACCAAACACACAGACATGCTCTCTCCCACAATACACACACACACACACACTCACCACTCACACACACACACACACACACAGACATGCTCTCTCACATGCTCACACACACACACACAGACATGCTCTCTCACTCACCCACACACACACACACAAGCTCACTCACATGCTCACCACACAGACACGCGCCTCACAAGCGACCCACACAGAATAATCACATTCTGGCATATATATAATTCTTTAAAGAAATTAGACTTTTATTCAAGATGCATTAAATTGGTCAAAAAGTGTCAGTAAAGACATTTCTAACGTTACAAAATATTTCTATTTCAAATAAATGCTGTTCTTTTGAACTTTCTATTCATCTGTGAATCCTGAAAAATAAAATGTTTCACAGTTTCCACAAAAATATTGTGCAACACGACTGTTTTCCACATTGATAATAATCAGAAATGTTTCTTGAGCAGCAGATCAGCATATTATACTGATTTCTGAAGAAAATGTGACACTGAAGACTGGAGTAAATGATGCTGAAAATACAGCTGCGCATCACAGAAATACATTACAGTTTAACGCATATTCACTTAGAAAACAGCTATTTTATATTGTAAAAATATTTCAAAATATTACTGTTTTTAATCAAATAAATGCAGCCTTGGTAAGCAGAAGAGACTTCTTTCAGAAAATCTTACGTCATGTAAATGTTGTTGTGTGTGAGCAGGACGATGCTGTGATGGACACTAACATGGCGTGTGAGATGAAAGATAGTGTTGAATCAGAAAACACACACAACAGCACAGCAGCAGAGGCAGAGGTGACACACACACACACACAACATACCATAATTACCTTCAGCTGATACATTGTGTCTCGTTTCCTCTGTTACAGGTGGATCATCTCCATGGTAACAACCTCATACATACTTTAAAAAAAAAAATTGCATATATTTAGCATCAAAATGATCAAAAGTGACAGTAAAGACAGTTATAATGTTACAAAAGATTTCTATTTCAAATAAATGTTGAGTGTAACAGCTAATTGTTTCTGACCGTGTGTACAGTAGATGACAGCTGGCAGTAGTCTGATGAATCTCTGCGGAGGCGCAGAAGAAGAGAAACCCTGATCACCACCACAAACCTCAACACCAAGACCAGACCAGACCAGACCACCTTCTCTCAGCATCTTCCGTCTAGTTCTTAGTGGCGCTGACCAAGTCAAATATCACTTAGTCCTCATATTTTAGTGTTAGCCTCATGCTGAAACCTCTAGTTTACATGCACTCCGTTTTGTCAATCCAGTCCGATTTCAGATTCTGAAAGTTGTTTATATGAACTTCTGCAGTTTAACTTTTACATGAACGCTAAACTCTGCGATTCACATATTCATTTACATGTAGGCTATATTTATGTATTCCAAACAACAGACACCAAGTTCAGAACTGGAAAAAGCCACTAATGTCACCCAGAGCGAACTAGAGTTTAATTGTCAAGTATGTCAGGAGAGCTTTTTTTTTTTTTTAAGCAAATATTTAGTAAATATTCATTCTCCTCCACTGACCAGCTAACAAAAATATGTTTTAAGAAAGTTATAATAACGTTATGAAAACGTTATTTCTGAATGTTCTCTGAACATTCAAAACTTCCAGATTTTTTTAATGTTTTAATTTTTTTTCTTGGTTTTGCGAATGTTATTTTGCAACCATTATGGGAACGTTACTTCTGAATGTTCTCTGAGCGTTCTGAAACAAGTAGTAACATTTAAAAAACATTCGAGGAACATCCCGACTAAAATGTTTCATGACGATGCATAAATACCCAGAAATATGTATAAGAACGTTTAAATCATGTTATGAACCTCCTTTTACGTTTAGAAACGTTTTTCGGGTTCTATGGAGCATTATGGCAGGTTACTTTGAATGTTCTCTGAACATTCTAAAACTAGTAACATTTGAAAAACTTAAGATACATGTCGAACTAAAACGTAAAAAAAAAAAAACAAAGTTCCAGGAACGGAGTATAAATAATGTGTCTGTGCCAAAGTTTTAAGAACATTCTCAACAACATTCAAAGTGAACATTCTATTAACGTTACTGGAAGAATGTTCATAAGCTTGCGAGAAGCTTAACCAAAGTTGCGAGAACATTAGCTGGGTTCATTCGTTCGCAGGAGGTAAATAAATAAGCACGTTTGTAAAACAGAGATCTACTATAAGACACATCTCGGCACATTCAAAGCATTTCTGAATCAGTGTTGCCAAGTCCGCGGTTATCCCGTTGTAGATTGGATACCTTTAACACTGTTGCCGCGGGTTGTTTTTCATGTCCGCGGGTTGAAGCGACCCCAAAAATGTAATATTTAGCCCCTGGAATGTGAATTTTACTGGAAGGAAAACATGTATTTACCCCCCCGAATGCGACCCCCCTCAAAACGTGATTGTGCTAGTTTTGGGCTAGTTTTAAGTAGAAATTGGGGGGGGTTTTGTTGCGAAAACCTGGCAACCCTGTTCTGAATCTGTTCCCGGCACATTCAAAAACATTTTTTGAATCCGTTCGAAAAAATAATAGTAGGCTTACGTTTTCCCCCTGCATATTATTTTAGGTCTGCAGCAGCCCTTATTACAATCAGATCGAAATTTCATTCGGACTGACCGAGGGAGGTACATGATAATAACGGGTTATCTGAGTGCATGTAAACGTGTTCTTCAGAGCATGTACGAATTTAGTGGTCCGCGTTCATTTTCTCCCGTTCTGGTCTGTGTTTGTACGCAGGGCTTCAACTAAACCAGCGACCTCGACTTTTACTGCACTGTGTCCCGAACCTGCTCCTCTTTCTCTCTCTCTCTACATACGTGTCGATGTTTGTGTCTGATCGGGTGCATCATTAGAGTCTCATTTCAGACATCTTTATACCTGATTATGAACGCGCAACCGTCTGGAACTGAATGAGAACGAGACGTTTAATTGTGTTGCTGAATGTTTCTTTACGTCTGATGTAGTGTTCTGACTTCGCTTCACACCAAAACTTCGGCCTTTACTGAATGAGTGTGTGTTTATCTCCATGAAATGCCTCCTTTTTTTTAGAAGAACTGTTCATTTAATTTGATCTGAACGGTCGCTTGTGGTTTCAACGGTATTAACTTTTGTACGGTGGCTGTTCGGGGCCTAAAGCTCCTCGTAATTATTCTAATTATGGATTTATTTCATGTTTTGTTTTGTATTGCAACAATACATCATTAGTAGCTGAACGCGACTCTGTGTTTTATTGCATGTGAACGGTGGCTGAAATGAAACCGAACGCTGATAGTGTCACAAATTTAAGCGTGAATCCACTTTTTTGGTTTCATTTTTGTATGCAAGGTTGACCGAAATAAACAAGACACTTGGTATATTTAACCTTACGGCAAATTTCCGCAGGCAAGAAATGCGCTCATGAATACGATCGAGAATTTCACGCGAGGGACACGTGACACGTCAAATTCGGGCCTTTTTAAACTTTTAATAATTTTATTAATTTTAAAGTTAAAAAAAAAATTTTTATTTTTTTAATTTTGCAATATCTATCTTTCCCCCGAGGCAATTTCACAGATGTCGCTAATGTGACCGTGACGTTGAGTCCAATCCCTGTAGCCATGTTTAGGGATGGGATGGCCATAATGCAGCATTGGCGTCATGAGAAGTTGAATCAGCTTTCCAAATTGGGGTATCAATTAAAAGAAACAGTACAGAAAATGTGTTGGTTTTAATTTGCAGTTGTACACATGTTGCGTAGTAGAAATCCACCCACCCCCTAATACAAAAACAATATTAGGTATGTGGTTTCAGCAGCTGTCTATGGTGGATAACCAAGATAAGTCATCGGTCATGTACTGTACTGTACTCTTCATAAATTTGGGGTCAGTAAGAATTGTTTTTGTTCATCAGGGGCGCATAACATTGATGAAATTGACAGTAAAGACAGTTATAATGTTACAAAAAATTTCTATTCCTTCTATTAAATATGTGAATCGAACATGCTAAATCCTAAAATGCTTCATGGTTTCAACATTGATAATAATCAGAAATGTTTCTCGAGCAGCAGATCAGCATATTATACTGATTTCTGAAGATCATGTTGACACTGAAGACTGGAGGAATGATGCTGAAAATACAGCTGCGCATCACAGAAATGAATTACAGTTTAACAGATATTCACACAGAAAACAGCTGTTTTACATTAGAATAATATTTCACAATTTTTACTGTACTTTTGATCAAATAAATGCAGCCTCGGTGAGCAGAGAAGAGACTTCAAAAACATTAAAAGTCTTACCGACCACAAACTTTGGCCACTTTTATAATGAATAAACATTTTACTAGTTATTCCAAGCGCTACAATATTTTATCATGTTGAAATTGTGAGTAAAAAAATGTTTTTATGAATCCTTATCCAGTAAATTATGAATTCCTGGTCATGTAAATGTGTTTAAAAAAGAGTGGAAAACTGGAAACGTCTAGAATCCTGTAACTGAATGTACAGAAAGAGTCAAAAAACTGCTGTGCTCGAAGGAAAGCCTGACTGTTGATAAAAAGAAAAGACAGAACAATGCTTAATAACTGATCAGTTTAATGTGGGTTAAAACTGTAAACAAGTTCATCTGGCCACACACACACACACACACACGTGTCAGTACAGTACAGGAGATCCCCTCACTAACCTCGTTTAACTGTATTACATCTAATTAAGGCACATGCAGAAACGCTCATCAGGCACATGACAGGACGGCCCGTGTGTTCAGGGGTCCAGCAGCACTTGGATGTAGTTTTTGGGAATGATGCCACGTTTCCCTCCGGATTCTCCGAGGAACCACTCGGCATCCATGTCCTCCAAACCACACACCACATCTCCTGCCTGCACACACACACACACACACACACACGTTTAGACCAATGAATCTCCATGACATAAAACCCATATGTAACCAAATATTTAAAAACATTTATTTTAAATTAGTATTATAAATTATCATTGATATGTAAAAATATTAACAATCAATTATATTTAATATATATCAATTCTATGTGTATATAAATATTTATATTTAATAAAGTTCTATTATAATTCTTATAAATACACACCTATATTATAATTACAACCAAAAATATATTACAATATTGAATTGTTTTGAATTCATAATATCATATTATTAATATAGTTTTAAAGTATAACTAAAAATAATTTAATATTTTATTGTGTGTGCATATTCATTTAACTATATAATGTATACGCATAATTACGATTTAATTCTTTACATAATTATATATTTTATATTAAATTTTTTTAATATATTTTAATTAACGCTGATATCTATTTTCCTAAAAAATACATACATATATCTTTATGAGGCGTTTAATTGCAAAAAAACAGAGGACGTTTTTATTAATTTTTAAATCCGTGGTTTTTTGTGTTAGTTAGCGGTATTATTTATTTTTTAGTTATATTATTTTACTCAAACAAACAACTGCAGTTGAATTGGCTATTATGGAATGAAGGACAAAAAAACATGATTCTTGAGTTATATTTGCATATGAACTCTCACACACACACACAACACTCACACAATCACACACTCACACACTCACACCCACACACACACACAAAACACACACACCATATACATATATATTATTTATTTATCATTCCCTTAATATATCTTAATCTTATAAATATATAAACTATATATTTAATAAAATTATTACGTTATATATTTTTATGATTTTTTCACATGAAATTTCCCAGGCATGGAAATCAGGGATTTATTAAACCCTACAGATTTCCAGGTTTTCAGCTGTGCAACAGTGAATCACCACAGACCTTCAGACAGAGCTCGTCCTCACACTCGGGAGAGAAATCATAAAGTGCTCGTCCTCTGATTCTCGCTCCTGCAGGGGGCGCTGGAGAGAAAGAGAAACGGCCTGTCCATCAATACAGACTACAGATGCATGATATATCTATGAGCATAATAAAAACACAGTGTAGACTGACATTATGAGCCATAACATAAAACATTGGCCAGTCTCGGTCACGCTCACTGCTGATTGGTCCGTGGTTAATGAATATTCAGAATGTTTATTTACCAGGAGATTCCAGAGCCGGTCTCCTTGGCAACGCTTCAGTTTCCTCTATAGCCTGGATGAAGCTGAGAGGGAAGTCCCCGTTCTGTCCGTTCAGGAGGCCACGCCCCCACTCCTCATTTACATATTCCATTAGAGTGATGACGTCACCCTCGGTGAAGGACAGCTCCCCCTCGTCCCCCTCGAATGCAAAACGAGCCACGACGCACCTGGACAGAGCAACACAGGAGCTGATTGTTATGAATTATGCTAGTTTTACTGGCATCAGTTTTGTGAAATATGTGACTGACATTGTTTTTAATGACCAATGAATTTCCATGACTAAAACCTCATTTCCAAATTAAATTATATATGTATATATACTGTATTCTACACAAATATATAATATATTAGATATATATTATATTATATATAGTATTTTCATTATTCTCATCCGTTTCACCGTTCTGTGTGTTTTGTTGG
>JADLZN010004525.1:42500-117500 GCA_018155175.1 Sinocyclocheilus anophthalmus
ACAAGACCACACTGCTTCAGGAGACTTGGAATAAAGCGCACAATCACAATTCACTTTCAATTTATGAAAAACAGCAGCTCGTACATTCTGCCAGTGATCTCATTTTGGTTTTCCACGAAAAAAAAGAAGAAAGTCATACAGGTTTATAATGACAGGATGGTCAGAAAATTATGAAATAACACACAGGACATTTTCCTGGTGCTCTTCTCAAATACGCTATGCATGAAGACTCACAGAATAGCGCTTGTAAAGCGGATGTCCTGGTTTGGGGCGGGGAGGGAGGGGCGGGCCTCTCTTTGGCACCCTGCTGCCTGGCAGCTGATTGGTCACAGCAGGGGAGGAGGAGGAGCCTGGAAGTTTGGCCACTTTGATTGGAGGAGGGCGGAGTGGGAGGAGTTTGCCGCCACTGGGTCTGAGACACAAAGAGAGAGAATGAGAGATGGGAAAAAAACTAAAGACACCTGATTTTGGAGAAAAAACGCTGCAGTACCTCGGAGGAAGAGAAGGAATGGAGGCGTCAGGAGCTCTGAAAACATCCACCGTGGCCTAATCACACACACACCATCATCATCAACATTAAACGCTCATTCTAATAGGCAAACTTCATGATAAAGGTGATTAATAAGCAAGTATAACTCACCTGTGAGGTGGGCGGTGTCTTTCTGAGCACAGGTGGAGGTGGACGGGAGTGTTTGGGGACCGACGGACCTACATAAAAACACAGGTGTTCATTTACACACAAAACGCTCCAGTGTTTTCAGCATCTCAGTTCACAGTAAATGCTGCTTCAAATGTCTCATCTCATCTCTGCATTTACTCTGAGTTTGAGTCACTTACAGTATAACGTGCATTTGGAAATGCAACATGCGCCAAATACTTTCACAAACTCGTAATGAGAAATGTGTATAAACCGGCTGTTATGCACAAAAGAGAAGCTTTAAAGGATCCCTGCGGCTTTAAACCAAAATAAAAGCTTCATAATTAAATGCTTGAAAATAAAGAAATTAACACTATTTTAATAATTTAGTTAATAATTTTATATTTGTACTGTAAAATTTACTTATTCTTCTTATATTTCATTTAACAGTGAAATATTAGAGGAGCCCAGCGTTCGTCCCAGACCTTTGCTCCAGAGTCGCCCTACGACCCTTTAGAATTTTGTCTAATATTTAAATTTAGTAACAATAAAAATAATTCTAATTCTAATTATTATTATTACATTATAGTAACACTGATATACAATGACATATTTTTGGCCAAATTATGCATCCCTAAAAAACAAGCAAGGCAAAACGTGAGCTTTTTTGCATTTAATAACATTTTAAATATAATATATTGCAATTGCAATAGAGCTTAACAATAGAGTTAGAGCTCTTTTTTTACCACATTTTCAATTGCATTTATCGCGATTACAATTTTTATAAAAATTGTCCAAATTGTGCAAACAAGCTAATCAAACTTAAAACTTTTTTAAAATTGCATTTATGACAATCACAATTTTTATCCGAAACATCACAATTCGTTTTTTTTCTGCAATTTGCGCAAAAAAGCAAAGTAAACCTTGAGCTTATTTTTATCCACCAAAAAAATTGCAATTAGATATTTTCCCCCAAACTGTGCATCCCTACTAGCAAGTAAACTAGAAATCCACCAATATACTTGTCATCACTCACGTTTTCCAACGTTCCTGTCAGTCAATATCACTGGCGGCGTCTTCACTGGAGTGTTTGTAGTTTGATCATCTGAATTTCTCCTCTCGGACGGAGTGGAGGCCACCGCTGCCATCTGCTGCCTGGGAGGAGTGCTGTCAGGACAGGCGGCTGGTGAAGGTTTGGCAGATGAAGATCTGGACTCTGATGGACTCTGGAGTTTGTTCAGAAGGGGTCTGGGTGCTGGAACTGGTGGACTCAGGGGTTTGGAGGGGTTTTGCTCAACGGTAGGTTCTCTGGTATCAAAAACCTCAAAGACAGATGGTTTTGGGGCGAGCTGGGGTTTGGATTTCTGAGTTCTAGGTCGCGGTTGTGGTTGTGGTCTATTGAACGGTTCTACTGGTTCAGGTGTTATAACGGTGCATGGAGCATCGAAAACGGCCATATTATCCTCTTCTTCTACAGTGCTTGCATCGCTTTGTTGACTGTCTCCATGCTGGACATGCGTTTCGTCCGAACCAAACACCTCCAGCAGGTCTTGCAGGTATTTGCTGGAGATGTTCGACGGAGCGTCGTCAAACCCGGCGAACAGATTCTCGGCCCCATCGTCCTTCAGACGCACCAGAGTCTGAACTTTCACCTCCCTCGTCATCGGCTGGTCCAGAACATCCTCGTTGGGTCGTAGGGCGACTCTGGAGCGCGGCCGAGGTCTGGGACGAACACTCGGCTCCTCTTTTATCGGGTCCCCTGTGGAATCGAAGTTGATCTGGGTGGAAGTGCTGGCAGTGGGGGCGGGGCCTATGGGAGAGATGTCATCGATGATGTCATCGAAGTCCGTCTGGACACCACACTGTTCGCGTTCAGATAGACCTCGCTGCTGAGCACCGGCAATTTGTTTAGACCCATATCCATTCAGCGTGTTTGAGGGGCAGTGAGAGCCGTGGGGGTTTGGACTGCCTACGAACTACAGGAAAAAATTAAAGGAAACATATTATGCCCATTTTTACAATATGTAATATAAGTCTCTGGTGTCCCCAGAATTGGGTCCTGTGAAGTTTCAGCTCAAAATACTGCACAGATAATTTATTATATCATTTTTGAAAATGCCTATTTTGAGTGGAAGCAGAAACACGCTGTTTTTCGTGCCTGTCTCTTTAAATGCAAATGAGCTGCTGCTCCCCGCCCCTTTTTCCAGAATAGAGCTGCGCCATTACAGCTCGTACCTGCTAAAAACCTTGTTTTGGTTCTGATTATCATGTTTAATTTTGCGGACGCGAATCAGGCGTTTTAAGCCATAATAATAAATAAACGAGTTTTAACTTCTGATATAGTTTTCTGAGCGCCCCAGGGATCTGAAGCACCGCACAGAAATCTGGGATGTCACAAAGCATGTGGATTAACAACTAGTTTCTCATTTCACACAAAGTTACGTAAAACCACCGGTTACAAAACAGTGCTACTATTCTTGGAAGGTACGCATGGGAATAAATCAAAAAAAATAAATCGCTTTTTTATTTTAGATCTGTGTGGCAGCAGAGTAATATACAGTGAATAAATCAATAAATGCACTGCTCTCGTCTCCTCTGAGTCTGGGACTCTAAACAGTGTTCTGTGCTCAACTGTGCAGCCAAAGACAGAACAGTTAACATGCTTTGCTCAAACTTTCGCCATGGCATTAGAGCTGGTACACCATGCGCTTGCGAAATCAAATGATGGTGCTGTGGGTGGAAACTTACAGATTAAGGGTGGTAATATTATAATGAGATCACTTTGCCAGTCACCAAGGGAGCGAAATCAGACTCGCTGGTTTTCTCAGACGCTTGCAGGAAAAGGCTTACCAAAACAAAGTTACTGGGTTTATCTTTTTCATGTTTCCTTGGTTGGTAGATGCACCGAGGATCTGATTATAGCATTTAAAACCTGGAAACGTCAGATTTTCATGATATATCACGCTAGGCAAGACATTTACGTAAAAAGGGTCAATGTATACTTCCCTAAATATTAGCACATTATATTAAGACTTGTTTTTGGCTTACAAGATTTTCTGAAACATTATGATTGCATTTCTAATTAATTTGCCCTACGTTGCTTATTCCCGAAAATAAATCGAACATTGGATAATCCGACGTTAAAATTAATTGTATGACTTTTGTTGACTAGTAGAGTTAAAGTTTTTTGTAGATGGGATCCGGGGATGCCCTCTTCTTCATTACTCCATAAACAGGAAAATACGGTAAACAGAAAGAGAAAATAAAAAACTCACTTTTTTTTGCCATGTTTGTTTAGGAATATGTCATAGTAATCAGCCTGAGAAATATACAAACCCCTCAGTAAAAACCTTCAGAATATAGAGAGGAGTAAAACTGCTAAGTTTGGTGTTTGTAAGTGTTGCTGAAGTGGAGAAAAACGTTTTTGAAAAAATCCGCCTTTAAAGATATGTGTTGTACTTGGAAAGCTATGCAATGGATAAAGTGCAGTAATCCACTACCAAGTGAAATGATTATGACAAGAACCCAGTAAAACTTCAGAATATATAGAGGAATAAAACTGCTAAGTTTGGTGTATGTAAGCGCTGCTGAAATGGATAACAAAACTCACAGTGCTTTAAAAAGGTATTATCTCCATGTTTTTAGGTATAATATGTCATATAAATCAGCCTGAAAAATATATGAACAAACACCTCAGTAAAAACCTTCAGAATATAGAGAGGAATAACTGTCTTTTGGTGTTTGGTAAGTTTGCTGCCTGATTGGAGAAAAAACTTTTAAAGAGATAATGTATTGGGTAAGGACTTAACAGACACCAATTGATAAAGTGCACTAAAATAAACACGTAAAAATATATTATTTCTTTCCACTAGTCTTAAAGATGTTATAGAAGCAAATTCTTAAAATTGACCAATGCATTAAAAATATTGTGTTTTGCCTTAAGGAATTAATTTAATAGCAGATTTCTGTTATTTTTGATACATTTTTGTTAATACTTAACTTAATTTATTTTCTTCTTAAATACTAAACTTAACTTACTCTGTTTATTATGATTCATTACTTCTTTGTTAGCACCTTTTTAGTAAAGTATTGTGGTTAAATGAAGGGGTTGTCTGCAAATAATCAATGTCAGTGAAGGATGCAGGGTAAATTAAATGAGCACTTCTTTTAGTGTTTACTCAAAATAAAAAAAAACGGAAAATGTGCTTCATCTGTTGACAAGAATGTCATGTTTGAAATCTCGAAACAGTCAAATACTAGCTGTTAAATGCAGCCTCCACTAAAGCCTGATCTAATTTCTTCATACCTGGACGAGCAGCAGAGGACTGTGGGCCAGGGGAGTTTGTGTCCGTCTGTGTGGCGATGGTGGAGGTAGAGTGACGAGAAGATGGAGACGGAGATGATGACGAAGAGGAGGAGTGAAGATTCTGCTCACGGCTCTTTTCCTGATACCCGGCTCGGAGGATGAGCGGGCTCGTGAGAAGAGCAGCACAATCAATCAATCAATCAATCAATCAAATACATGAAGGGTTCCACACACGTACAACTTCCTTAAGCTCCACCCACCTGCACTGTTGCCGAGCCTGCAGCCCATGTGGGCGGGGCTGGGGGCGGGGCTGGAGGAAACGCCCCAGAGGCCCCTGGGAACCATGTATTGGATGGCAGCGGCTCAGCAGAGAGGATGGTGATTTCTGGACGCCTGCTGCACAACAATCAAAGTTTATAACGTGACCTTCCTCAATCTGATTTCCCAGTTTAACATAAAAAAAACAAGTTAATAGCTCTCTCAGAGCTAGACTTGTGAGCTAAACTACACATCCAATCCACAAATAAACATGCTGTACGAGTCTTAGTATCAGTAGTACTTAATATATATGTAATAGTAGATACTATTACAGTTTTTTTACTGTTTTTACTAATTAGTATAGTATTTTTGTATTTTAAGTTGAAGTTTTAGTAATTATGTTGTTTTTATAATATGTATGCATGTTTTTTCTTAAATATCTATAGATTTTTTTATCAATTTATATTTTAGTTTTACTTATTTAAGTGACCAATAAATCATCTAGTTAAACTAAATAAAAATGAGAAATGTTGCCTTGGCAACTTGCTGAAATAAAATTAGGTTAAGTTTTTTAGTACGATTTTTTTTTAAATGATGATGATGATTTTAGTTTTAGTTAACTAAAATAACCCCGGTTATAAGAAAATGATTAATTTGATTAATTGGTATCATACAATCATGGGTATTAATGTGACAATCAGAGGTTATTTAAATGTATTTTTAATTCTAAACATATATTCCAAAAAAATGCGAAATAACAAATTCGATAATTACAAATGACAGAACAGAATATCCTTTTAACAACACTGCACATACACTATAAAACAAACTACACAAACACACTTTTTACAACATGAAACATCACTCTTACAAACACCATTTATTAAAATACAAACAAAATGAATAAACATTCGTTGATTAAAAGTAACAGATTTATTATTATTTTGATTAATTGATTAGATTATGATTTTTTCAGTAAGTTATATGAGGGTCACATGACATATATGTCTCATACACACACACATATATGTCATGTGACCCTCATTTAAAAAAATCATAATCTAATATATACATACATATACATATATGTGACCCTGGACCACAAAAATCAGTCATAAGGGTCAATTTTTCCAAATTGAGTTTTGATAGGCCTGGGGTCATCTAGAAGCCAGTAGGGAATTTAAAAGACATAGAATCTTCATGGGAAACTGATATTACTTATAAAGTCCTAATTTTTTTGGCATAAAAGAAAAAACAATAATTTTGACCCATACGATGTATTGTTGGCTATTGCTACAAATATCCCCCAGCGACTTAACACTGCTTTTGTGCTGCAGGGTCACATATATAATGAGTGTAGTGGCTGTCAAATGGTATTCATCACGATAAGTGGCGGCGGTAGTCCAATAAAAGTTTTGTTTACATCTTGTGTGTGTTTGTTGCGAGTATCCCGAGGCGCGAATTAGCGTCGCCGAGCTGGAACCGCCGCTTGCTGCTTCCACTGATCACACGACTCACAACCCTGTTCGTGGATGTAGTGGCGGGCCACCCTGGAGCTCGTTCGACCGGCTGGGCCTAAACGCCAGAGGACGAGACACCTCGTGATAGCACCCCAGGCTTCAGGCGCATTACCGATTGTTTCTCCTTATTCCACAGACTATGAGGGCACCCATGAGAGGGATTCTTCACCACGGCACTTCATCTCCCCACGAGCACCCTTGTGAACGGCAGCCGACCACAGGGTTGCATCAAGGGCACTGTGTCAGTGTTTCTGTCAATAAATCCCTCTCCCCCGGGGAGGCTCTTGCGACCAGTACTGTGGAGTCGTGTTCTCATTCCCCCGCGACAGTGTGTACTGTTGTATAGGGTGGGCTTATGTATATACCTTTGCATCTCAATAAATTAAATGTCCTGGAAGCATCTGTCATTTCATTTATCGCAGTAATTCAACTCAAATTGTGAAATTCGTTTTTTAAATAAATTCAATGCACATAGACTGGAGTAGTTTAAGTCTTTGGTTTTTTTAAGTGTGATGATTTTGGCTCACATTTCACAAGACTCACATCATTCTCTCACCTATTATAATAGGTTCCGGAGCCTTTCCAAATGTGTCTTCTCTAGTTTGTTCACATAGCTTACACAATCATGGGGAAGACTGCTGATCTGGCTGTTGTCCAGAAGACAATCATTGACACTATTCACAAGGAGGGTAAGCCACAAACCTTCATTGCCAAAGAAGCTGGCTGTTTCACAGAGTGCTGTATCCAAGCATGTTAACAGAAAGTTGAGTGGACGGAAAAGGGTTGGAGAAACAAGTGCAAAACAGAAAACAACAACCATACTCCACCAACGCAAGCCTTATGAGGATTGTCAGCAAATCGTTCAGAATGTGGTGAACGCCAATTAATGGACTAAGGCTGGCTCAAGCGGCATTAACGATATGTTCCTCCTTATTTTCACCAAAACTCACAGACTCTGATGGCACCTCCGTGATGCATCAAGGCATCAAGACCACCACCACAGACGGTCCAGAATTTGCTACGTTGTTCGTATTCCTCTTGTTATCCACTCCCTGAACACCGACAACTTCGAGCGGCTTATATCCTGGGCGAAGGAGAAGAAGAACGGACGTTGTTCCAGTGGTCCAAATCCTCCTTTTCAGATAAGCCGTTTTGTATTTCCCTTTGTAGGTGAAAAACCAAGGTCCTGAGTCTGGAGAAGGTGGAGAAGCTCATGACCAGAGTCTGCTTGGATGTCCGTATGTTAAGTTTCCCAGTCTGTGAATGTTTGGGTTATACGCCGGGGATGTACATCTGCTTTTGTGTGGGTGGTCCATTGTGTTTTTTGTGTGAAAACCAACGTCCTGTACAGAAGAAGTCTCGGAACCTGTTTACCAAGAAATTTGAGCACTTCATGCTTCTTTCTGCTGATCAGCTTTTTGAAGATGATGATTTCATTTTTCCAGCAGGATTTGGTACCTGCCCTCACTGCCAAAAGCACCAAAGGTTGGTTAAATGACCATGGGGTTGGTGTGCTTGACTGGCCAGCAAAACTCACCAGACCTGAACCCCATAGAAAAATTTATGGGGTATTGTCAAGAGGAAAAATGAGAAACAAGAGACCAAAAAAAAAAAGGAGAGCTGAAGGCCACTGTCAAAGAAACCTGAGCTTCCACACCACCTCAGCAGTGCCACAAACAGATCACCTCCATGCCACGCCGAATTGAAACAGTAATTAAAGCAAAAGGAGCCCCAACCAAGTATTGAGTACCATGTACAGTAAATGAACATACTTTCCTTAAGGCCAACAATTCACTAAAAATGTTGTTTTATTGGTCTTATGATTATTCTAATTTGTTGAGATAGTGAATTGGTGGGGGTGATGGGTTTTGTTAAACTGTGAAGCACAAATCACACCAGTAACCCGGAACCAAAGACGTAAACTACTTCAGTCTGTGTGCTTGAATTTATTTAAAACACGAGTTTCACAATTTAAGTTGAATCACTGAAATAAATGAACTTTCCCACGACATTCTAATATATTGAGATGCACCTGTATATACACAAACTACTGCTGTATTGTTTAGACAAATATGTTGTTTTATATTACTAGAATTTAATTACGCAAATACGTAAATATTTTCCAAAAGATACTGTATGTTAATGTCTTTGCTATATACATAATAAATTTACACATACACACACATATATTATGTAACCAAAAACTTTTATTTTGGATGCGATTATCGTTTGACAGCACTAATTACAATACTATGTTTTTTTTTTTATCTACGTTTCTTTAAATGACATCTGCAAAGATATCACTCAATGTCAATTTTGTTGAACAGGATTTAGTTACAGGAATAAAGTATCAGCGAAAGAGCTTGAGATCAGATAACCAGCATGTGATTTTGAAAGAAAAAGGTCCAATACAGCAAAATATCACTTGAGTTGAAAACACTGAGACAGAAGAACCACCACGTAACGGCATGCACTTACCTGCGGTCTGTATCGCTGCTGGTCACTCGATCGTCGTTCTCGCTGATGCAGGGCTCAATTTCCGACAAAAACAACACAAACTGCACATGCAATACATCGTGCAGAACCAGACAAAACACACCAAATCCCAAAACAGCTCCCAGCAACTCAACTTTGCGTTTGATGAGGCTTCGAGGAGGAAAGCGGGCCTTGGCTGGAAATCGAGAGAAAACACAAGGACTCATGTCTTTTTCCATTGATTTCAATACTCCATGCCGTTTTTTCCGCCTGTTTTTCCAGTTACCCGCTTGAAGTCATTTCACAGTTACACCACACACAAACCACAACCACCCCCCACAGACACGGACTTTCATCAACACCCACACTGACCCTCACTCACGTCTCACTCCCAACACACACATACTCATCCACACACACACACACACACACTCTCCAAGGAGGACTAGGAGATCGTCGCCACTCAGACACCACACTCTCTTACGTAACTCATCATCACTCACAACACCTGCAAACCAGAGGCACCAAACCGCGCACGACCGGTCCTATCTCAAAACACCCCACACGACTCTCTCCTGATGATCAACTCACTACGACACACATGTAAAAAAAACCCACTCTGACACCACACCCACCACCTCACACTCAGACCCACACCCTTACTCACTCCTCACAGCAGGCACCACAAAACCGCAAACGCCCCACAGACAGGCGGAATGACTTTCATCATACACACACAAGCACTGACGCCTCTACAAAGGAGGTCCTCATCCTACCACACACACCTCACCTCCACACACACCCACACCACCCACTCACACACACCACCCGCACACACTCATCACACACCCACCGCGACCGCACTCACTAGTCGACACACCTACTCATGCACACCACAACGTACACACACACCCGCACACGCACACACTCCACACTAGCTACAACAACCACATACTCTAGTCAAGACCCACGCACGACACTCACACACCCACACCAGCACAAGGGGGACAACAATGACTCACTCACTACCAAAAGGGGGGTCACTAACACACACTACTCACACAGGGTGAAAATGACACCCTCACACACACACTCACACCAGACACACACCTCCTTACTCAACGACATCCCATTTCACACACACACCACAGGTGTAGGCATAAGGGAAAAAAGAGGAAAAAACCACAACCCCCACAGACGACTTTCTCAAAGCACAACAACACACTGACTCACATCACGATCACTACACCATTACTCATACCACAGAGACCACACACGCACCATCACACTCAGACACACACTCCCTTACCACGTCACCTCACACACCACCACACCCAACACCCCACGACACGACAACTAGAAAAGAGAGGGACTTCATCAACACCCACACCACTGCCTCCACTCACTCACTCACTCACTACCCACACACACCCCACCAGAGAAAGAAGATGAAGAACACACACACACACACACCCCACACACACACCACACACACACACACACCTCACACACCACAGCAATACCAAATACAATCATCAGAGTGCACCAAAAATGTGCCCTAAGTTAACTATGTATTAAACAAGCCAAAATGGGGTTTCTGGGTATGCCTTGTAACACGCGCATGAGCTCAGTTTGACGTGACATTTATATTACGCTCAGGAGGAAAAGCGTTAATAATTTTTTCCTGCTGTAGTGACGGTATTTCTAGTACTGAGCATGCAGAGAAACGCTGCTCCTTGCATTAGTGCTGCGTTCGCTCTTCTTATCGCATGCTCTGATGGGAGGAACGCTGGGAGATATTCAGACATGAATCGAAAGCTTTGCCACCAGCAGATGAAGCTCTGTACACAGATAAACAGGTTTTTGACTTGTTCTTATAGTCTAGAGAATCTCAGTTTCAGATCAAATTTCACCCCAAATTAAGACACATTTGCATAAAGAAAGTAAAGCAAAACAAGTTCATTATAAATGTTTGTATTTAAAAATTCAGCACATTTTCCAACCTAATTGCCTTTTTTTTCTCTCTCTCGTTTTTTTAAATAATCCAGAGCTTTTAGTTTTCTAGTTTTTAGCAATTCTCTTTACTGGAATCAGGGTTAACATAGTTAAACAAAACTAAAACATTACACACTAAAAACTAACAAAAAACTTTAAATGAAATAAAATGTAACTGACATAAATTAAGTATAAAAAACTTAAACTTAATTTATTTCAGCTAGCTTACAAGAAGGCAGCATTTCACATATTTATTAAGTTTAACTTGATGTACTAAAATAACCAAAACTAAAATAAACATAAATCCCAAAAACACACAACAAAATTACTAAAAACTTTAAAAAAAAAAAAAACAACTAAATACTAAAACTAAAATTAACTTGCAATCAGAATACTATTAAAATCTATTCAGACATATTACCAAAAACTTATAACATTTCTGTTTTTTTTCAGTGCTGTATTCAGATTAGGTGGAAATATGTGCTATAATTGCAAAAAAATTAAAATCAAAAAAACTTTCTAAAAATCTACAGAATTCCAAAACCTCAAAAAATAGGCTTTATATTTTTCTAACACGTAGATATAGATTAAGTTTTCAAATAAATCAACACTGCCAAAATAGGCATAATATGTAATAGAATTAAGAGGATGGCACATGCTAATTGTCAAACAGGAATTTTTTTTTCAACGTCCAAAAATAGGCAATAAATGCTTTAAAATGTACTGATCTGATTTCTGTACTTATTTTTCAGCGCAGTAAGAGGATTAAGTGGGTAGGGTGGTGGACATGTGCCAATAATGTTTAAAAATCTCAAAGCTTCTAAAAAAAAAATGATTATTGATCTCTGTAAAAATACTTAATTTCTTGATCCACTAGTCATTATCTGATCACAAAAAAACTTTTGCTCCATACTGTAGTGGCGCTGATCGGTTGTTTCTGTCTGAGGTTCTTCACCACACACCACCAACTACACACACACTACCACCGACACCACACAGACAGTCAGAAGGATCTATACAATGGCTCTGTTTGTGTGAACGTGCACCCGCCAAATCCAGGGTTCACGGTGCAGACAGCATATTCAAGACGAATGGTTGCACTGTGACACAATGTTTGCTCCTACAGAAATTGGGCCTGAGACTGGCCACGGGACGCCTAGAGATTCTTCTAGGTCTGAATGAAGTGCACGATGAAGACTCATTAGGAGTACTGTTACTGACAGATCAATCCCTTCACACTGAAACCCCGAGAAACTGAGCCTTTCGTCTAAGAAACTACCACTGACAGCTGGGTACGTCACACAAACCACAACAGAGACAATACCAAAGCCTTGAAACGACCGTCTCCATTTACTGTAGTGTTGGTGTCTGAGTGTGTGTGGTATGTGTGAGAGTGAGGTGGATGTGTGTGGTGTGTGATAGAGTGTGTGTGATGTGTGCGAGAGATGTGTATTAGTGGGTGGGGATGTTGTGAGAGTTGTGTATTGGGTGTATAATGCGTGTGTGAGAAGTGTGGTGTAGAGGTTGTGTGGTGTGTGTTTGTGTGCTTGTAGTGTAATGAGTGTGTAGACTATGTGTATAGTGTGTATTAGTGTGTGTGTGGTGTGTGAAGCAGTGTGTGAGAAGAGTGTGTGTGGGTGGGTATGAGTGTGTGTGTGTGTGTTTGTGTGCGTGTGAGAGTGTGTGTGTGAGTGTGGAGTGTGTGTGTGTGTATGTGTGTGTCGGTGGTGTTGTGTGTTTGTGTGTGTTTGTGTGTGTCTGTGTGAGTGTGAGAGTTTGTGGTTGTGTGTGTGTGTTTTGTGTGTGTGTGTGTGTTTTTTGTGTGTGTGTGTTGTGTGTGTGTGATGTGTGTGTGTGTGTGTGTGGGGGGTGTGTGTTTGTGTGTGTGTGAGAGTGTGTGGTTTACGCGTATTTCTCTGTGACACCTGATGACACTAACTGTGTATAATGACGCTTATACATGTATGGCCAAGGATAAGGTGAATTTTCAGGACATTACCCCATGTCCCCACTTTTATAAACGCTTATAAATCACACAGAATGGGGTGTATTGAAAATCTGAAATAGCACCAAGTCTCCTGTAAGGGGTAGGTTTAGAGGTAGGGTTGGTGTAGGGCAATAGAATATACCGTCTGTACAGTATAAAAACCATTACGACTATGGAGAGTCCCCACTTTTCACAAAAAAAACCTGTGTGTGTGTGTGTGTGTGAGAGTGTTTTGCTGGTGTGTGGTTTGTGTGTGTGTGTGTTCATGATCCATGAACGCGGAGTCACATGACCGTTGAGCATGCCGCTTCAGCTGCAAATTCTCCACTACTCTCCTAAACCGTCTCTGGTTCATGCACGGCACTCCCGTAGACAGCTGCTTTTTATTTAAAACGATTACTGAGGTCGGATCGCACCGCTCGTCCAACATGTGAGAAATTCCCCCCGATGAAATAAGCTGACAGCCACCGGAGTCGAACCTGAAATTCACATGCTTGTTTACAGACCAGATAAAGCCGATTCCTATTTCATCTTAGAATAAAGAGGAAACAACAAGCGTCACTATGAGGAATCAAACTATACGTTCATTTACACTACTACACACACAATGAGCAGACTAATATGCCTCTTATAAATCCTATTTATATTATATTACTTATATATTTTGTTACATTATTAACATTCTTTGGTTCATTATTGTGCATGTTAGTTTAAACATAATAATAAACTTAAAAGAAAGGTAACATCCCTAAATCATCATTTATGCAATTATAACTACCTTTTGTTAGACAAAGTTTACAATTAAGACCAAGTAAGTATTCATTAATTCTATTTATTTATTATCATTAAATAAATTATTTACTATTATTATGATATTATGACCTCACCATGAACCAAGGATGTGGACATGAGTTTGCAATGGTATCAAATAAAATTAAACAAACAAAAAAAGGTTATGTGACCTAAAACAAAACATGCATTAACTTAATCTACAATTCAATCAATCATCAAATGCACATTAGATACATAAATTCCTAATTATTTAATCATTATTATGGTGCAAATTAATCTAAATTAATGCACAAATATTTACACTTTCACTATGCTGATGAACTAAAAACAAGTGGTATACGTGACTTAATATAAAGGCTACATTTCTATACATTTCAACACACAAATTCCGTGCTGAACGAACTTAATGGTCATGTTATGGCGGTCTGCGCTGGTTAAAAACGGGTTTTTGTGTATTTTTGTGTTTTTTTTATTTTTTTGTTTGTTGTGTCGCGCCTACCTGCTCTTCGTCTCGCGCCGCCGGACTCACGCAAGCGCTCCTCGTCCTCTTCAGCGCGTGCCTCCGCCATACCGAGAGAAAGACGGTTTATTGACCGTCTAAAACACCTTATCGGGTTGTGTTTTCTATCTAAACGCCTGAAGAAACTCGGAGTGCGCTATCAGTATCTATTGTCAGGACGCACGAACGTCAACAGGAAGTTCTTCTGTCCATGTGAGAGAAAAGAGGGCGGAGCCAGACCGAACAATCGCTCCATTAGGATGAGGACGAGGAGTTTGTGGGGATTAATGAGATGCACAAATTAATTCTGCTGTGTTCTTTTTTTTAAAGTCATAATGTCAAACTCTAGGTTTCGTATTAAGCGCTGAAAACTCTGAAATAACACAAAGGGAATGAAAAGTGACATAAATGAAAACTATATTCCCAGCAAACAACTTTTCTCCAAGGTTCTCAAGTGATTCCCGATTGTTTCTTTTTTGGGGAATCAAATGGTTCCTTTTTTTGTTTTTTTTTACCAAAATGTTCCCAGAACCTTGCCGTTTTTTTGTTTTGTTTTTGTTTTTGTGACATAGAACGTTCCCTCCCTGTTGAATAAACCAGCATATGCTGATTAGGTATGTTTTGACGCTGGGATGCTGGTTTAAGCTGTTCTTTGCTGGTTTAAGCTGGTCCTTTGTTTGTTATATGCTGGTCCTTTTGCTGCGTTTTAAGCTGGTCTTTATGGTTTAAGCTTGGTCCTTTGCTGGTTTAAGCTGGTCTTTTGCTGGTTTAAGCTGGTCCTTTGTTGGTTTATGCTGGTCCTTTGCTGGTTTAAGCTGGTCATTTGCTGGTTTAAACTGGTCCTTTGTTGGTTTATGCTGGTCCTTTGCTGGTTTATGCTGGTCCTTTGTTGGTTTATGCTGGTCCTTTGCTGGTTTAAGCTGGTCCTTTGCTGGTTTAAGCTGGTCCTTTGCTGGTTTAAGCTGGTCCTTTGCTGGTTTAAGCTTGTCCTTTGCTGGTTTATGCTTGTCCTTTGTTGGTTTATGCTGGTCCTTTGCTGGTTTAAACTGGTCATTTGCTGGTTTATGCTGGTCTTTTGCTGGTTTTTGCTGGTCTTTTGTTGGTTTTTGCTGGTCTTTTGCTGGTTTTAGCTTGTCCTTTGCTGGTTTGTGCTGGTCCTTTGCTGGTTTAAGCTGGTCCTTTGTTGGTTTATGCTGGTCGTTGCTGGTTTATGCTGGTCATGTTTTGCTTGTTTAAACTGGTCCTTTGCTGGTTTAAGCTGGTTTCCTTTGTATGTTTTTATGCTGGTCCTTTGCTGGTTTAATGTGGTCCTTTGCTGGTTTAAACGGTCCTTTGCTGGTTTATCTGGTCGCTTTGTTGTTTTATGCTGGTCCTTTTGCTGGTTTTATCTGGTCCTTTGCTGGTTTTTGCTGGTCCTTTTGCTGTTTTTTGCTGGTCCTTTTGCTGGTTTAAGCTGTCCTTTGCTGGTTTAAGGCTGTCCTTTGCTGGTTTATGCTGGTCTTTTGCTGGTTTTTGCTGGTCCTTTTGTTGGTTTTTGTTGGTCCTTTGCTGGTTTATGCTGGTCCTGTTGCTGGTTTATGCTGGTCCTATTGCTGGTCTTATGCTGGTCCTTTGCTGGTTTATGTTGGTCCTGTGCTGGTTTATACTGGTCCTTTGCTGTTTTATGCTGGATCTTTTGCTGGTTAATGCTGGTCCTTTTTCTGGTTTATGCTGGTCATGTGCTGGTTAATGCTGGTCCTTTGCTGGTTGAAGATGGTCCTTTGCTGGTTTATGCTGTTTTTTTGCTGGTTTATGCTGGTCCTTTTGTTGTTTTATGCTGGTCTTTTGCTGGTTTAAGGTGGTCCTTTGCTGGTTTAAAGTGGTCCTTTGCTGGTTTAAGCTGGTCAATTGCTGGTTTATGCTGGTCCTTTTGCTGATTTAAACTGGTCCTTTACTGGTTTATGCTGGTCATTTGCTGGTTTAAACGGGCCCTTTGCTGGTTTAAACTGGTCCTTTGCTGTTTAAGCTGGTCCTTTGCTGGTTTAGACTGGTCCTTTTGCTGGTTTAAGCTGGCCCTTTGCTGGTTTATGCTGGTTCTTTTGCTGGTTTATGTTGGTCCTTTGCTGGTTTAAAATGGTCTTTTGCTGGTTTAAGCTAGTCCTTTGCTGGTTAAGCTGGTCCTTTGCTGGTTTAAACCGGTCCTTTGCTGGTTTTATGCTGGTCCTTTTGCTGGTTTAAGCTGTCCTTTGCTGGTTTAAGCTGGTCCTTTGCTGGTTTTTGCTGGTCCTTTTGCTGTTTTTTGCTGGTCTTTTGCTGGTTTAAGCTGTTCCTTTTGCTGGTTTATGCTGGTCCTTTGCTGGTTTCAACTGGTCCTTTGCTGGTTTATGCTGTTCCTTTGCTGGTTTATTCTGGTCCTTTTTCTGGTTTATGCTGGTCTTTTTGCTGGTTTATGCTGTTCCTTTGCTGTTTTATGCTGGTCCTTTGCTGGTTTAAGCTGGTCTTTGCTGGTTTAAGCTGGGTCCTTTGCTGGTTTAGCTGGTCCTTTGCTGGTTTATGCTGGTCATTTGCTGGTTTATGCTGGTTCTTTTGCTTGTTTATGCTGGTCCTTTGCTTGTTTATGATGGTCCTTTGCTGGTTTACGCTGGTCCCTTTGCTGGTTTACGCTGGTCCTTTTCTGGTTTACGCTGGTCCTTTGCTGGTCCTTTGCTGGTCCTTTGCTGGTTTATGCTGGTCCTTTTGCTGTTTTTTGCTGGTCCTTTTGCTGGTTTAAGCTTGTCTTTTGCTGGTTTATGCTGGTCCTTTGCTGTTTTTTGCTGGTCCTTTGCTGGTTTAAACTGTTTTTTTGCTGGTTTAAGCTGGTCCTTTGGCTGGTTTAAGCTGGTCCTTTGCTGGTTTAGGCTGTCCTTTGCTGGTTTACGCTGGTCCTTTGCTGGTTAATGCTGGTCCTTTCGCTGGTTTATGCTGGTCCTATGCTGGTCCTTTTGCTGGTCCTTTGCTGGTTAACTGGTCCTTTGCTGGTTTTTGCTGGTCCTTTTTTGGTTTTTGCTGGTCCTTTTGTTGGTTTATGTTGGTCCTTTGCTGGTTTAGGCTGGTCTTTTGCTGGTTTTAAGCTGGTCTTTGCTGGTTTAAGCTGGTCCTTTGCTGGTTTAAGCTGGTCCTTTGCTGGTTTAAGCTGGTCCTTTGCTGGTTTAAAATGGTCTTTTGCTGGTTTAAGCTAGTCCTTTGCTGGTTTAAGGCTGGTCCTTTGCTGGTTTTAAGCTGGTCCTTTGCTGGTTTAAGATGGTCCTTTGCTGGTTTAAGCTGGCCTTTTGCTGGTTTATGCTGGCCCTTTGCTGGTTTATGCTGGTCCTTTGCTGGTTTAAGCTGGTCCTTTGCTGGTTTAAGATGGTCCTTTGCTGGTTTATGCTGTTTTTTTGCTGGTTTATGCTGGTCCTTTTGTTGTTTTAAGCTGGTCCTTTGCTGGTTTTATGCTGGTCCTTTGCCTTTTTAAGCTGGTCCTTTGCTGGTTTAGCTGGTCCTTTGCTGTCCTTTGCTGTTCATCTGGTCCTTTGCTGGTTTATGCTGGTCCTTTGCTGGTTTATGCTGGTCCTTTGCTGGTTTAAGCTGGTCCTTTGCTGGTCCTTTGCTGGTTTAAGCTGGTCATGTGCTGGTTTAAGATGGTCATGTGCTGGCAAAGGACCAGCTTAAACCAGCATCCCAACGTCAAAAAATACTTAACCAGCATATGCTGTTTTTTTCAACAGAGCTAATTGTTATTTTTATGTTTTATTTTTGTAACCAGACCAAATTAACGTCCAAAGAACATTGCAGGGATGTTTTTATGACGTTGAAAAGAGAACCTTCATAGAATGTTGTTTTACATTCAGCCTATAACCGGATAATTAACGTTCCCAGAACATTGCGGGGATTATTTTTTATTTATTTACAGACTAAAGGGAACCTACATATAGAACGTTTATTTCCAGACCAACCAACCAGAACGTTCTTGGCACCAAAACTGATATATTTGACCTTCTTTTCTAGATTCCAGCTTACTCTGCACATTCACCAGCCAGCTTTACCAGGTCCTTTTAAACACTAATGACGGAGAAAGGTGAGATTTGCACTTCATTTTTCCAAAAACGATCAAACTATCAACAATATTTCCGTGTTATTCTGAAGTCGAAAGCCTCCACGCGGTGGCGCTGTTGCTCGCGTTTCTGTTTCGCGAAACATTTAACGCAAGTGATTTGTGCGTCTGTGTGTAAAAGGCTATAGCGACGCGAATATCCATAACGAAGGTCTAACATGAATATGACCGACTGTTTATGAGACATTTGTTGTTTTAATGAACCATAGACAGTAGCGAGCAGAGATCTGCGCATGTCTGAGCGTCCAAGTGAACTCTTGTCCTTAAAAATCGGTTTTATTCGAGGATAAAAGATTTTATCTGACATTCATGGCGTTTATAAATCACGAGCACACAACAACTGACAGCTGTCATTAAAGGCTTTAATGGGACAGGCTTTAGACACACACACACACTAACTCTCTCCTCTCTCACACAAGCACACACACACACACTAACTCGCTCATCTCACACACACACACACACACCCACACACACACACACACACACACACACGCCCTCTCTCTCTCTCTCTCTCTCTCTCAACACACACACTCTCCCTCTCCTCTGCTCTCTCATCCGACACATCACTCTCTCTCTTCTCACACACACCCACAACACACACACCATCTCTTCTCTCTTCTCTCTCTCTCTCCTCTCTCTCTCTCCTCTCTCTCACACCACACTCTCTCTCTCTCTCTCTCACTCACAACACACACTCGCTCTCTCTCTCTCTCTCTCTCACACACACACACACACACACACTCTCTCTCTCTCTCTCTTTTTCTCTCTCTCTCACACACACACACCTCTCTCTCTCTCTCTCCTCTCTCCTCTCTCCCACGCACACACACACAAACCACACGCTCGCTCTCTTCTCTCCGTCTTCTCACCACACCACACACTCTCTCTCTCTCGTCTCTCTCTCTCACTCTCTCTCACTCACACACACGCTCTCTCGTCTCTCTCTCATCTCTCCACCACACACACCCCCACACCACACTCTCTCCTCTCTCTCTCTCTCTCTCCTCCTCACACACACACACACACACAACACACTCTCTCTCTCTCTCATCTCATCTCTCCTCCACAAACCACAAAAACACGCTCCTCCTCCCTCCTCTCTCATCTCTCAACACAACACACACACCACACTCTCTCAATCTTCTCTCTCCCTCCTCTCTCTCTCACCACCCACTGCACACCACACACACACACACACTCCTCTGCTCACCTCTTCTCTCTCTCGTCGCTCTCTCACACACACACACACATCACACACTCTCTCTCTCTCGCCTCTCTCTCTCTCTCTCTCTCACACAAACACCTCTCCTCTCTACTCTCTCACACACACAAGACACACACACACACACACACCTCTACACACACACACCACCACACACACACACACACACACATACTCTCTCACACACACACACACACTCTCTCACACACCCACACACACACACACAACACACGCCGCCTCGCTTTCTCTCGTCGTCTTCAGCTCTCTCTCTTCACAGCCAAAAAACACACACACACACGCTCTCTCATCACATCATCTCTCTCTCTTCACACACCACACACACACCTCTCTCTCTCGCTCCTCTCTCTCCTCCCCCTCTCTCGCTCTCTCTCTCATACACACCCAACACACACCACTCTCTCTCTCCTCTCTCTCTCGCTCCTCAATGCATCTCCTCCTCGCTTCATCATCCCGCTCTCTCTCTCTCTCTCACGCCCAACACAAACAAACCAACACCAACAACCTCCCTCTCCTCACTCCGTGTCTCCGCCTCTCCTCTCTCCTCTCACCGCTCCCCCTCCCTCCCAAAATCTCTCCCCTCCATCCCTCTCCTCTTCTCTCTCTCCTCTCCTCCTCTCCCACCCCTCTCCCTCTCCTCTCCTCTTCCCACTCTCTCGCTCTCTCTCTCTTCTCCTCCTCCCTCTCCTCTCACCTCTCTCGCTTCCCCCCCTCCCCTCCTCTCCTCTCTCCTTCCGGTCCCTCTCTCTCCTCAGTCCTCCTCCCTCTCCGTCCCTCTCAAACACAACACACACACCCACAACCCTCTCTCTCTCCCTCTCCTCTCTCTCTCTCTCTCTCACACACACACACACCACCTACACACACACACACTCTCGCTCTCTCACACACACACACACACACAACAACAACACACACACACACACACACACAGCACCCACACTCTCTCTCTCTCTCTCTCTCACACCAAAACCACACTACACACACACACACACAGCCCTCTCTCTCTCTCTCTCTCACACACACACACACAAACACACACACACACAAACACACACTCTCACACACACACACCCACACACACCAACACCACAGGCTGTAATCACTCTAATCTCTCTGAGTGTTTGGCTCTGTTCTGCTCTCCCAGTATTTCTCAACACACGAAGGGCTGTACTTTGTCAAACTGCGTTCATAGTATTATTCAGGTTTGCTAAAACAGAACTTCATGAATTATGGCTCCTTCAGAAGATAATCCAGTTTGATGGAAATACAGCAGAGGCCAAGCTGCGTCACCAGAGGAGCCCCGGTGAGTTTCAGCTCAGCTTTCTCTCAAATCAAAACCATATTATTACAGAGGATTCAGAATCTGTGTCACTTTATTACATTTTATAAGTCTCTGAACTCTGAAATAAGTGATTGTGGAAGTCGTCAGTATGATATAGTTCCCATACAGCAATTCTCCAGCTGACCAATGGATAATTAAATTATACAAAAATAGATTCAGAGCTGTTGTTATATCCAGGCACTGGTTAAAGTTGTTGACCAGTTTTATTAATAGAAAAGACATCAGCATTAGACCTAAATAAATAAAGTGTTTGTGATGAAATGTATGCATGTCTTAATAATATTGTTCAATTGAAGTTTCTCATTCATGGCGTTTGTCTTTTAATTCTAATGTTGAATGCATGTATGGATACACTATATGGTTATCATTATTGTATTTTAATTAATATTTTTAATTAGTTATTGTTTATATATGTTCTGTTTTGATTTAAATTTTTGTTAAAATTGTAGTAACTTAATTTTTATTTAAAATGTCTATTTTATTTATCTATTTTTGTTCCAGTTTTAGTTATTTAGTACATCAACTTAAACTTAATGAAAATGAGCAACTATAGCTGAAATAAAATAAGTTCAAGTTTTTAGTATTTAATTGTAATATTTAATTTGATATTTCGTTTAGCTTAAAATAAAATAATTTTTTATGTTTTCTAAAAAATATTTTTATTTCAGTATTTAGGTTATATTTCATTTCATTAACAAAATATGTTTTGATGGTTTTAGTTTTTGTTAACTACAATAAGACTTCCGTACAGTCAGAAATGTCTCGTTCATTAAATAACAAAATATCAAAGCAAGCAGTATTTGTTTTAAAGAAGTTGCAGAAACGCTCTTTGTGCATCTGTTTGACAAAAAGAAGTCGATCAGGCGTTGAACATGAAGACGGTGACTGGATCGTGATTATAGTTCGTGATTATTAGTTCTCTGTGAGTGAACGCGAGAAGAACTGACAAGTGACTAATCAGACAGAGATCAGATCAAAATGTCTAAATGATGTAAAGTCAGCTTCGCAAACACTCAGATTATCTGCAAACTGGGACAGAAATAGAGATTAATCTTCCTTTTGGCTTTTTGGTACAGTACCGATTTTATTTAATTTGACTTGCTTTATATCCATGCACTCTTTGGCATTTCACCAAGTAGATGAGATCGAGAATGAAAATTGTGATGGTTTCTATTCATCAACCACTTTGATTATAGACCAAATATGTTGTTGTGCTTTTTGTGTATTTATCATCACAGCTGAACACACACACAGGTATTGAATTCAAAGCAACAAAAGAGCTTTACAAAGCAAACAGATACACAGAAGATCCATTTATTAAACGGCATCTGTGCATCCACAATCTATTTTGCATACACGATGCCATGTATCTGAGTGAAACTGGATATTGCGTGAGATTTTAAGGATTTAATTCATCAGGAATTGATTGCATGGTGAAAAGTGTTTGTATGAAGGTGGTTTGGCGATATTACTTGTATAGGAAATTTTAATATAAAATAACAGAATATATTTTCAAATATTTATTGTATATACTTTCTATATTTATTTTTAACATGCACTAAGGGATATATAATATGCACTTTTTTTTTTTTAAACGGCGAAGATTGGGGTTGCCGGAATTTTACCATAAAAAATACGGTAGCAACTTTTTAGGTTTTACAGTTTTAACTTAAATGTACAGTTAAATACCGTAATTTCAGTAACTGATATAATGTTAATATACCAAACTATTGAAGTACTGAACTCTGTTTTGCACCTTTGTAATACACTGATAACCACCAAATGCAGATGAGAAAGTCACATGATGAACCAAATCCCAACACAAGCAGCTTTTAAATAATAACAAATACAGAAGGTGCACAGTGTCATTCACACAAACACTAAACACCACAATGGTAACACACATGAAACTGAAATAAAACAATAAACATTAATTTAACAACATTAAGTGTAACACACAACCCTAATATACAAAAATGATAAGAAAAAAGATAAGAAGAAGAAACATAGGTATTTCAGACTAATTTGAAAGGTAAGCGGCCTTCTGGGAATGTCAATTTACGGCCAATTTTACTTCTAAAAACGGTATACTACCGTAAAAATTAATGTCCAATACATGTAATGACCAATACAGTTTTTCACCGTATATAGAAGGGGAATTTACCGTTAACCATTTAACAGGTTTTTACTGTAGCATTTTAAGTTTTACCGTTAAATCACGGCCATATTTTACAGTGTGTGATATTATATATAATTTATTATTTTTGTATATATTTATTTTTAACATGCTCTTAAGAAAATATGTATATATAAAATTAATGTAGATTATATTATTAATTTTTGCATATATTTATTTGTAACATGCACTAGAAAACAATGTGATATTAATATAATTTAGTATGTTTGTATTATATTATTTTAACATGCTCTTAGAAATAGATATAGAATATAAGTTATATATATTAGATAATTTTTGCCATATATTATTTGAACATGCAATAAGGAAACATTCACAATAAGACCGAATGAGTCTCATGTTGACTCCAGCGCACATGTGTTCCTGCTGTGCGTCTCTCCACCGTCAATCATCAATCCTCTTTACTGCAGGAAATGAAATCACAGCGCTGTCTTCTGCTGATTATCAGGACTCGTTACGCCGAGCATCAGATTAGTTCACTCGCAGATCAGTCTGCTGGATTTGTCTGTATATTTTTCTCTCTGTGTCTGATGAACTGAACTCTGGTTTGAACCCAAGTCACATTTACTTCTGTAGCGCTTTATACAATACAGATCGTTTCAATGTAGCTTTACAGGAAAATAACCGTGTCAGTGTTGTAAAATTCAGCAGTTATGACACAAATTCAGTTTCAGCTGTACAGGAGAAATGAAATAGTTCGCCCAAAATGAAAATCTGCTGAAAATATCCTCATCTTCAGGACATCCAAGGTGTATTTGATTTAGTTTCTTCATCAGATTTGGAGAAATGCAGCATTGCATCACTGTCTCACCAATGGATGTGAATGGGTGCCGTCAGAACGAGAGTCCAAACACAGTTGATAAAAAAACATAACACCTAATCCACAGCACTCCAGTCCATCAGTTAACATTTGGAGAAGACAAAAGCTGAAACAGATGCAGCATTAAGACGCTTTTAACTCAAATATATGAGTCCATAATCCATAATAACGCTTCCTCCAGTGAGTCAGTGTTCTGGTGTGAATCAGGAGAGAAATCTGGATTAGTTTCAGCTTTTGACTTCTCCAGATGTTAACTGATGGACTGGAGTGCTGTGGATTACTTGTGGATTATTGTGATGTTTTTATCAGCTGTTTGGACTCTCATTCTGACGGCACCCATTCACATCCATTGCTGAGCAATTAATGGAATAATGGAACTCAATATGTTATTATTGCATATTGTTTTATAACACAAAAAACAACACACAAAAAAAACCCCCCCAAAAAACCCCAAAAATAAAAATGTACTTACAATACTGAGCGTGCAGATTGCCAATAGTTGCAATAAGTGGTATAAATAGCAGAAAATCCTGCTATTTTAACATAGTTTAAATAGAATTCATTGCTATTTGCACTTAGTGTAAATAGCAACTAATTGCGATTTTGTCGCCTTGGAATTATAAGGTTCTATCTGACATTTTTGTGTTGTGTGAATCATTCTTATTGTGTGACAACTTATTTCCATTATGCGATGTTTCTTTTGTAAGCTGTGTACATTTTGGGCTTTTTTTTAGAAAACAAAAAGGGTTCTATCTACAGAAGTCTACAGAACACAAAAACTTTGAAGCTCAATTAAAAAACGGTGGCGATTTAGCCTAAATCTTTCTCTCTCTCTCGTTCTCAGTGCTTGTCCAGCTGCCATGGCTGCACTGAGGAAAGAATTCCTAGGAATGCTGTGGAATGTTGGGAATGTCGGAGAAGGGGCCTCCACCCTGTAGTGTGCGCTGCTGTAGGGTGGAACCGCAGCACTCTTCCTGCTCTAGTAGTGCAGAACTAGAGCCCTTCTCATGAACATATCAGACGTTTACTGCGACTGTTTCTCTCTTATCTTCATGTGAGCTGTTTGAAGCAGTCACACTTACTCCTGCAGGTCCTGCATGCTGAGATGCCCTGAGACAGAGAGTGACGCCCATCAGAGCTGCATGATGGTCTAGCTCCGCCCACTCTGTCAGGATGCTGGCCTCTGTGGTGTCTGGAAATAACGGAGGGCGAGCGCTGACCCTGAAGGGCGTCGACCCAGAAACATGTATGATCGTCTTCAAAAACCACTGGACACAGGTATATAAACATCTATCTATCTATCTATCTATCTATCTATCTATCTATCTATCTATCTATCTATTATCGCTATCTATCTGTATATCTGTGTCTGTCTGTCTGTCTGTCTGTCATATGTCTGTCTATCTGTCTGTCTGTCTGTCTATCTATCTATCTATCTATCTATCTATCTATCTGTCTGTCTGTCTGTCTGTCTGTCTGTCTGTCTGTCTGTCTGTCTATCTATCTATCTTCTGAATCTATCTATCTGTCTATCTATCTGTCTCTATCGGTCTATCTATCTATCTATCTATCTATCTATATATCTATCTATCTATCTAGCTATCTATCTGTCTGTCTGTCTGTCTATCTATCTATCTGTCTCTATCGGTCTGTCTGTCTGTCTGTCTGTCTGTCTATCTGTCTCTATCTGTCTGTCTATCTATCTATCTATCTATCTATCTATCTATCTATCTATATCTGTCTGTCTGTCTGTCTGTTTATATAAAAATATATGAGAGTATTAATGAGACTCAGAAACTTTATCAGGCTGATTCGCTGTTAGTCAATCTCAGTAAACTCTCTCTGGTTGGGTCAGGTTCTGAGGATCCTGGAGAAGCACGATCCGGTTCGCGGCGGTGCCGTTGCTCTGCGCTTCGGCCCGATCCCCGGCGACGAGGCGAGCGCCGTGCAGAACTACGTGGAGCACATGCTCTTCCTGCTGATGGAGGAAGAGAGCGGTCAGGGCGGGGCCATGGGGACCATCCTGGAGTTCGTGGTGGTGGAGAACGTGATGGAAAAGCTGTTTCTGTGGAGTCTGCGGCGCGAGTTCACCGACGACATGAAGCTGGAGCAGCTGCGCATGTACAAGATGCTGGTGGCGCAAGCCAAACAACCGCTGCTACACCACAAACCCATCCTCAAACCTCTGATGATGCTGCTGTCTGCCTGCTCCAGCTCCTCCACCATGGGGCCCTCATCCTCCTGCACAGTGCGGCCCAAAAGCAGCAGCTCCGCAGCAGGGCTCACCTGCGCCGTGGGACCCAGCAGCTCTGCGGTGGAGGTGGAGCTGGTGTCTCTGCTGCATCAGCTGTGCCGAGTGCTGGTCAAGGAAGCCTCCGTGCTGGAGCTGTTCTTCCATAGCAGTCAGGATCAAGGAGCCGCCAACTTTCTGCTCTTCTCTCTGCTCATCCCGTTCATCCACCGCGACGGGACGGTCGGTGCGCAGGCCAGAGACGCCCTCACCCTCATCATGAGCCTCTCGTCTCAGAACAGCCTGGTGGCCAAACACATCGTGGAGAACACCTACTTCTGCCCGGTGAGGAATATGATTTGTTCTGATTGATGTTTCTCTGAGAGAAATTGGTTTTAGTGCATTTTTCAAAAGTTATGTAAATGTTAGGACAAAACGCTCTGAACATCTATCGATGTTGAATCAAATGATTTGTGATAAGCAATCTGATTGGAGCACTTCAAAACAATGAATTATTTTATGACGCAATGGTTCGATAAAATGATCAAATAATTTGAAAAGCTCAGTTTCACCCATCACTGCGTGCTTCATTACAACTACAAGCAATGTTGAAATTCGAAAATGAATGGCTCTTTTGAACTGGTTTTCACTAGTGAATCTAGTTTGAATCAGTCGGATCGATTCCAATGTAAATGACTCACTCAATTGAATCAGTTTATCTGTTGCTCTGCTTTTCACGTCTTCAAACAAAAAAAGAAAAAAAGAATAGATGTTTACATACACTTTATTATGGCTAGCTCGCTGGTTTTAGGACATTAACAGAAATAACAAAAAAAAAAAATATATATATATATAATGTGATAAGCGTTCTCACAGGAGAGTAGAAATGGAGAAGATCTGAGATGTACGGTGACCGAGAAGTGCAAAACAAATCACAATTCTAAGCGTTCTCACAGGAGAAAATGTAAATTGGGGCAAAACCATGAAGTGCTTTAAATACAAAAACTAAAACCTTAAAATCAACTCAGAATTTAACAGGTAACCAGTGAAGTGAAGCTAACACAGGGGTAATATGCTCCTTCCTTTTTGTCCCTGTCAAAAAGCGACCAGCGGCATTCTGTACCAAGTGTAAACGCAATAGTGAAGACTGGTTAATTCCAGAATAAAGAGCGTTGCAGTGAGGGAATCTGTCTGTGACTGCTGATGCTGGTCAACACTAGAGATTAGCTGTTATGCAAGACTGTTAATATGATGATTACACAGGAAAGAGGAAGGGGAGGAGCCTTTCACATCTCATCCAATCAGAGAGAGACCGCATGCTGTTTGTTTATAAAGACTTTTTAAAAATTTATTCTCAGTGTTTGTGTTCGGGGAGAATTGGTTTGGATTTTAATAGCTGCACGAAAACAATCAATTCATATTAGCATCTAGTTTTTATTAAATTAATAATTAGGTAGTTCTGTGAAATTTATGACGGTGTGTGTGTGTGTGTGTGTGGTGTATTTCCTGTGCTCTTCGTCTCTCTCTCTCTCGGTTGCCTCTCTCACGCCTCCTCTCTCGCTCTCTCTCTCTGTCTCTCTCTCTCTCTCTGTCTCATATGTATTAATCTGTTATGGTTTTAATCCCAGTCACAGGATTGTGTGTGCAGGTTTTTGCTGATGGATTATGGGTGTTGTGTTTTTGCTCTGACCCAAATAAACTGCTGTGCTGCTTAACACACAATAAACAAGCAATACCCAAGCAGTTTGTTTTACACCAGGAAAAGTGTGTCCATTAGATGAGAGGGGTGTGTGGGTTATTGTGTGTGTGTTTGTGTGTGTGTTTAAATGTGGGTGTGTGTTTTGTGGTGTAGGTGTTGGGCCCCCGGGTCCGCAGCGGTCTGTATTCCGGTCTGCCGGCTAAACTGGAGGTTTACAGCGAGGGCTGGTTCTGTCTGGAGAGACACGACTGGCTGCAGCTTCCAGCGCTGTTACAGTTCCTCAACTCACTGCACTTCTGCAGCACTGTGTGCAAGGTAACATACATACACACACACACACTACACACACCCACACACACACACACAAAAACACACACACACACACCCCCACACACACAAACACACACACACAACACTCTCTCTCTCACACACACACAGACACACACACACACACACACAGCAACGACGCTGATCTCATCGAACTGACTGTATCTCCACTCTTAACGACTCCCACGTCTCTCTCCCTCTCCTCTCTCCTCGGCTCAACAACACAACCACAGACGACAGTTCTCTCTCTCTCTCCACACACACAACACCTCTCTCTCACACACGACACTCTCCTCCCTCTCCTCACTCACACACAACACCCACACACGGGGACACACACACACTTCCTCTCACACACACCAAACACACCCACACACACACACACACTCTCTCTCAGACCAACCACAACACCATCATCTCTCCTCACTCTCTCCTGTCTCTCCTCTCTCACACACACACGACACTCTAGGGGACCTCCCGGGTCTCTCTCATACACACACACAACACACTCTCTCTCATCTCTCTCTCTCGTCCTCACACACACGCACTCTCGTCGCTCCCCTCCACACACACACACTCTCTCTCTCCCTCCCTCACACACACACACACACACTCTCTCTCACACACAGACACACACACACACACACACACACAACACACCACCACACACCCACACGCACACATCTCTCCTTCTCTCTCTCTCACACAACAACAGCGGCCTCTCATACACAACAACACAGGCTCTCTCCTCCCCCCCCCCCACCTGCCCCTGCCCCTCTCTCTCGCTTCCAACACACACAGGGAGCACTCCCTCTCTCTCTCCCTCACACACACACACTCTCTCTCACACCACACTCTCTCTCACACACACACACACACACAACCACTCTCTCTCCTCACACACACACACCAACACACACACACTCTCCTCTCACACACCCACCACACACACACACACACACACAACTCTCTCTCTCTCTCTCACACACACACTCTCTCTCTCTCACACCCACACACAAACACACACACAAACACACTCTCTCTCATACCACACACACATCTCTCTCATGACACACACCCACCCCACCCACACACACACACTCTTCCTCATACACCACACCACCCCACACACACACACACTCTCTCTTCTCTCACACCCACACACACACACACACACACACATAAATAGCCCAGATGTACTGTAATTATTTGTAACTACCTGTAAGACATTCTTTGGTTGATAGTTTCATAGCTGGACTTAAATATGTTGAGGTCAAGGTTGAGTAAAACATCTGGTCTTTCAAATAATTAAATTAATTCAAAATAAAACCCATGGGACACCACATGACCTGAAAGCTTATATTTTATTGTTCATTGTTTTGTCTGTATGAGGTATAAAACATTGATTTCAATGACACGGATTAAGTGAGACTGTATGTTGTGTGTGTGTGTGTGTGTTGTGCGCTGCGTGGTGTGTGGTGTGTGTTTGTAGGTGGCTCACCCCTCTATCAGAGATCAGCTCCTGAGCTACATCTACAATGGTTTTCTCGTTCCTGTCATGGCTCCTGCGCTTCATAAGGTAACTGGGTGTGTGTTTGTATTTGGACAGCTGTGATTGGTCAGTCCGATCTCTCTGTGAATGCTGCTGTTTGTTTATTGGTCAGCTGACTCTGGAGGAGGTGATGGCAACGACGGCGTATCTGGAGCTCTTCCTGCGCAGCATCTCTGACTCCGCCCTCCTCCAGACCTTCCTCATCTTCATCCTCAGACATCGCCATGACAACGTCAGCATCCTGGACACGCTGGTCAGCAGGATCAACACACCGTTTCAGGTGAGTGTGTGTGCGTGTGTGTATGTGTGTTTGTGTTTGTGTTACGGTCCCTGATGTTTGTGTGTGTGTGTGTGTTACGGTCATGATTAAGAGCTCATGGTTTTCATATGTGTTTGTGTGTTGTGTGTGTGGGTGTGTGTGTGTGTGTGTGTTTGGGTGCGAGTGGAGTAGTGTGTGTGTGTGTGTGTGTGTGGACAGTCACTGAGTGTGTGTGTGTGTGACAGTCACTGATTGTGTGTGTGTGTGACGGTCCACTGATTAAGCTCATTGTGTGCCTATGTTTGTGTGTGGTGTGTTCCGAGTGCGAGTGTGTGTTTGTATGACAGTCACTGTGTGGTGTGTGTGTGTGACGGTCCCACTGATTCAGCTCATTGTGTGTCATATGTGGTGGTGTGTTGTGTGTGCGAGTGTGAGTGTGTGTGGTGGTGTGTTTGTGTGTGTGTGTGTGACGTCACTGAGTGTGTGTGTGTGCCCGTTCCTGATTAAAGCTCATGGTGTTCATATGTGGTGTTTGTGGTGTGCGAGTGTGTGTGTGTGTGTGTGTGTGTGTGTGTGTGTGTACGTCACACTGATTAAACTCATTATGTTCATATTGTGTTTGGTTGTGTTTTCGTGTGGTGGTGGGGGTGGGTGTGCCTGTGTGTGGTGTGTGTTCCTATTTGTGTGTTTGTGTGACGGTCACTGATGTAAGCTCATTGTGTTTGCGTATGTGTGTGTGTGTGTGTGTGTGTTTTTTTTTGTTTGTGTGTGTGTGTGTGTTTGTTGGTGTGTGTGTGTGTGAGTGTGTGTGTGTTTGTGTGTATGTGACAGCACTGAGTGTGTGTGTGTGTGTGTGAACCGGTCCCTGATTAAAGCTCCTTGTGTTCCTATGTTTGTGTGTGTGTGGGTGTGAGTGTGTGAGTGTGGTGTGTGTGTGTGTGAAGTCACTGAGTGTGTGTGTGTGTGACCGTCACTGGATTAAGCTCATTGTGTTCATATGTGTGGTGGTGTGTGTGTGCGAGTGTGCGTGTGGTGTGTGTGTGTGTGTGTGGGGTGGTGACAGTCCTGAGTGTGTGTGGTGTGGTGGTGACGGTCACTGATTAAATCTCATGTGTTCATAGTGGGCTTGTGTGTGTGTGTGGCGCGTGTTTGTGTGTGTGGTGTGTTTGTTGTGTTACGAGTCCTGATTGTGTTGTGTGACGGTCACTGGTAAAGCTCTTGGGTTCAATGTGTGTGTGTGTGTGTGCTAGTGTGTTTTTGTGTTTGTGCGTGTGTGTGTTTGACGGTCACTGTGATGTGGTGTGTGTGTGTGGTGTGTTGTGTGTGTGTGGACGGTCATGATTAAGCTCATTATGTTCACATTTGTGTGTGTGTGTGCGTGGTGTGTGTGTGTGTGGTGTTGTGGTGTGTGTGTCCTATTTGTGTGTTTGTGTACGGTCACTGCTTAAGCCTCATTGTGTGTTGTCGACTATGTTTGTGTGTGTGTTGTGTTTGTGTGTGTGGTGTGGTGTGTGTGTGTGTGTGTGTGTGCGCGAGTGTGTGTGAGTGTGTGTGTGTGTGTGTGTGTGTGTGTGTGAGTGTGTGTGTGTGTGTGTGTTGTGTGTGTGGTGTGTGTGTGTGTGTGGTGTTGGAGTGTGTGTGTGTGTGTGCGCACAAAAAAAAAGGTGTGTGGTGAGAGTGAGTGTGTGTGATGTTTTTGTGTGTGTGTGTGTGGTGTGTGTGTGTTGACGGTCATTGATAAGCTCATTTGTGTTCATTTATGTGTGTGGGTGTGTGGTTTCCAGCTCGGTACCGTCTCTCTGGCTCTGTTCCGCACTCTGATTGGTCTGTATTGTGAAGATGTCATGCTGCAGTTAATTCTCAGGTATTTGCGTCCTCTTTCTCTTCCTGTAGAGATGAAATATGAATTTAAAACATGTAAATGAACACCAGTTTTAGCTGTTTCTCTGATATATGCATGCATTCTGACACATTCAGTTTAAGATACTTAAACATTAAACTTTTAATGCATCCTCCACATGACTTGTATATGATTTGTATATAGATTTTAATCAAAGCTGTTTTACAACTTCTTAAATTGCTAAGTAATTTTATTATGACTTTTTTCATCAAATTATCCCAAACTTATATTTAAAAAATATAAAAAAACTGCCAGTCATGTGTTCATTTTTTATATTTTAATAATATTTTTAACTATTTGATTGTATTCTAATAAAACGATGACTTATAACTTCCCAAAATGCTGTGTTGTCATGATGTTATTACTGCAGCAGTGTTTGCTTGGATAAAAGCGTCTGCTAAATCAATAAATGTAAAATGTAATAAAATCTTACATTTCGATAAAATAGTCAAACATATTTTAACGTTTTTTGTTAATGATTATACAATTTTTTAAAAGTCAAAATTCATATTTTTTCCCTTTTTAGTTTTTTTAAAAATGTATTACCATATTTTTAAATAGCATATAATATACTAATAAAGATGGTCTTATAACGGTACAAAAATGCTGTTGTCATAATTTATAAATTTTTTCAGGAAATTATTTGCCGCAATGGTCAAGTTTTTGGATTAAAAGCATCTGCTAAATAGTCCAAATGTCAAATTAAAATGTGCTTGTTTCTTTAAATTTTTTTTAATCAATCAGTTAGCTGTATAATTTTATATATTTAAGATTTTTTTCCTACAAAAAAAATTTAAACGTTTTTGAATTTTAACATAATTTAATTTTTACTACATTAATTTTATTATTATAAACGATGCCTTATGGCCCAAAAAGATATTAATTAATTATTAAAATGGATGGTAAAAAAAGGTTTTCATTTTGTGTTTTTTTTTGGTGTGTTAACTAGAATGCTATCAAACGATTAATCGCATACAAAATAAAGTTTTTGTTTACATAATATATTTGTGTGCTGTTTGTATATATTTATTATGTATATATAATATAAATACACACACATGCCTGTATATATTAAGAAAAATAAGTTTTTAGATATTTTAATGGGATATAACTTTATATGAATATAAATACATGTAAATATTTTCAAAAAATGTAAAAAAAAGCATGCCATGTTTGTGTATTTATGATATAGTATATACCATAATAAATATACACGCACACACACACATATATTATTAGCAAACACTTTATTTTGTATGCGATTAATCGCGATTAATCGTTTGACAGCACTAGATAAAACATCACCTACTCTAAGCTAAATAGGCCTTCTTATACTTATAATTATTCCTATCTATATTAAGCCGTTTGTAGGTTGATAGTTTCATAGCTGGACTTCTTAAATAGTGTAACTGCAGTTTCAAAACACTGAGATGCTCAGCAGCCGAGACAATAACACTGACTCACTCAACCAATGGTGTGAGTCTGGGGGCGGGACTGTCTGGTTGCCCGACCAATGGCTGTTGGTGTTGAGTGTGATGTCATGCGTGTGTTTGCTCCTGCAGGTATCTGCTCCCGTGTTCTCACCTGACGCACGCTGAGAGACTCCGGCTGCGAGAGAGAGACTGTTACTCCATCACTGCGTCTGCGCTGCTCTCGCTCACTCCCTCCTTCTTCATTCCCAAACCCTGCTCCTCTCCACCGCAGACGCCCAAACCCGACTACATCCTCTGGTCAAAGGTCACCGAGGGCCTGCTGAGGGGCAACATGGGTAAAGGACTTCATGATTTGTAGTCTCATATATATATACTTTAGTCAGAGAGGAAGGCGTATTTAATTTGATATGAATAATAATTTACAAAACATTACATACGCAACCATTTAAAAGCTTGCAGTCAATAAGGTTTTTGAAAGAATGGTTCTGAAAGAAGTCTCTTCTGCTCACCAAGGCTGCATTGATTTGATTTTTAAAAAAAAACATTGAAAAATTATTACAGTTTAAATTTTATTAAAAATACAGTAAAATTGTGAAATATTATTAGTATTTCAAACAGCTGTTTTCTGTGTGAATATCTATTAAACTGTAATTTATTTCTGTGATGTGCAGCTGTATTTTCAGCATCATTCCTCCAGTCTTCAGTGTCACATGATCTTCAGAAATCAGTTTAATATGTTGATTTGCTGCTCGAGAAACATTTCTGATTATTATCAATGTTGAAAACAGTCGTGCTGCACGATATTTTTGTGCAAACCGTGATACATTGTATTTTTCAGGATTCACAGATGAACAGAAAGTTCAAAAGTACAGCATTTATTTCAAATAGAAATCTTTAGTATCATTATAAATATCTTTACTGTCATGTTTGATCAATTTAATGCATTAATTTCTTATTTACGTTTGGTATGATTGTGATACTATTACAGTTTATATTAATATATGAAATTAGTTTTTATTAGTATTTTTTGTTTTAATTGAAATTTTAGTTAGTTTTAGTAGTTTATTGTGTTTTGACATTTTTATTGTTTTGTAATGTCTAAATAGTTTTTATTAATTTTTAATTCAGGTTTCATTTTAGTCATTTTAGTACATTGAGTTAAAACGAAAAAAGAAATTATAATGAAAACCTTCAACTTATTTTATTTTCACTTCAAGTAACATGTTTTTTATAGTTTGTTATAGTTTTGATTAACTTTAATGTTATTTAAAAAATTATATGCATACACAGCTAACAAAATATGTTCTAAGAACGTTTTTCGAACGTTCTCATTAGGTTGTGAAAACGTTACTTTTGAACGTTCTCTTAAAACTTACAAATGGTCCAGTTTTTAAAATATTTAACAGTGTTTTTTAATTGTTTACGTGAGCATTAGAGACAACATTAAGGGTAACATTCCATTTTATTATGACTTATAAATGTTCTCGAAACCATCTTACACAAACGTCCAGCTAAAATGTTTCAGAAAAATGTTTTTGTGCTAACATGTTGAGAACGTTATTAAAACGCAAATAACTGTCATCAAAACTCAACTCGCAAATAAATGCAATGTGACGTCACATTGCATAGGCCCCGCCCATGGCGGCCTGATTGACAGCATCGCATTGCCATAGTTTTTTCCCCCGCCCTCAGCGTTGTACCTTTCCTCCATTTCCCTCCGCTCTCGCGAAGACTGTAACGTCACATGTCCGCAGCATAAATAGGTATGCAAGCAGAGAGTATAAACGCACGCCCCTCCTTCTGGAGAACGAGGGTCCTGAATAATGCAGCTCATTTGCATTTAAAGTGATACACACCCAAACAGCTCTTTTTTAGACACGCCCCAAAAATGGCATGATCTGTGGGGCATTTTGAGCTGAAACTTCACAGACACATTCTAGGGGCACCCAAGACCAATATTACATCTTATAAAAAGGGGCATAATATGTGCCTTATTAAAGGGATAGGTCACCCAAAAAAAGAAATTCTGTCATTAATTACTCACCCTCACCTATAAGACGCTTCGTTCATCTTCAGAACACAAATTAAGATTTTTGATGAAATCCGAGAGCTCTCAGACCGCTCTCATAGACAGCAAGGATCCTAACACGATCAAGGCTCAGAAACGTAGCAAGGAGATCGATAAAATAATCCATGTAACATCAGTGGCTCAACCGTAATTTTACGAAGCTACGAGAATACTTTTTGTGTGCAAAGAAAACAAATACTTTATTTTCTGACAAAGAATCATCATACAGTCTAAAAGGTTGAAGCAAATTACAAGGATGTTCACAGTGGGCTGTGTTTACGTTAATCTTGCATCAAAAAGCATAAAAGCCGATGTGCAAGTACATTCCCAACTACATGACTCAGCCGAACCCACAAGCGCTCATTCTGCGTGATCATTTTAGTGTGCTTTTTTAAAACTAGCCTAGATCGGCCATCTGCCTTTAACTAAGCTCATATCATTCGAGTAGGAATTAGATGCATTCCCGGAAATCTCAGATCGTCCCCTATCGCGATTGCATCGGATTACTGTCCCCAGCTTAGTACACTGAACGTAAACAACGTATGCTGCTCTTGTGTCTCAGCACCGTTGCACGGATACTTGTTTATATGCTTTGATCTGAAACGAAAACAACGTATGCAGAACAACAGTGCAGATTATGTATGTTTGGACTCTCCAAACTGGCACTATAGGGGGGGGTTGGGGAAAAACAACACGGAGGGAGCAATTGGGTTGAATAAAGTCTGTTTTCTTTGCGCACAAAAAGTATTCTCGTAGCTTTGTAAAATTACGGTTGAGCCACGTATGTTCGTACATGGAATTATTTTTCCGATCCCTCCTTGCTACGTTTCTGAGCCTTGATCGTGTTAGGATCCTTGCTGTCTATGGAGGGTCAGAGAGCTCTCGGAGTTCATCAGAAATATCTTAATTTGTGTTCCAAAGATAAACGAAGGTCTTACGGGTTTGGAACGACACGAGGGTGAGTAATTAATGACAGAATTTTCATTTTTGGGTGAACTATCCTAAATTTAATTTGGCACTAATTCAGTCCTAAATCTCCTCTCTGTCTCTTCAGGAATGGAGGATCTGTTCTCAGGTGGAGATACCGTCGGATGCTCCCGAATAACCACTTCAGAGCCGCTGATGCACAAGAACTATCTTCAGTATCTGTATGATGCACGCAGATCCGTCTGTACGACCGTCCAAGCGTGCGACGTGTGGTCGGCTCCGTACGACGGCCTCAATCCGTCCCCGGACGAGTATCAGGACGAGGATGAGGACGAGTGCCTTCCTCGCTCTACTCCGCCTCCTCAAACGCCGACTCCTCATCCACCTTCGGAAACCAGCTCCACTGGCGACCGTGAGCGAGTCGGGACGCTACTCGAACTGGAATGGGACGATACGTACGACGCCGCGCCGGACAGGGAACCGACGCCCGACGTTCCAGACGAACCGCCGAAACACATTCAGGAAATGCGTAAAAACGCCATCATGCTGATTAAAGGAAGTTATATCGAGGAGTCGGAATTTCAGGATGATGTGTTGGTTTATAATCTGATTGCGCAAAAAGATGCTCGTGATGACCGGCGGATGTTCGTCAAAAATGGCTTGAATAAACCAACCCACAATCTCTACCTAAACAACAATCTGATGCACGCTAATCACACACTGAACCATAATCACGCAGAATATCCAGAATCCGAACCGATTGTGAACGGACGTGATTTTGAGGAGCAGAAACCGGAATTAGAGGGTGATGCTGCGCGTCTGGACCACAACTGCAATGAGAGCAAAACGGCCGAAGCCGCAGGAGACGACTTCATCTCGCAGTGTCTGGAGCTGATTCGGGATCTGGGCGGAGAGGAAGACTGCGTCGTGGAGGATGAAAAGCAGCTCCAGCGGCTGCAGGATCTCCTGCATGGGGATGAGGAGGAGGAGCTGGACTTTACCTGCTTCTGTGAGGAGTGTGAGGGTGAAGACGATGCAGATGAAGAACTGAATAAAGCCGAGAGCAGGAAACACGGGATCTCGTTTACAGGTCAGTCGGGAGATTTTATATGGTTTGGAATGATTGATGAGGTTGAATATGGAAGAGTTTATTTTTGAAGTGGAAGAGTTTATTGAACCTTGGGGCAAGAGTGTGCATATGTGTTCTATTTTTGATCCATCAGGATTTTATGGCTCATATAATCTGATATAATGAGAATATGAAGGAAAAAACAGTTTGATTGTATTCCATTTGGTGCAGATGTTGAAATTTTTATGATGGCATTCTGCTGCTTGTGATATAAATCAATGAGATCTTTATAACAGTGCAGCAGATACTGACATAAAATGATCTAAATATCAGTCATCGCTCTATATCTCCAATAATGTCTCAGTGAGATGAGATTGAAATGATCCGAACATATAATGCAGTGATTGAGAGCTGAAGAAATAAAGGCTCCTCAGAAGATGTGAGATGTTCTGGAGGCTTGTGAAGATCATTCCTCCGCTGAGGAACAGTGAAAGTAAAGCTTCTGGAAACAAACGTTCCTCAAAGGATCCTGGTGATCAGAGACTCGTTGATTTTTCTAAAAAATGATTGATGGAGAATCAAGTGAAGCTGAGCTGCTTCAGTCCAGTAAGTGTTCATCTGGAGATATTACTGCAGTTATTCTGACCTTTACTTGATCAAAACCAGTCCAGATTTGACACGAGAAGCTCAAGCTGAAGCTAGACGTATCTACAATTACACTAAAAGAGCTTCACTGGATAAAACACTCTAAACTCTCAATCAGACGACAGAAGACACGAGGAGATTGAGTGAAACGGCAAAGTTTTGATCATGTTGCTCATTCAAAGGCCTTAGAATTTTGTGAATCAAATATGATACAGTAGCCTAACAGGGTTAAAGATGGTGGACATTTATTTTTGAGACATTTTTGAGTTGCACAGTTAAAAACTGCAGTCTTATGAAGAGTCTGAGGTATTTTGATTGTGTTTAGAGGAGCTTTATTGCAGATCTGATTCAGTATTCGGTTGATCTGGATGATGTTTTCCAAGCTCAGATGTTCTGTTGAGTCTAGAGAACAGTTCAGTTGGGCTTTGACAGAGTTTACAGTATGGAAGCAGTTAGGACTCACTTTCTGAAATGAAGCATTGTCGAGGTGTTGCAAATGTTCAGAGCCAAATTTGGGTGGAATCAGAGCGGCGTTTGGATCAAATAATCCTGGTTGGTTCCTCAGGGCCGTTCATCAGCGTCCTGCTGTCCCGTCTGGAGAACTTGCTGGAGAACTCCATTGAAGTCAACCTGCTGCTTACGGGGATTTTAGCACAGCTGGCCACATATCCACAACCGCTGCTGCGAGGATTCATTCTGAACACCAGACCCGCGTCTCAGACCGGTGCACGCTCACTCTACCAGGTACAGAACACTCAATATTAGTATAAACAGTGTTGGGGAAAGTTACTTTTAAAAGTAATGCAATACAATATTGCTTTACTCCATAACAAAAGTAACTTATTGCGTTACTTTGTTGCTTTTTATGGAAAGTAATGCATTTTGTTACTTTTGCGTTACTTTTTGTCACTTGGGCTGGGCTCGTTTATTTGTTTTTTAATAACAAATAACAAAAGTTATATTTTTTGGCAACTGTGTTACTTTACTAGTTACCTGAAAAAAGTAATCTGATTACGTAACTTGTGTTTTTTTACACCCAACACCGAGTATTAATATGCAAGATTAGATTTAATATTAAAAGTCATTCAGCATTCAGTTGACTCATAGACGAGATTTTTAATGAAGTGAGTCTATACATTTTTTTTAATATTGAACAAACTTTAAAACCTTTTGTTTTACTTTGTTTTTGTTCAGTATTTCCTTTTAATATTTTGCTACATTTTAACCTGTTTCTTCTGCTACACTCCATAGTCCATATGGTGTTCATATAAATTTAATATAAAACTGCTGTTTTATTGATATTGATTTTTCACAGGTGTTTTACCCATATTTTAAATGAAACGTTGCATCATGTTGTGTTTTAGGGTTGAACATAAAGTCAGTAAACTTGACAGAAGAAAATCCGTTTTTCTATATTTTTTTTCTTACAGTGTAGCTGACATGCATTAAATAAATAAACAGACAAACATTACTCATTATGTAATGCTATCATTCCGAATAAAGTTCATTGTAGGCCGTTTTGTTTACAAACTCTATTTACACAGCAGTGATGATGATATTGTTCACTAAAACTAAAATTATTAAAAAACATTTTTGTTGAATAAAAACGCTGAAATGGAATCAAATACAAACATTAGATGGAAATTAAACTCAAAAAATGAAAATTAGAAAATGCCTGTGCAACTACTGAAATAAAGTAAGTTTCAAGTTAAATTACTAAAATTACTAAAACTAAAATAAAATAAATTAAAGCTATATAGAAAGAAATAAGACAAAAGCACATAAAATCACTAAAACTGTAAATATAAAAATAATGGCCAATTCAAAATATTTATAAATACTACAATACTATATAAACGTTAGTTTCATTAATACATAATCAACACCTAACTTCTTGTTTTCCTAAATGCACATTTAATGCAATGCAGTGTGCAACAGCATGGTATTACAGGACAACTTCAATAAACAATACTCAATTAATATTCATAAGAAGCCTACATTTAAATGACTCTTTTATATTTTCCATTTTAATTGTATTTTTTAATTTTTGCCTTTAAAGTAAGTTTTTGTGAATGTGTGTGTGATTGTCATTTTAGTTTTCCTAAATATGTCTATATAGTTTCTATTAAGCTTCAGATTTTAGTTTCTTTAGTTTTAGTTATTTTAGTACTTCAAATTAAACTAAGCAAAATATGAGAAATGTTGGCCTGGTAACTAGTGGAAATAAAATAATTGTATAAATTTAATTTTTTTTTTAAAAATGTTCAGTTAAGGTTTATTTAATTTAATTAACTAACATTTATGAATCTGAAAATTACATCAGAATGACTTTTGAATTATTAGATGATGTGATGCTCAGTATCTAAACTCCTCTAACGAGCTTGTGTGTTTGTCTCAGGTTCTGCTGTCGGTGGGTTGTCAGATTGAACAGTACGCAGCGTCCAATCCAGATTTTCCCGAGCTGGTCCGTGAAGCCGCCCAGTACCTGCTGCTCAAAGACCAGGCCTTAAAAGAGCAAGGTGTGCATCGTCCTGTCCCGATTGTTTGATTGTCTTTCTGTTTGCAAGCTGAAACCGTCTTCTTTCTCCTCCTGTCAGAGAGAGAAGTCCACATGCAAGAAAACGCCAGCTGGTTCCTGAATGGCCACGTCTCGGGTCGTCCACGCAAACCTCTTACTCCCTGCCCCAAAATCCCGCCGCACCTGCGGAACAGAGTGTTCACTACGTTTCTGTTCGCCGAGTTCCTGAAGGAGCTGGCAGCCATCGCGCAAGAGCACTCCATATTACCTGAGCGAACTGCGGAGGAGTGACACACCTCAGATTGTGAGTTTCACAGCAACAATCAAATGCAAACATCTCTGGACGCTTTCCCATTCATTTCCTAAGGATGGTCAGTTCTGACCTCAAACAGCCAATGTGTCGGGTTTTTTTTAATGACCTCTTAGACTTATAGTTCAGTTTTTTGAAGTTTGAAGTTTTTTGACCCCCTGTTGTGTTGAGGTCAAATTGACCCACACTCATTTTTATAAACTGCTTGAAATACTCTTTATTTCTTACTGAAATTTGGTGGATATTTTTTTATTTAGCGTCGTGAATGTGCATGCAAAGTTTCGGCACATGGATGTGTTTCGGAAAGGCTGTACAAAAACTATTACAACTTTTGTGTTGGGTCAAGTTGACCCACGCTCAAACTTTCAAACTGCTCGAAATACTGGTTAAACTGTTTATTTCTTTTTGAAATTTGGTGAATATTTTTCATTTAGGGTTATAAATGTGCAAGCAAAGTTTCAACACATAGATGTTGTTTTAGAAAAGACTGTGCAAATATCGTTACAACTTATGTTGGGGCAAACTGACCCACATACATATTTTCAAACTGTTCAAAATACTAGTTAAACTACTTACTTCTTCTTGAAATTTGGTGGATATTTTTCATTTAGGGTTATAAATGTGCAAGCAAAGTTTCAACACATAGATGTGTTTTAGAAAAGCTGTACAAAAATCGTTACAGCTTTTGTGTTGGGTCAAAACTGACCCACATTCTATTTTACAAACTGCCCAAAATACCAGTTAAACTACTTATTTCTTCTTGAAATTTGGTGGATATTTTTCATTTAGCGTCATGAATATACATGCAAAGTTTCGGCACATAGATGTGTTTCGGAAAGGCTGTACAAAAACTATTACAACTTTTGTGTTGGGTCAAATTGACCCATGCTCAAATTTTCAAACTGCTCGAAATACTGGTTAAAATATTTATTTCTTCTTGAAATTTGGAGGATATTTTTCAATTAGCACCATGAATGTGCATGCAAAATTTCAGCACATAGATTTGTTTTGGAAAGGCTGTACAGAGTTTGTTACGACTTTTGTGTTGGGGTTAATTTGACCCACATACGTATTTTAAATGACTCAAGATACTGATTCAACTATTTATTTCTTCTTGAAATTTGGTAGATATTTTTCATTTAGTGTCATGAATGTGCATGCAAAGTTTCCGCACATGGATGTGTTTTGAAAAGGCTGTGCTGAGAATTGTTACTACTTTTGTGTTGGGTCAAATTGACCCAAGCTCAAATATTCAAACTGCTCAAAATACTGGTTAAAATGTTTATTTCTTCTTAAAATTTGGTGAATATTTTTCTTTTACGGTCATGCATATGCATGCAAAGTTTCGGCACATAGATGTGTTTTGGAAAGGCTGTACAGAGTTTATTAGAACTTTTGTGTTGGGTTTAAACTGAGCCCCACTGGATTCTATGCAATTTGCCAAAAATCAACAATCTGAAAAACATTAACATTAAGCCTGTTGCAGCACTGAAAAAGTGTGAGAAACTCATTCTACTCTCACAAGGGTTTAAGAAAAGGACATAACAATAAAACATTGGGAAGTACAAATAGCAATAAAAACTACTTACACCAAGTACAAATAATGTTAGGAACTGTTTATACTTGTAGTTATTTCCTCCTACAATGACAAAAACGTATTTTGTGTCTGTTAAACATGAAAATATCAAAATATGTGGTCAAATTGACCACTAACACAATAGAAATAACACTATAAAAATTGATGGGAATTATTAAATTTCTCACATATTTTATATTTTTTAGTCTCTGGCCATCTACAGTAGAGGTGTTCTGTTTTACATGAATCTTTAGTGTTTTTCATAGTGTTTATTTTTGACAAATTGCATGAAAACCACTGTGGGTCAATTTGACGAACAAACTCTAAAGCTGCTGTACTCAGTTTTTGAACACAACAGGAGGCTTAAAAACAATAGAATTGGTCAAAAATGAGCGAAAAGCACATTAGTGTTAAATTCATTAGCATACAGATGAGCTCAAAGCTTCAAACATGCACTTGAAGCCACAGAAGATTTATTTGTTTGGTTTGGAGGTTCTGGTTTACAGTTCATGTGAACTCTGGTACGGTTTGTAACTGCTATTAAAGAGATCCGGACCTAATTTGTGCAAGTGAACCTTCACTGATGTATAATTTGATGTATTGAGAGGGTCAGATGTCTTATTTCTGTGTCTTTTAGCTCATTTTGCAGAAACACACAGCACAGTCTTCATGATAATGCCTCTTTTAAAGGAACAGTTCACCTCAAAATAAACACTCACATTTACTCAAAGAGTTTGCAAAGAATCACCACTGATTTTAATTTAAGAAAACACCTATCAAGCTCTAAAATGGACAAAAAAGCACAATAATATGAGTCAACGTGACTCATGCAGTATATTCCCAAGCACATTTTCATTTTTGCCTGGACTGTTGCTTTAACAAGCAAACTCAATTTTTGTTTTTTGTTGATTCAGACTTTGTGCTTTATATTATATGGGTTGTTATTTTATTATTTGTGTATAGATGAATCACTGTAATTAGTTGTTTATCAGCCAATTTTAAACCTGTAGTATGTTATTTGTGTGTGTGTGAAGCTTCTCAAAACAACATAACGTTCAAGACAACTCGTCAGAAAACTAGTGATATTTAAAGTCAACACGAAATGGCATTTACAATACATTTTACTTCCATAATGTGAACATTTCTGAGGATATTCAATGAGAAAATGCAGAGCATTTTGTAAGTATCTCTATATGAAGATAAAATTGGTATAGAAGTGGAGAAAGTGTTATGCTGAAAGATGATGAAGACATGCACCGTACATGAATTAATAAATCAGCAGATTTGATTATTTTGATTTCATGTTGACTGTAAGCACAATTTCTGAAAATGTTTCATGTTGTATTCCACTGAATAATCAGGGGTAACATTTTTGTCCACCTGATTTATCTCAATACTGAATTGAAGCCGATGTGAGATTTTAATCCACTGTGTGTTTGTTACGTGACGCTGCTTACAACATTTTCAGATCATTTTTTAGATAAAACCGTCACCGCAGTCACTCTAAAGTCTTTTTCAGCTACAAATGCCTGAGAACTCTAGAACCAAAATCTGAAGAGAAGAACTGAATAACTCAAATGTAACTCAAAATAACAGGAGCAGGATTTCAAGCCTTATTTTGCTGTGCATCTGTACATTTGAAATTTGTTCAAACTAAAGCAGAAGAAGCTTTTTGAGATGTTTTATGACCTGTTATGATGTCAATGTAAAGTTTTGTACACATATTTTTACAGATCAATCAGTCACGAGGAGGACAACAGAAATATGGGTTGTTTTTAATATGAGCCTTTGTAATATTATTCTGCCCCCTGGTGGTAAATTAAAACTCCATTTGTGGTGTATACAGTATTTATATGTGTATGTGTGATATGTATTTATAATGTAAAAGAACAATATCAGCAGTTTAATGGAAAAACAATATACAGTATTCACACACATTTGAATTCCATATATATATAACATTAGTTAATGTCACATGGCAGTATATTAAACAATTTAACACATTTTTTGGTACAAGATTGAAAAAACATGACAACAATGTTTTTATTATAGTGCCACCTAGTGTTGGGAGTTTTTGGAGTCGGGATTTATGGTCTGTGCCCCATCCCACACTTTTATGGCATAATAATGATAATAGTAATAATAATAATTTAAAATGACAAATTAATGATAAAATAATAAATTATAATATAAAAATCAGAACAGATACAGGGTTATTATTAAAAACTAAAACTGTTAGGAACACTTTTGTTAAATCTAAAATAAAATAAAATACAAATATTAGATAAAAAAATTAAAGTAAACTAAAATTAGACATGTTGTTTGGCAACTAATTGAAATAAGTTGAAGCTCTAAAATTACTAACTAGAAATAAATAAAATCTAAAATTTAAATTAAACATAAACAGTGATATTAAAATAACTACTGTAAATGACAAAAGCACATAACATTTCTAAATATAAAATAAAAAGAAAACTAAAAATTACAGCGAATTCAAAATATTATTGAAAACTGTATAGTATATAAATAATACTACAATAACATTGGTTCCAGTAGCTTCGTTGAATAAAATGCTGTTTTACTTCAATTCGGGTAAAGTTTTCATGGAGACTTATTAATTTGAATCATTTCTGTTTGCATTATCCAGATGTGAACAGGTCTTCACTGTACGTCTGAGTGTCTTTATTATCCTGTAGCCTCACCGCACCGTTTGCTAGGACTCTGTTCCTGTGCTCTGATTGGCAGACCCCGAGTCGCTGTCACTCTCCCAGGAGGAGGATGTGAAGCCGGCGGGGGCAGAGACTGAGTGGGGCGTGTCCGTGTAGCCCAGCCCCTGGTACCGCCCCCTGCGGGGAGGCGGGGACTGAGTGGCGCTCGTGGGACGTCCCAGCGAGGAGACCGGTGTGTTCACCCTGAACAACATCCGCTTCAGAGCCGAAGAACAGCTTACGGGGACGACCGAACACCGTACGGCCTGCAGAGCGCACAAACCACACACACGTTAAATGACGAATCATGACAAAAAATGTTTGCGTTGTGTTCCATGATCATGAGATCACAAAAGCAGGAGACAAATTGACTTAGGACAGCATATTGATACCTAGCAACTGTCTAGAAACCACTGAGAACACCCTAGCAACCACCCAGGAAAGTCTACAAACTGCTTAGCAACACCCTAGCAAACACATAGCAATGCCCTAGCAACCATCAGCTGCCTTGCAACCATGGATTACACCCTTGCATCTAGGAACACCCCAGCAACACCCTAGCAACTGCCTAGTAACCACATAGCAACGCCCTAGCAACCATCAGCTGCCTTTTAACCATGGAGAACACCCTTGATCTAAGAACACCCTAGCAACTGCTTAGCAACCACATAGCAATGCCCTAGCAACCATCAGCTGACTTGCAACCATGGAGAACACCATTGCATCTAGTTACACCACAGGAACACCCTAGCAATTGCCTATTAACCCTGCACGCCATAGAAAAATCAGATGCATTGCAAGCCCTGGAGAACACCATTGCATCTAGTACACCACAGGCACACCATAGCAAAATGCCTAGTAACCACATAGCACAAGCCATAGCAAACATCAGCTGCCTTGCAACCATGGAGAACACCATTGCATCTAGTTACACCACAGGAATACCCTAGCAACTGCCTAGTAACCACATAGCAACGCCCTAGCAAACATCAGCTGCCTTGCAACCATGGAGAACACCATTGCATCTAGTTACACCACAGGAACACCCTAGCAATTGCCTAGTAACCACATAGCAACGCCCTAGCAAACATCAGCTGACTTGCAACCATGGAGAACACCATTGCATCTAGTTACACCACAGGAACACCCTAGCAATTGCCTAGTAACCACATAGCAATGCCCTAGCAAACATCAGCTGCCTTGCAACCATGGAGAACACCATTGCATCTAGTTACACCACAGGAACACCCTAGCAACTGCCTAGTAACCACATAGCAAAGCCATAGCAAACATCAGCTGCCTTGCAAATATGGAAAAAAAACTTGCATAAAGAACACTAGCAATGCCTAGCAACCATCAGCTGCCTTGCAACCATGGAGGACACCCTTGCAACTAGAAACACCCCAGCAACACTCTAGCAACCACCCAGAAGACTCTACAAACTGCTTAGCAACACCCTAGCAACGGCCAAGCAACCACATAGCAATGCCCTAGTGACCATCAGCTGCCTTGCAATCATGGAGAACACCCTTGCAACTAGTACCACCCTAGCAACCACCCAGGAAACCTTAGCAACTGCCTAGCACATGCTTATAATAAAAATGCCCATGTGACATTTATTAGCTACTGTAACAAAATTTGCAAGACAGAAATAGTTGGTAATTGTGTACAGTTTTCAAAAGGAAAAAAGTTTAAAACCTTGTATTATTAATCATTTCAATAATAATTGTATTTATATATTATAAAAAAATGTATTTTAAAAATATGTATAGTATAACAGTCTATATATGAATAGTTATATAAAGCTAGCAATTATAAACAGCATTAGACGTGTCCGTGATCGTTCTCACCGGCGTTGCGCACTTGCTCTGCGATGTCTGCGCGTATGTCTGAGACGTCCACCATGGCGAGGAGCGAGTCGAAGCATGAGCCTTCATCATCCTCATGAACATACGGACGACTGCTGAAACTAGTGATGAGCGATCGCTGCCAGAAACATCTCCAGACAGATGATGAAGTCCTGCACACACACATTATCACACATACACACACAATTAAACACACAGACAGTTCATCAAAAGACTAAATCATGTCCTCTTTTATTTCAGAAACTAACAAAATATCTCATGCCTATGACATATCCTGATGTAAACAGCTGGATAATTGTGTGTGTGTGTGTGTGTGTGAGAGAGTGTGTATGTTCTCCTGTAGTCCCGTGGCTACGGCTTCCACGCTGTCCCACTCCCAAGTGTGATTGTCTGAAATCACTCCGACCTTCACCAGCAGAGCGATCAGCACAGCCTGCCTACAACACAAAACTACACGTCACATACAACGTCCCACGCTTTATTTCTCATTCTTGCATGTTTCACCCTAGCAACCACAAAGAAACCCCTGTCTAGCAATAACCTAGCCTCCAACTAACAATCTAACAACCATCTATTATACCCATCAACTCCATTGCAAACACTGAGAACATCCTAGCAAACTGCCTAACAACCTAGCAACACCTATCACACCTATCACCTGCCTTGCAAACAACTGCCTTAGAACACCCTAGCAACCACCCCAGGTACCCTAGTAACCACATAGAAACACCCTAGCAACCGCCTATACCACATAGCAACGCCCTAGCAACCATCTATAACACCAATCTCCTGCCTTGCAACCAACTGCCTAACAACAGCCTAGCAACCACCCAGTAAACTCTACAAACTGACTAGAAACACCCTAGCAACCGCCTAGTACCACATAGCAACGCCCTAGCAACCATCTATAACACCAATCTCCTGCTTTGCAACCAACTGCCTAACAATACCCTAACAACCACCCAACCATACAAACTGCTTAGAAGCACCCTAGCAACTGCCTAGTACTACATAGCAATGCCCTAGCAACCATCTATAACACCAATCTCCTGCTTTGCAACCAACTGCCTAACAATACCCTAACAACCACCCAACCACACAAACTGCTTAGAAGCACCCTAGCAACTGCCTAGTACTACATAGCAATGCCCTAGCAACCATCTATAACACCAATCTCCTGCCTGGCAACCAACTGCCTAACAACACCCTAACAAACACCCAACCACACAAACTGCTTAGAAGCACCCTAGCAACTGCCTAGTACTACACATAGCAACGCCCTAGCAACCATCTATAACACCAATCTCCTGCCTGGCAACCAACTGCCTAACAACACCCTAACAAACACCCAACCACACAAACTGCTTAGAAGCACCCTAGCAACTGCCTAGTACTACATAGCAATGCCCTAGCAACCATCTATAACACCTATCACTTGCCTTGCAACCAACTGCCTAACAACACCCTAGCAACCATCCAGAAAATCCAACAAACTGACTAGAAACACTCTAGCAACCACATAGCAACACCCTAGCAACCATCTGTCTTTAAATTCTGTATTATATTATACCCCCCACAGAAGACCTCGGATGATGCTAACCCTGGAACAACATACAAAACTACCAAATTTTGCTACAAGTTTAATCGCAACATATAATCATTGCAGTTAATAGTGTTCACCGTCTGTTTGATTGCATGCAATTTGTAACTAACTGCATGATTCTTACTGTACATTTCCATCATAGTCACCACTAATAACCTACTCCTAAATATAATGTAGAAACTTAAAATTTTCTGTAAAGCTGCTTTGCAACGATTTGTATCGTGAAAAGCGCAACACAAATAAACTTGAATTGATTTGAATGGAATTGTATATTATTATTATACTAGTTTAGTGTCACTAAGCAGCTGCCAAGCATCAGCTCCAGATTCTCTCCTCTGCATTAGTGAGTGTGAACATGAACGTACCAGAAGGACACGAAGACGACGAGTTTGACGCAGAGCAGCTTGCAGGCTTCAGCTCTTCTCTCAGCGTTCAGTAGAACAGCAGCAGGCAGTACATCGCAAACTCAACACAAAACAAGCAAATCAAAGCAATCTTCCTTATAGTACTTCCAGACATTTGACTACTATAGCATATAATTACTATATTACGCCATTAGCATGAGTCAGTATCAGCAATGCATTGATACATTTTCTTAGTGCCACAGTCTGTGACTATAATATAAACTCTATTTATAAATGAATAAATGTTGGTTACCAGCTGTGAGGCGTTGTTGACGATAACGAGGTACGTCCAGGCGTTTCTGAAGCTGAAATTACCTTCATCATAAACTCCACACAGCTGACACACACTACAGCACAGAGACAGACTGTCTGGTTATATATATGTTTATCCATCAATATACATGATCTTATTGTTTGTTATTGATCTAGATCAGTGGTTCTCAAAAAAACATTTAAAATGAATAAAAATTAACGCCTTGCTGGATGTGTTTCAGCTTTGGTCTTCTCCAGATGTTAACTGATGGACTGGAGTGCTGTGGATTATTGTGATGTTTTTATCAGCTCTCATTCTGACGGCACCCATAAATGTGTATAATGACAAAGGTATGACAGGTATTACAAGGAGAAGGTGACTTTTCAGGACATTACCCCAAGTCCCCACTTTTCAAAACGCTTATAAATCACACAGAATGGAGTGTATTGAAAATCTGAAATAGCACAAAGTCTCCTGTGAGGGGTAGGTTTAGGGGTAGGGTTGGTGTAGGGTAATAGAATATACGGTCTGTACAGTATAAAAACCATTACGCCTATGGAGAGTCCCCACTTTTCACAAATGTAAACCTGTGTGTGTGTGTGTGTGTGTGTGTGTGTGTGTGTGCGTGTGTTGTGTGTGTGTGTGAGGGTGTTAAGGTCTGTGTGGTGTGTGTGTATGTGTGTGTGTGCTCCACCTCTCCCATGCCAGGGGGGCAGCAGCAGAAAGGGGGCAGAATGGTCTCTGCTCTGCACCTCCAGCACGAGCACCAGACTGGGATACTGATTCTCCAGGAAGTTCAGCAGGAACATCAGGAAGTTGTAGATGACGTACGCCTTGTAGCATTCCCGACACGTGTCCACATAGATGGCGATCTTGGGGTATTTTAATGCGATCCACTGCAAGACACACAAAGCAGCTATAGGACATTGTTCTCCTGACAATAAGCAGCAGTGTCTCGGGATTCCTCATCTGGTCAGGAGACACAGAGGTGGTTGTTACTCACGCTGTCTAAGCTGTATATGGGAACCATCCAGAGAATCCTGGAACAACACACACAGTTATTATCTGTATGTTATCTGCTGATTCTCATTTATAGGCCACGCTGTGGGTGTGTGTGAGTGAGACGTGCGTGCGTGCGTGCGGCGGTGTGAGTGGTGTGTGTGTGAGTGTGTGTGTGTGTGTGTGAGTGTGTGAGTGTGTTTGTGTGTGTGTGTGTGTTTTTTGTGTGTGTGTGTGTGTGTGTGTGTGTGTGTGTGTGCGTGTGTGTCAGATACCTGATGATGGGTTTCTGTAGCTCAGGTTGTGTGTAGTGAACCAGATGTTGTAAAATCCCCCACAGTGAAATAGGGATCGTCAAACACACAAACACACCTGCGATGAACCACGCTTTAGTGTGTGTGCCCACCTACAACAATACGCACACATCAGTATAGATAGATAGATAGATAGATAGAAAATAACTATATACAATATTTACGATAGATAGATAGATAGATAGATAGATAGATAGATAGATAGATAGATAGATAGATAGATAAACTGCACAAACACGGTATATTACAACAAATATAAATACATAATATAAACTATACACACAATATTTACAGTAAACTATAAAACATCCTGTAGTTCATCATCCTCTAACAGAAACAGCAGCATGTTATGGTGTGAGTGTGCAGCTCTAATGAGGTTTTAATGGATGTGATGATGTTTAATGAAGCATCACTTCGGCTCTCCGCAGCGCCACCGCGAGCACGACCGAGAACAACAGCAGCAGACCGGCATCTTCACCGACACCGAGCCGAGCCGAGCCGAACACCGACGCGCTCGAGCGAGGACGCTGCTCACAGACAGAGCGTGAGTACCGCAGCGGCCAAATCACGAACCCTACTATTGAGAAGGCTTAGCTCATGAATATTAAACAGGAGAGGCTGACGTTGCTTGGTAACCTGCTTGGAGCATCAGAGCAACGTACAGTAATTAAATATTCATGAGCCGAACTTTCTTTTTTCTTTTTTTTTTATGCTTTATTGATTAAATTCCACAAGAACACGAGGTATTACATATTCACATTATCAAATTAACATTATTAGCCGCCAGAGAAAAAAAACATAAATTACATAAAGTTCAATGCTTTCAGAGCATTACATGTTTTCAATGCTTTTCTTTGTTTTTTGTATGTTCTAAGAGATTTACATATAATTTAAAGTCATTTATAAAATGTGCAAAATTTGGTTTGCGTTGAGCCCACGTCTTCTTATGTATATGGAATTTTCCTAACAAAATAAACAAATGTATAATACGTTGTTCTTTATAATTCAAATGTTAATTTTCTGTATAAAAAAAATCTGTCAGATTTAACTACCAAAATAAATACATTTTGCAAGATTTACCTAAATAAGCTTTATGCAATTTTTTTTATTACTATATTAGGCTACTATATAAAAATAAAAGCTAAATCTAGGCTAAATGTTTCATCTAAATGGAAATTTTAAATTCTATTTAAATCTAAATGTTAAATCTAAATAAATCTGAAATATGCACAGAATTGTAACACATTAGATCTGACAAAATGACAATGCATGAAAAAAAATGTAAATGGATATTTTTATTAATATTAATAATATTTAACAACCGATTGACAGTTTCACAACCAACAGACCACACACTCTGACTTTGATAAACACACATCAAATATTTATTTACAACATCTTAAACAAAAAGGGCATTTCATTTTAAAGCTACTAATTTAAACAACATGGCTGTATATAAAGCAAAACAGCCTTCATAGAAAATGTTATGTACATATAAAGTTCGATATGTGATTTAATGTTACTTAATTCTACACTTTATAGGGAAACACTAGTCGCGCTATAGTTGAAAAAACGGCATGTAAATAAGGCCTGCGTCACGTTAACGTCGATGTGGTTGTTTTTCTTAAAAGGGTCATATGATGCTACTTTAAAGATCATTATTTTGTGTATTTGGTGTAACAGAATGTTCAAAAAACTCATTATTTTTCAAATACTGTACATTATTGTAGGTCCTCTATGCCCCGCCTCTCTCAAACGCTTCGTTTTCTACAAAGTCCCTCCTTCTGACAAGAGCAGTCTGCTCAGATTGGCCAGCTGACCCAGTGCATTGTGATTGGCGAACACCGCAAGCACTCGTCGGAAATGTAACGCCCTTACCATAATCACCAGCTTCATCTTTCAAAATAAATATCAAGACAGTTAATAATGTGTTAGTTTTACCATCAGTTCAAGCCCGAAAGGGGAACAGAGTCGCGTGACAGACACAGTGATGATGCAGTACACAAGCCGCGGTTAAGAAAGCTGACGTGCGATGATTTCTGACAGGCAGTTCACTCTCCTGTGATGGGACCCTGTTACCTCACACACACACACCCCCACCACACACACACACACACAACTCACTCACACACACAAAAACACACTCACACAATCACACACACTCACACACACACACTCACACACACACACTCAACACACTCACACACACACACACACAAAAAAAAAAAAACACACACACACACACACACACAACACACACAACACACACACACCACCACACGCAGCACACCCACTCACAAACACACACACTCAAACACACTACACACACACCAACTCCACCACACACACACTCACAACAAAACACACCCACACACACACCACACCACTCAAACACACACACACACACACACACACACACACACACACGAGCGTTACTCTGCGCTGCGCTGTGCATTTGAACAGTCAATAGAAAATACTTAAACTAAAAACAAACAGACTTTACAGGCATGATTCAGAAGCGCCAGAATGTCATAGCAAAGTCGGAATTGACCCTTTTTTTTATTTTTAGAAATAGCTTTGTGCACAGCCAGCCTTGTACCTTGTTCAAAAAACTGTCGTCCATTAAAATGCGTTGCACAAATTCGAACAACTGTGTTGTGCTGTTTTGTTGTAAATAAATCCAATGATTCCTAATTGCATCTACTTACAGAAGGCCAAATAAAGTGCTTTTGCACAGAAACACACAGCGTCTCCCTGACATGCTGCCTCAACACTACTGCTGTTCCTGAAACCACACCTTCTTTCTTTGCGTGCACATTTGGGCGGCGTTATGCAAATCTTCCCACATAGTGAGGTAGACATGTGGGGGCGTGTTAGACCGAGGCGTTTTAGGTAGGCGTGGTTGAATCTTAAATTTTATAAAGAATATCTCTAAGATTTGAGACTTTAGTCTTTGCAAATTTACAGATCTTCTTTATGCACCAAGAGATGTAACACTCCAAAGAGAAAGGAGAAATTGAAATCGCATCATATGACCCCTTTAACGCAATTGAACGTAAACAATGAAAGAAAGTGGCGCTAAGACTGACCCCCCAATTAACAAAGGGGCTAATCATGTTGATGTAAACCTTTCTGCTGCAAACAAGTTCATTGAGGATAAGTGATGTGAGTAAACCGCTTCATCGCCATCGTTCCCAATGTAAATGGCTGTAAATCTGACATATTTTGTTTACAGTAGTGATATGAGGAACTGAGCCTTTCGAAACTCAATTAAACCGCTTCGCAAAATGATTAAGCTGTTCCAAAGCGCAGCTTGCAGTGAAAACGGTATAAATGCGATGAAAACTCACTCCAAACATGCATAAAAACGCAGTTTACAAACCAACTGAAAGTGTAATCTATTCAATAGTATATACTAATCATCAAATACCATCACAAACAAAGTTTCTGTATAATTTTGTTACTTTTTAGGCATGTTTTATGGAGGCAAATATGTGTCGTTAACAATGTCTCCATTATAAAACTGATTTGGGATCAGGTTAAAACCATATCTGACCCTGGAGCACAAAAACAGTCATAATAATCTTTCCATTGATGTATGGTTTGTTAGGATAGGACACTATTTGGCTGAGATACAACTATTTGAAAATCTGGAATCTGAGGGTCCAAAAAATTTTAAATATTGAGAAAATTGCCTTTAAAGCTGTCCAAATGTTGTTCTTAGCAATGCATATTACTAATCAAACATTAAGTTTTGATATATTTACGGTAGGAAATTTACAAAATAAATCTTCATGGAACATGATCTTTACTTAATAACCTAATGATTTTTGGCATGAAAGAAAAATTTATAATTGTGACCCATACAATGTATTGTTGGCTATTGCTACAAATATACCCCAGCGACTTAACACTGCTTTTGTGCTGCAGGGTCACATATATGTTCGTAGATTCACTTTCAGGCTCATTTACTAAAAGTCACGTGACTTCGACAGATTGATAGGCACTCAAAACCATTTATTCAAAACCAAAATTCGTATGTAATGGCATTGGTTTAATATGTCGTGTGGTTTATGTTGAGTTAAACCAAATGAATTCTCATCCTGTAGTGGCCATCATATGTCTTCTGCAGATCTGATAGATCTGAAAACTGACCAATCACAAACGCTCTCTGGCTGTCAGTCGTTTTGCGTTTTCAGGTTTGCTGGCATCTGGTTGGCTGAGACGGCTTCGAGGGGCGGGCATTCAGAGAGGGGGCGTGGCGTTCGATGCCAGAAGGCACGTTCACATCGAGAACGATAACTAAAGCGATAACGATTTTAGCGTCCACATCAACAAACAATAACACTCTGTTTATTTTAAGCCCGTGCATGCATTAAATGTGCGAAATCTTTCGACTCTGGATTTTGATAAACTCTCAATGTTTTTATCGTACATCAGCTTTAAAAAATCATTCAAAGAGAACGATAATGTTCCTCTTTGTCATTATCATTATAAATGTAGTTGTGGATTTCTCTATTCTCATGGAATTAGAATGATTATCAAAACTTTATAATTATAGTTATCTTCTTTGCTGTGAATGAGCCTTAATTCTGTGGCTACCCAGCTAACAAAACTAAGTTTTACTAACGCTTTACTAACGTTTCCAATTAAGTTATAAAGAATTTTCACTAACGTTCCATTTTATAATTTTGCAAACATGTGAATGTTACTTTTGAATGTTCTCTGAAACTAGCTAGCTGTAACATCTAAAAATAGTTAGACAAACATCCAACTAAAACGTTTCAGAAAAAAAGTTCCATGAATATTGTAAAAATAACACGTTTTTAGAACATTATTAGTCTAACAATTAAAAAAACGTTAGATGAATGTCCAACTAAAACATTTCAGAAAACACATGCAATGAATGACGTATAAATAACGTTTTCGAGTGAACGTTTTGAGAACATTATTAGTTTGTCTAACTTTTTTTTAAAAATTTAGATAAATGTCCAACTAAACATTTCAAAAAACGTTCTATGAACAATGCAAATAACGTTTCTGTTCTAAATTTGGAGAATATTATTAGTTTGTGTAACATTTAATAAAATGTTATACGAACGTCCGAACGAAAACATTTCCGAAAAAATGTTCAACGAACAATTTATAAATAAAAATGTTTTTTTGTGCTAACATTTTGAGAATGTTATTAATTTGTCTAACATTTCAAAAAACATTAGGTGAACATTCAACTAAGACGTTTCAGAGAAAAAATTCCACGAACAATGTAAAAATAACTTTTTTGTGCTAATGTTTTGAGAACATTATAAGTTAGTCTAACATTTAAACATTTTTGAATTTGAATGTCCAACTAAACGTTTCCGGAAAAAAAAAAAAAATTCCATATGAACTGTGTAAATAAGTTCTGTGCTAAATTTTGAGAATGTTATTAATTTGTGTAACATTTTTTTAAAAATGTTATAAGAAAGTCCGACTAAAACGTTTCTGAAAAAATGTTCAACGAACGATGTGTGTTTTTTTTTGTGCTAACATTTTGAGAATGTTATTAGTTTGTCTAACATTTCAAAACGTTGAATGCTCAACTAAGACGTTTCAGAAACAAAAATGGTTTTGTGCTACTGCTTTGAGAACATTATTAGCCTAACAATTTAAAAAAACGTTAGACGAATGTCCAACTAAAACGTTTCAGAAAACACGTTCCATGAATGACGTATAAATAACGTTTTTGCGAGAACGTTTTGAGAACGTTATTAAAGACCAGATAACTTTCAATGAACATTCTATAAACATTACTAGAAGAACGTTTGTTTATAACTTTGAGAGAACCTTTCCAGAACGTTCTCTGTCAGCTGGGTAGTTTGTGAAACATCTGAAATCACTTACAGCACATTGAAAACGCATGTTTATGTTTACAAAATATGATGCATACACCAAAAAAGATGCACTTTCTTTGTCATAATAGTATGCACACAGTTAACCAGTGCAGTAGATATAATAATATAAATATATATGTTGATATCTCTGTAGTCAGGGTTAAAACAGCATGTGTGTGTGGTTGAGGTCAGTTGTAGCTGTCCTTGCGCAGCGCGGTCCGGTCCGATAAGCCGTTCTGATCAGGGCTCTTGTACTGAAAGCTGGTTCCGTTCAGGGGCACGACGCTGCTCAAGAGCGAGCCGGCCGGATAACACCAGCAACACAAACACGACTGACAGAGACAGAGAGACAGCAGAGATTAGATCCTCACAGCATCACTGCGCTCTGTTATCACACTCATTACAGCTCTCTGTACCCTGAAGCAGTTCTTGAACTTCTTGCTGACGAAGTAGAGGATTATGGGATTGATGCAGGAGTTGATGGTGGCCAGATTTCTGCTCAGGTAATCGAACACCAGCAAGAAACTGAGACACAAAAACAACAACACAAACAGGTGAAAATCCATAAAGATAAACGTTGCATAATTACAATACACATCAAATAATTGCATTTCTGCAGAACCAGCTACAGGAATATATTTCTTCTAATTTCATTGATGCATTACTATAAAATATGCTATTTGGCTTTGTGTGTGTCAGTGTTATTATAATTAATTTAAAAATAAAATCGTGAAATAAATGTTACCTGAAATATTGAAATGTTACTTATTTTACTAAAATGAAAATGTTTAATTTTATTTTTATTACTAAAATAAAACTTAATTAAAAATGACTTTAAAATTAATTTTAATTAATTGTACTTTTTAATTAATGTTATTTTAACATTGTTCACGCTCTTATAGTATTGTTTAGTCCAAATTTAAAGTTGTTTTTTATATAAGTTTATATATTTTTATTAATACATTTGTTTTACCTTGATATATTAAATGTTTTTTAAAATTTTGTTACATTCATGCTCTTATAGTATTATTATAGTCCAACTTTAAATTGTAGGTTTCATTACTAAGTTTAAATTGTATTAATTTTCTTCATTAATAAAAAATATTTATTTGTATGTTAGTAAACATTTTTAAAGGTATTACCATTTGTCATGCATTATGAGATTGGGGTAGGTTCCAACTTTAAAACTGTGAAAGTTTTATTAATGAAAAAAGGAAACAAAATATTTTAAATTTTTATAGTTTTACTTATTCAGTACATCAATGTAAATGTAAGAAAATTAGAAAATTTGCATTGGCAACTAACTGAAATAAAACAAGTGTTTGGATTTCTTTATTTATTTTTATATCAGGGGAACAAAACAGCACCTTGGTTCATTTGTATGGCTTTGAAAGTGCTGTAGAAATAAAGTCGAGTTGAGAAATAAAAACTATATATACGTATTTAAATTAAAAACTAATAATAATGACAAAAATTACTAATTACTAAAACTTTAACTGAAAATAAAATTAAAACATGAATTTAAAATTGTAATAAAAACTATATTAGTGATACTCAGTGATACTGCAATAACAGTGTTGTGTGTGTGTGTGTCAATGTCAGTGTGTGTGTGTGTGTGTGTTGTGGGTGTGTGTGTGTGTGTGTGTTTGTGTGGGTGTGTGAGTGTGTGTGTGTCTGGGTGTGTGTGTGTCTGTGAGTGGGTGTGTGTGTGTGTGTGTCTCTCTCTGTGAGTGTGTGTGTGTGTGTGTGTGTGTGTGTGTGTGGTGGTCATCGTGTGTGTGTGTCAGTGTGTGGGTCAGCGGTGTGTTTGTGTGTACAGGGTGTGTCAGTGTCCAGTGGTGTGTCAGTGTGTGTGGGGTGTGTTGTGGTTTCTCTCTGTGCGTGTGTGTGTGTCTTTCTGTGAGTGTGTGTGTGTGTGTGTGTGTGTGTCAGTGTGGGTGTGGGTGTGTGTGTGTGAGAGTGTGTGAGTGTGTGGGTGTGTGTGTGTGTGGTGGGATGTGAGAGTGTGTGTGTGTGTGGTGTGTGTGAGTGAGAGTGTGAGTGTGGGTGTGAGAGTGAGTGTGTGTGTGTGGGTCCTCTGTCGTGTGTGTGGTCTCTCTCTCTCTGTGCTGTGGGTGTGTGTGTGTGGGGTCAGGGTGTGTGTGTGTGTGTGGTTGTGTGTGTCAGTGTGTGTGTGTGTGTGGTGTGTGTGTGTCAGTGTGGGTGTGTGTGTGTGTGTGGGGGTGTGTGGGTGTGTGTGTGTACAGGTTTATATATCCCTGTTTAAGTCCTTAAACATTAATAAACACTGACTCATGGGGACTTGTGTCACCATGGGGACAAAAGCTTATAAATCATACACAATGAGTTTTTTTGAAAATCTAAAAAATGCAGAAAGTCTCCTGTGAGGGGTAGGTTTATGGGTTTCTTAGGGTTGGTTGTAGGGCAAGAGGAATATACGGTCTGTTACAGTATTAAAAAAACAAGTCGCCTTATGGAGAGTCCAATGACAAGGAGAGCTGACCAGACGCGGTGTTTGTGTGTGTGTGTGTGTGTTTGGATGTGTGTGTGTGTGTGTGTGTCAGTGGGGTCATGTGTGTGTGTTCCTTCCGCAGATCGCAGCGGCCGACGTCGTTCTGAAAATAAACCATCTTCTTCAGGATGCGACTGAGATGCAGTGGAAACCAGCAGAGAGCGAAGATCAGCACCAGAGAAAACACAGCCTTCGCCACCTCACGCCTCTGAAAACACACAACACACACACACACAACCCAACCACACACACTCCTTAGTTAACGATGGTCTCGGCTGGGTCATTCAGCGTTGAATGTTCAGTTCTTCACCTGCTTGAGGTGTTCACTCAGAGAAAACTTCAGGCTGCCCTTCCTGTTGCTCAGCATCTCACAGGTCATGAGCGTGTAGAAGCACGGCCGTACAAACCAGCGGCATGCAGAAATAAAAGCCAAACAACCACCAGACCTTCACTCCCCTGTAGAACTACACACACACACACACACACACACCCACACACACACACAGCAATTCCACATTTCATAAAACAATGAAAATATAAAGGCATAAAACGTTGATGAATGTTTTAGTGAGGCGTGAAACATTCGTTACTTGTTTTAATTAGGAAAATACAGCAATTAAAATATTTTACAAATAATATTTACTCAGTACAGCTATATAGACATATTTATATATTAAAAAAATTATAGCACACCAATATAAGATCTTATGAAAGAATCTTATTTCTATATCTGATTTATTATATTATGTTTATAGTAATATATTAATATAATAATAACCTTATATTGATGATCTATATAAATTATAAGTATTAAAAAACTATTACTTGCATAACAAAGATTAAAATATTATTATATGATGTTATTGTACATACATATATATTTATATTTATATATAAATACTAAATAAGTAGAATTCAGTCAAAAATTAATAATATATAACGTAAAATTATAGATATATTATATATACACACACACACATCTACAAATATTTTGTATAATGTTATGTAATTCTATATCATGTACTGTATATAACCTGAATTATCTAATTATGAATGATCTATTATCTAATATAATACTTTTTTACATCTAATATATTTTATAGATATTGTCTCTTAAAATCTCTAAAACACAGACATAACTTCAAATGCTTGTCCTTATATTAAAAATAGAGTAAAAGTAGTAGACTAAGTACTGGTGGAAATGTTCTTTACATGCAGATTAGTGTCCTGGTCACACACTGCAGAACTGACTGATAATGAAGCTTTATATAAGAGTAGTGAATCCGTGCGATCTGAGGCGTGTGGAATAACAGTTGTGAAGGAGCATAATTAATGTCTGTAGCTGTGGCGTGTTGTTACCGTCATGAAGGACGTCTCTGGTTTCAGCATGCAGGTGCGGATGGTGACGTTGTTGTAGTCGAAGCTGACCATTTTGAAGCCGATGGCCTCAGGAACGGCCAGAACTACAGCCAGCAGCCAGATACACAGGATCTCCACAGCCGTGGACACAGGGATCCCCACACCCTGAACACGACTCCACGACGCGACCGCACGATACCTGCGCACACACACATACTTGCATTTGTGGTTTACACGTTCCGCGTCCCCGGGTACCTCTTATCGGGTCACATATGGTACTGGTGGTTTTTTTTATACTCTACAAACTGTATTTTCTATCACCCTACACCGACCCTACACTTAAACCTACCCCTCACAGAAAACTACTTTCAATTTTTGAATTTCATAAAACAGCGTTTTGTATGTTTTTTAAGCCTTTTTTTTTTACGGGGACACAGGAAGTGTCCTCATAAACCATGTTTACCTTGTAGTACCCATGTCATTATACACATTTGTGTCCTCATAAACCATATATACCAGTACACACACACACACACATTCTCATACACACTCACTCACACACAGACTCACACACACACACTCTCTCGCTCTCACACACACACACACACACAATCACTCAGAACACTAACAACAATCTCACACACACTCACTCACACAGACACACACTCACACACTCTCTCACACTCACAAACACACTCACACACAATCTCTCACACACACACACAATCTCTCACACACAAACACTCACACTCTCACTCACACACACACACACTCACTCAGACACACTCACACACACACAGACACACATTCATCTCACAACATACTCACTCACACACAATCACTCAGACACACAGACACCCTCACACACCACACTCACACGCACACACGCACTCTCATACACCTTTGAAAAGACACACTTCACCACACACAACACACACACACACAAGACCCCAATCTCCACACAACTACTCCACTCTCACACCACTCTCACACACACACACACACACACACACTCACTCTCTCTCTCTCTCTCACACACACTCACACGCACACACTCACTCTCATACACCCTTTTAACAGACACACTCACTCACCACACACCACAGACACACTCACTCTCAACACACACACCACACACCACACACTCTATCCCAGACAGCACACACACACACACACACCACACACACACACACACACTCTCTCACAGACACACACACACACACACCACACACACACACACACATCCTCACTTCACACACACACAACCACACTAACACACAGAAACAAACAAACACACACAGACACAAACACACACAAACTCTCACACACACACACACACACTCTCGCACAGACACACACACACTCACACACACACTCACACACACACACACTCACACTCACACACACACACTCACACAATCACACACTCACACACACACACACACACACCCCACCTGTGGTACACACACTGACAGCTGCTGTTAGAGACCAACACACACTCGAAAGGCTTATGTTGTCAGATACTAGTTTCTTGCAAAAGCTTGGGAGTCACCCGGCTGACAGGGAACGCTCTCACAACTTTCACGAACGCTTTTTAAATGTTATATAAATGTTAGGTCAAAACTGTCTTAAAGTAATGTTCATGGAACGTTCTTATAGCTATTTGAGTTTTTTTCAGCTGCTTACATTTTCAAAAGTTTGCCTCTTTTTTTTTTCTTCAAAACTTTACACACAGTGAAAATAAAGTGGAAACCTTTCATGCACATTTCTAGAATGTTGAGAGAGGAAACATTTTAGAACTTGAAACTGTGATCATGGTGGTATTTGTACGTGATGAAAGTGCTCACATATTACAAGGAAAAAGTTCGATATAAACATTCAAATAATTAAATTTTTTGGGTGTAAATAAAGTTAGTGGAATGTTGTAAGAAACATTTTTGTAACTTTTACATAACATTCTAATCACAACAAGAAACCTGGACATTTGAACTTCTTTCAAAACAATGTTCTCACAAAATTTGTATAACCTAAATGTGTTACCTGGGTAGACAGATGAAATTACAGCCAACAGGAAAAGTTCTCAGAACATTCTGGGAAGGTGTGTATGTATGAGTGTGTGTATGTATGAGTGTGTGTGTGTGTGTGTGTGGTTGTTGGTGGGTGTGTGTGTGTGTGTGCGTGAGAGAGAGAGAGAGAGAGTGTGTGGGGTGTGTGTGTGTGTGTGTGGGTGTGCGCCGAGTTGCGTGTGGTGTGGTGTGGCGTTTGTGTGTGTGTGGTGGTCGGTGTGTTGTGCTGTGATTGTGTGTGTGTGGTGTGTGTGTTTGGGTCATGTGTGTGTGTGTGGTGTGAAGGAGGTAGTAAGTGAGTGCAGTGTGGGGTGTGTGTGTGTGTCTGTGTGTTGTGTGTGTGTGTGTGTGTGCTGTGGTGTGTGTGGGTGTGTGTGTGGGTGTGTGGGGGGTGTGGTGTGAGAGTGTGAGTGAGTGAGTGTTGTGTGTTTGTACCTGTCTCCCACATTTTTCTGAGCGCACACAGATTGAGAACCGTTATTCCGACAGACGCTTTCTGTAGAAATGGCATGAGTTTGCACAGGAACAGACCGAACACACTGTCATCAAAGGGCCACCGCATCGCCAGCAGCTACAACACACACACACACCACACACACACACACACACACCACACACACAAACACACACACAGAATGTTAAAGCATATCTTCACAACTGTGTGATATATTTAAAGACAAACGTGTGTGTGGGTGTGTGTGTGTGTGTGTGTGTGTGTGTGGGGGTGTGTGGGTGTTGTGTGAGTGTGTGTGTGTGTGTGCCTGTGTGAGTGTGTGTGTGTGTGGTGTGTGTGTGTGTGGGTGTGTGGAGTGTGTGTGTGTGTGTGAGTGTATGTTTGTGTGTGTGTGTGTGTGAGAGAGAGATTGAACGTGTGATGAGTGTTAGACTGATAACTGTCCCGAAATAAGTCTGTCTGACCCACTGCTGCTCAGTGCTGTTATTGTTAATTATAACTAAAGCAATTAAAACCTACTTCCATTAATTGAAATAAAGCTGAATAAAGCTAAATTTCACATATATGATAAAATATTATTAAACAAATTTAAACCAAAGTACTTGAAATATACAAAAGATTACTTAATTGCATATATTTATTTTAAAATAATGTATTTATACGTTATATTGGTATAGATATATTTATAGATAAGACCTTTAAACTAAGATATTAACTATTAACAGTATAATATATATATTCATTAGGATTGTGATTATATATAAAGTTACAGTGGGTACGTAAAGTATTCAGACCCCCTTAAAGTTTTCACTTTTTGTTATATTGCAGCCATTAGCTAAAATCATTTAAGTAAATTTTTTATTCCTCATTAATGTACACACAGCACAACATATTGACAGAAAAACACAGAATTATTGACATTTTTGTAGATTTATTAAAAAAGAAAAACTGAAATATCACATGGTTCTAAGTATGCTATTGCTTTGTGAAATCATATATTTAACTCAGGTGCTCTGTACACTTTTTCTGAAATATCCGTGAGATGTTTTCTTAACCTTCATTTGAGTTTAGCTGTGTTTGATTATACTGATTGGACTTGATTAGGAAAGCCATACACCTGTCTATATAAGACCTTACAGTCTCAGTCACAGTCACAGTGCATGTCAGAGCAAATGAGAATCATGAGGTCAAAGAACTGCCTGAAGAGCTCAGAGACAGAATTGTGGCAAGGCACAGATCTGGCCAAGGTTACAAAAAAATTCTGCTGCACTTAAGGTTCCTAAGAGCACAGTGGCCTCCATAATCTTAAATGGAAGACGTTTGGGACGACAAGAACCCTTACTAGAGCTGGCCGTCCGACCAAACTGAGCTATAGGGGGAGAAGAGCCTTGGTGAGAGAGGTAAAGAAGAACCCAAAGATCACTGTTGCTGAGCTCCAGAGATGCAGTCGGGAAATCGGAGAAAGTTGTAGAATGTCAACCATCACTGCAGCCCTCCACCAATCTGGGCTTTATGGCCGAGTGGCTGGATGAAAGCCTCTCCTCAGTGCAAAACACATGAAAGCCCGCATGGAGGACTCCAAGATGGCGAGAAATAAGATTCTCTGGTCTGATGAGCCCAAGATAGAACTTTTTGGCCTTAATACTAAGCGGTATGTGTGGAGAAAACCAGCCACTGCTCATCACCTGTCCAATACAGTCCCAAGAGTGAAGCATGGTGGTGACAGCATCATGCTGTGGGGGTGTTTTTAAGCTGCAGGGACAGGACGACTGGTTGCAATAGAGGGAAAGATGAATGCGGCCAAGTACAGGACTATCCTGGACGAAAACCTTCTCTAGAGTGCTCAAGACCTCAGACTGGGCAGAAGGTTTACCTTCCAACAAGACAATGACCCTAAGCACACAGCTTAAAAATAACGAAGGAGTGGCTTCACAACAACTCTGTGACTGTTCTTGACTGGCCCAGCCAGAGCCCTGACTTAAAAACAAATTGAGCATCTCTGGAGAGACCTAAAAATGCCTGCGGCCACCTAAACCAGGTTTACCATCCAACCTGACAGAACTGGAGAGGATCTGAAATGGCAGAGGATCCCCAAATCCAGGTGTGAAAATCTTGTTGTATCTTTCCCAAAAAGACTCATGGCTGGATTAGATCAAAAGGGTGCTTCTACTAAATACTGAGCAAAGGTCTGAATACTTAGGACCATGTGAATTTCAGTTTTTCTTTTTTAATAAATCTGCAAAAAAATGTCAACAATTCTGTGTTTTAATTCTGTCAATATGGGGTGCTGTGTGTAAATTAATGATGAAAAAAAATCTAACTTAAATGATTTTAGCAAATGGGTGAAATATAACAAAGAGTGAAAAATTTAGGGGGTCTGAATACTTTCCGTACCCACTGTATATGATAATATAATAATATAATATAATAAATATTTTATATAAATTATACAAACACAGTTATACTGTATTACCTAATTAATTATGTATATAATGTATGTATTAATTTTCTATGTAATTTTGGATCAATAATGCCTTTGTATGTAGGTATGAACCAAAATAACATTTGAGAAAAACTCTGAAACTAAAATGAGGTTAATGCGGCAATAAATACTCTGAATTTAAAAATAAACCTAAATGGAGCCTAGAAAAAATACCTATTTAGTATATAATAAATTTAATAAGACTAATGACTTAATAAAAAACCTAAACTAAAAACGGAATTAAAATTCAAAGCCCATTACTAATATATATATATGATAATATACTAATATAACACTGAGACTAATATTAAATAACACTGACCTAGGTATCTGAATCATAGACCTATGAAGATAATTATATTAACTATAGACTAATTAAAACCCAAACCCCCATTATTTACATGATTTGTCAATCATTTTTTGAGGACGAAACCAAAAGCAAGTTTGAGCAAATAGTTTTTGCTGTACCTTCGATCAAATAAATCCAGAAAAGAAAAAGAGGCTTCTTTAAAAAACATGAAAAATCTCACTGTTCAAAAACGTTTGACTGGTGGTGCATAATATTAACTAAAGACTGATTAAAACCCAAACCCTCATTATTTACATGATTGGTAACTCATTTTTTGAGGATGACACCAAAAGCAAGTTTGAGCGCAAATTATCGCTAATAAACACACACACACACACACGTGATCGAGTGATCTGATTGGTTCTTGATGCCTGTGTTTGTCAGCTTTGATCACAGAAATAAATTACATTTTACAATATATTTGTTACGATCACCGGCTGCAGTGCCCATGAGCTCACACTGTTGTCACTCCCTCAAAACTACATTCCCCATAATCCTTTGCCTGGACTTTAGTTAATTGATTGCATTCACCTGTGTCTTGTTACCCCATCAGTCTCACTCTATTTAAAGCCTGGTTTTTCTCTCATTCTTTGTTTAGTCTTGTTAATGTCACACTGCTGTTCTTAGCCCTCGGATTCTGGTTCAGTTGTTGTTTTGCCCTGTTTGTATTTGTTTGGACTGACTGCCCTTATGCCTGTAATCCTATATTCTGGATTACCTTTCAATAAAGAGCTGCATTTGGATATTCATCCTTTGTGTCTCTGTGCAGTAACCGCTAATAAAAGTGCATGCACACGTGATGGATGATCTGATTGGTTCGTTACCTTATAGACGTTGATGGGGATGTCGATGGCGATGTAGATGAGGTCTCCCAGCGCCAGGCTGGCGATCAGAGCATTCGGGCCGTTCCTCATGGTCTTGTTGAGGTAGATGATCCTCAGCAGCGTGGCGTTTCCCACCATCCCCACCACAAAGATGAGGCAGGACAGGACCGTGTTGACGTATTTGAACAAGCCCTCGATGTAGGTCCTCCTCAGACACGCCGGGGGCAGCGACAGCGGCCGGACACGAACCGACCCGACAGCTCTGGGGTCAGAGGTCACGCGGTTCGGAGACCGCTGACCTGAGCTGGGGTCAGTGGAGAGCTGGAAGCTATCGGATGAGTTTGATTGACAGTTTCCTCCTCCAATCAGCACACAGGATACGGCGGCCATTAGCAGGATTTTGTGGGGCCGCATTGTGGATCAAAGACTCCTATTGTCAAGAGTTCGGTGGGAAGTGTCTCTACAGGATACAAACAAAGAGAAACTGTTCTGGGTTCGATACAATGCGACCTTATGGGCGGCGTCTGTGATGCGTTCACTCAAAAATCGCTTTTAGAGTCATGCAGTTCTAATGGACGTCAATGGGGCGAGACTTTAAACTTCATTAAAACTCGCTCTGCTTTTGAAAATTTCACCACAAGACTAGCGTGAATCAAGAACATATACAACTGCAAAAAATATTTTCTTCATTAGTATTTTTCTTGTTTTCTAGTATAAATATCTTGCGTTTACTTGACAAGTACAATGACTGAAAATTTTACCCCGTTGGCAGATATTATTACTTGTTTTAAGCAAAAACTGACAAAATTTGGATAATTTCAGAAAACGAGACATACCTAATATCTTAAGTAATTTTACTTGTCAAGTAAATGCATTATTAATTCCAGAATTTGCAGATATTTATACTACAGCACAAGACAAAAATACTAAGGAAGAAAATCATTTTTTTGCAGTGATGACACATTACAACTTTCATTTGATATGCGAAAAATAAAATAAATACAATAGATGTTTGCGTAGAGAAAAATCCAATCTGTAAAACAGTTAAATAGCGAAAAAGGAAGATTTGGCTGCTTATATAATGCGCATTGCGTTGGAAAGAGCTTAAAACAAAAAGCGTTTTGTTAACGTTCCCATTAAGTTGCAAAAACGTCATTCCCGTTCTTTCCAGTTTTTTAAACGGCGAGCGTTAAGGGAACGTTCAATTGTATGATATTGCGAACATTATGGGAATGTTACTTTTGAATGTTCTCTGAAGATTTTGAAACAACTAGTATCATTTAAAAAAAAAAACGTTTGAGGAACATCCAACTAAAATGTTTTAGAAATAAAATGTTCCATGACCATGAACCATGTATAAATAACACTTCTGTGTTAACGTTTTGAGGACAACATTAAAGACCAGATTCTCTGCTAACAAAAATGTCCTAAGTACGATTTGCTAACATTCCCATTAAGCTATAAAAATGTTATTTTTTAATGTTCTCTGAACTAAAAAAAAAACTAAAAACTTTTGTTTTCTGAACATTAAGGAAACGTTCAGAAATAACTTAATGGAAACATTAGCTAAATGTTCTTAGAGCATATTGTGTGTCTTTGATAATGTTCTCTAAATGTTAGCAGAAAAAAACATATGAAATTCTAGGAACATTTTTGTCCCCCCTGAAACCTTTAAATAATGTTTTAAAGTTCTTAGAATGTCAAGTTTTTTAAATGTTACTACTTGTTTTAGAACAGTCGGAGAACATTCAAAAGTAACATTCCCGTAATGGTGGCAAAATTCTAAAATGGAATGTTTTTTTTATATGAATGTCATTTTTTAATGTATTATAAAAAGCATTAAATTTAGGCTTTTGGTGCACTTGCTCCATAGCCTTACATTGCCTAATATTTGATCAGTATAATATAACTCAGACGATGCACAAACTATAACAGCTGGTCACACATGTCAGTGATTGTGTCTCAAATGCAGCACGCTTCTCTGGAAACTTAACGGAAAGCCACAAACACACTGTTCACATCAGTTCAGCCGAATCCCATCAAACGAGCTGATTCACTTTGAACTCCAGCAGCGGCGTTCGCTTTAACACCAGATCCTGTGCTTTTCCTCTGAAACAGTAAGTCAGTCTCTACTAGATCCACTGAGATCTCTTAATGTCTCAGTTATTTCTCATAGACAGCAATGCGACTAAATGGAGACTTGTGCTGAAGACTCTTCTCATCCTCAGAAGTGTCTCCTGATCACAGTAATCTCAGGTCAGTGTCACTGAGACGCTATTATAGTTCTTGTTAATATTTTGAATTTGTTTTAATAATTGTTTTAATTTTAGTTAAAGTTTTAGTGATTTTATTGCATGCTTTTGTAATATTTATTTTTTATGTATACATAATTTAAATTACATTTTAGTTTGTTTTAGTAATTTAGTTGCATGTTTTTGTAATTTTTAATTATTTAATAATGTGACTATAGTCTTAGTTAAATTTTAGCTAAAGTTTTAGTAATTTTGCTGCATGTTTTTGCATTTTTGTCATTTAAAAAAATGAGGGTATAGTGTATTAGGGTGTAGTTTAGGGGTTTTAGTTTGTTGTAACTTGTAAATATAAAAAATGAGAAAGGGGTCCATAAGATTAGATGAACATGTTTTCATTCAGGGTCATTTTGTTAGAGTAACAAGTTAGGTAAAAAGTTTGGTAGGGGTAGAAAAGAAAGAGCCTACATGGTCGAAAGCGTGCTCAAAAATAAAATGGGCATAAAGAGATGCTGAACTGCTAGCAAGATGAATTGATAGATATCTGTACGCGTAATGTATTGTCAAATAATAATAGGTGAATCTGTTAATTAATCTATACTCTGTAATTTTAAGGGTTTGACTTAAGGGAGACGAAGTCGGGAAAGGAGGATAAGGTTCATTGAGAAATGCCCAGAGCAGGAAAAAGAGGTGGGAAAATACTTTACAAAAACTGGTGATTGAGTCAGAAAGAGAAGAGAAGACTAGAGTAGACAGAAAAGGACGTGATGCTGCACAAAACACACAATGAACTGCAGAAGGCAGATGGGATAAAATCGTAAGGAGGGTCGTGATCTACGCAGGGAATGACAGATCTGTGGGGATGAAGAAGACAAGGGCAAGAATCGGCAGGTGACTGAATCAAAGAAGAGCAGCCGGATACAAGAAGGCTGGGTGAGTGTGGGAGAGAGGAACAGAAGGGAGGGGTATTGGAAAAAACAAGAGATCGATCTATCAATGTCAAGATATCTAGAGAGCTGTCAAAGCTAGAGATAGATAGAGAGGTCACTATATCTGATAATCTAGCGCGCGCGTATGGAAATATCCTCTATCGCTCTCTCGCTCTATGTCGCTCTATCTCTCTCCTCTCTATCTCTCTCTCTCTCTCTCTATCTCTCTCGCTTCTCTCTCTCTCGCTCTTATCTGTCACTCTCTCGCTCTCTCTCTCTTCTACTCTATCTCTCTCTCTCTCTTATACTGTGGGGACAGGGCCTCCTGACACTGGCTTGAAGCACGAGTTCTATTGAGGGACTTTATCTAATCATCTTAGTGACCCGGAAACAGAAAAAATAAAACAATTGTTAATGTTTTGGTTGAACAGAGTATCTTATGCCTCACATGAAGACCTATTTGGCTGCATTTATTTGATTAAGGGATGAGAAATCCCTTAAAGTGTAAAACTGTAATGTATTTCTGTGATGTGCAGCTGTATTTTCAGCATTGTTACTCCAGTTTTTAGTGTCACATGATCTTCAGAAATCAGGATAATATGCTGCTCTGTGCCAAGAAACTGTTATAGTTCACATAGGAAAAACAGCGGTTTTTAAATTTAAAATATTTACTGTTTTTACTGTATTTTTTTTTTAATAAATGCAGCCTTGGTGAGCATTATCTTTCAAATACTATTATCTTACTGCCACATTACTAGTGCTCGCTAAACACTGCTCCATTCACATCAGCCAGTGTAAAAGTTACAGTCAGATTATTATTAACCTAGTTCTAAATCAAACGCTGATACCCGCGGTGATACTAGTGAATGGACTATAGAGACAGGTCAAAGGTCACTCAGTGCCCAGAGCCAAACCACTGAAAGCAATTACAGGCCTGACCTCATAAACTCTGACCTGCAGGGGGCATCAGCACACACACACACACTCACACTCACAAAACACACACACAAACAACATACACACACACAACACACACACACACGCACGCACTCTCAACACTCCAACTCACACTCAAACCCACCACACTCACACCACACACTCACACTCACACACGCACGCACTCTCCACACCCGACTTCACACACACACACCACAATACACTCACACCCACACTCTCACCCACACACATCACACACACACACACACATACATCAACACACTCTCACACACACACACACATACACACAAACACACGCGCACTCTCTCTTACCCACACCCACACGCACCACACACAAACCACCCCACACACACCACACACACACACACCACACTCTCACACACACACACTCCTAACACACACTTCACTCTCAACCTCTCACTCTCACTCTCCCTTCACTCACCACTCACTGCACACTCACCACACTCTCACACTCACACCTCACCACTCACACATTCTCACACACATTCTCACACACTCACACACTCACACTCACATACACACTCACACACACACTCTCACTCTCACACACACACTCAACACTCAACACTCAACACTCACACTCACACACACCTCACCACACTCCCACTCACACTCACACTCACACACTCACTCTCACTCCACTGCCCTCTCACTCTCACTCTCACTTTCACACACTCACACACCACCACTCACCCACCACACACTCCCACACTCACTCTCACTTCACACATCACTCTCACTCTCCACACTCACGCACACACCACTCCCAATCACACACTACACACTCACACACCACTCACACACTTCACACACTCCACACACACACTCCACCTCACACACCACTCACACAATCACATCACACACTCATCACACACTCACACCAACACACACCCACACACACACAACTCCCCACCCACTCCACACCACTCACACTCACATAACCTCACACTCACACACACTCACATCACCTCACACACACCCCACACCACACAAACACACTCACTCACTCACACTCACACCCTCACACACTCACACACTCACACACACACACTCACTCTCTCTCTCACAGACACACACTCACACTCACACAGACACCACCACAACACACCACACACACACACACACAAGCACATACACAGAGATCATGTATGAGAGAAAAAGATTAGTTGGAATTGCTTGATTAATGAAGCTTCAAAGATTTTAGTTTTCATTGAGGGATTTTATATTTTTTATGCTATTCTTGAAGTAGTGTATTGTTGTTGTAGTAAGGCATGGCACAATTCCAGCCACGGTGAGCAAGAAATTATAACTAAACTAAAGTATAACGTATTCTTTCCATTTATTGTTAAGTAAAAAACTTTAGTTATTTGCTTGTGTTTTTTTTTCTATATAATTTTAAAATGTTATATATGATGCATTATTATATATTTTAAATATTTAAACTAAAATGAAATTTAAAAAAAATGCTGCCTTGGAAAACTAGCTGAAATAAAATAAGTTTAAGGGTTTTTTAAATCATTTATTTCATTTAAAGTTTTCATTTAAAGTTTCATTAATATTTTTATTTCAAGTAACGAACATGTTTTTATGGTTTTAGTTTTATTTAACTATAATCCTGCTGCCCAGGAGTTATAAAAAAACAATCACACATCAAAAGGACTTAAAACGTTTTAGGTTCATTTTGGTTACAAACAAATTGCCTTTTCGTAATCCAGACTGTGTTTTATCGCAATTACAATATTGTTCGGAGTGGAACACCAAAGAGCGGAGTGTGGTGTGTGTGTGTGTGTGTTGTGTGTGGTGTGTGAGAGAGAGAGAGTGTGTGGGTGTGTGTGTGTGTGGTGTGTGTGTGTGTGTGTGTGTGTGTGTGTGTGTGTGTGTGTGGGTGTGTGTGTGTGTGTGTGGTGTGTGGTGTGTGTGTGTGTGTTCTCATAGGGTTAACACACGTCACATGACAGAACAGATGCCCAATATGATGCCAGCATGAAGCTCTTGAGGTTCTGAAAGAAGTAAGATGAACACATAAACCAAAGACTTGGTTTTACACAATGCACTAAATCTGAACCATGACTTGATCATAAAACCAGCCGCAATTGATCTCCCATGTGTTATATTTTATAAAGTGCCTTTGTGTCTTTAATTTAGTGTTTGCATTAATGCTGTTCCAGCTTCATTCATACTGTACCTGATGTCAGATGATGAACAAACATCTGAATGACTGAATGTGAATCAGCAGAAGTTCTTCATTAGCTGTTTGTTGTGCTAATATCTCTATCCGTTTGAATAAATGTGAAATCGTCTCATAAAGCAGCTTTGATCTGAAGTCTGAGAGGAACAGAATAATCAAACCACAAACACGCTAAACAACACCAAACGCTCTGAAGTCACAAACCTATAAAGATTTTCCATATAAACTTTCCTCATGCCGCGCTCGCAGAGATATTGAGCATGTTTACTGCCAGAGGAAATTCACAGATATTATAGATATATAAAAAAATATAAACCTAATCTCAAACTTGGGTGGCTTTACACAACGTGTGTGCGCTTCATAACACTTCTATCTATCGTTTAATCTTGTGTTCAGCTGCTTCTCTTGCTCTTTCTACATCGACTATCATTCTATTGACTAATACAATCAGATAGCCTACAACAATCATTTCTAAAATATTTATTACAATACTGATAAAGTGAACATTCACTTGCTCTCATACCATGGTGTGAGAGACTCTTTCAACTGATGTCCTGTACTGAACTGAATTGCAGTGGTCAAACTATTTCAAATATAGCGAATTTAGCTCCAAACTCGATCATAATGCACAATGTTTCCATCTAACATTAGGGTTCTCAAGTTATAGCAAAAGTGTGCAGTGAGATTACGGGAGGGGACAGTCAAATATTTGCACCCAACACAATGAACCCAATTCTCTCAAGTTTTCACAAGCATGTCAATTTGACCTATTTTACCTCTCCTCTCCTCTCTCTCTCCTCAACACACACACACACACACACAGGTTTACATTTGTGAAAAGTGGGGACTCTCCATAGGTGTACTGGTTTTTATACTGTACAGACCGTATATTCAATTGCCCTACACCAACCCTACCCCGAAACCTACCCCTCACAGGAGACTTTGTGCTATTTCAGATTTTCAATACACTCCATTCTGTGTGATTTATAAGCGTTTTGAAAAGTGGGGACATGGGGTAATGTCCTGAAAAATGTCACCTTCTCCTTGTAATACCTATCATACCTTTGTCATTATACAAATTTATTTCCTCATATTGTCACAAAAACCATGCACACACACAAACACTCAACTCACACACACATCAAACTCACACTCACTCACACACACACACACACACACACCACACACACACACACAGCCACACACACCCTCACTCACAAACACACACCACACACACACACACACCAAACACACACACACACACACTCACTCACTCACTCACACAACACACACACACACAAACACCTACCCACACTACACACACACACACACTCGCACAAGTCACGCACTCACACACACACAAACACTCACTGTCACACACACTCACTCACACACTCACACTCACTCACTCTCTTTCACACTCACTCACTCTCTTTCACACTCACACACTCACACACACACCTCACACTCACACACACACACACGCCTCACTCCACTCACAACACACACACACACACCACACTCCGTCCACTCACACACACAATCCTCACTCACCACCTCCACTCACACTCACTCACACACACTCACTCACACACACACACTTACAATTCCTCACACACTCACACATCCCTCACACACACACATAACATCACTCACTCACCTCACACACGACCACACCCACACTCACTCACAGCACTCACTCTACCACAACACCTCACCACTCCTCCCTCACACACTCACACCCACGCACACTCACACACACCACTCACTCACCACTCACACACACACTCACCTCACGCACACTCTCTCTCTCACACACACACACCTCACTCACACACACACACACACTCACTCACTACACACAACACACACACCACCACAACACACCACACT
>JADLZN010004525.1:120000-142171 GCA_018155175.1 Sinocyclocheilus anophthalmus
CTCCACACTCACACACTCGACACACTCACACATCCAGTTCTGCATCCTACTGTATGTTACAGTATGCACATTGAGTACTGCTGTTCAGTTGGCTCGTTTGGGGCCAATATATAAAACATATCAAATATAAATATATAAAACAATTTATTTTATTTGGATGAATTGATCTGACTTTTATCGGATTTACCCATTGTTATAACACCGCTAGTACTTTCCTTAGTTTCTGGGAGCCCAAGCTAAGTTAAAGCTTCTGGTGGCAAAGTTTTGGACTGCATCAATAATAATTTAGCACGAATTTGTCTATATTCCACAACATCAGATCTCACTGTCTTTGATCACAAGCAAGTGATTTCGTCCAGGAATCTCAAAATGCTAAAAAAGGAAAAAACAAGGTTGCCTACAGCATTCATCGGGTCTTGCTCTCATCCATGTTTTTATTTATTTATTTATTTCCCCCCTTTATTCAGTTCCATCACACAAAGGCACAATGCAAACAGGTGAGAACGTTGCACATCTCAAAGCATGCAAAACAGAAACAGCAACACCCAAAACGCCAATTAATACCACCCCCCACACACACACACACACACACATATATATATATATATATATAGGGCGCATCCATGTTGCGCTTGCAGAGGGATCACGTAATTTACCCGGAAACAACAACATTCTAATTTCTGATTGGCTGGTCGGTGTCATTTAACTCTGCATAACTCGAGACAGCTGTGAACTCGGCAGAGTATTCGTCCATTAACTATAGCAGGACAAGTTATCCCTGATTTCTCATTTGCATTCATTTCTAGAACACAAATCTCAACATTGGATGAAGCCAGGCTCTAAATTCTTGTCTGACAATATTAGACTCAAAGGTTTTAACAGATGGGATTTTGGAGATTTATTTTTATGCACTCCATAAAAACAAGCCATCAAAAATCACGCCAGTCAACAAAAAAAAAAAATTGTGCTTTTTTTTTTTTTTTTTTAGAAGCAAAATGTTGTATAGGCAAATTATAGCCTATATGAACAAAACCTTCAGAATATAAATAGTAATAAAACTGTAAAGTTTGCTGTGTGCATGTGCTGCTGAAGTGGAGATTTATGGCTCAGTGCAGGAGAAATATCTCATTTTGAGAAAACAGCCAACAGATACGCATTATAATAGAAATCCACAGAGAGAAATATAAAAATACGTGTTATAAAAGAAACACTTAAAGGTGTATTTTCCATTAGTCTGAAAAAATACTTCATGAAAAGCCCAAATTGACAGGTGCATGAAAAAACTGTTTTTGCCTGCAGCGTCTCGCCTTTAAAAAAAGTGCACCTGTGGGGTAGAAGTAGGTCTTGGTGCTTTTTTTAAATAATTATTTGGGTGAGTCGTCACTACCGCATTCTGACAGCAGGTGGCGCTGTTGTACTAACGTCACGCGCTACTGCAACCACACTTAAACACTCCTTTAATTTCTTTCAAACTCCAATTCGTTGAACTGTAATGCATGCAATAGCTGCTATTGATAATTATGTAAATGTAATGTAATTAGGACAGATGATTAATCCACGTGTCTCAGGGGTGGAGACGCGCGCGCCTACAGTCCCCTGAGAGCCGCAGGGCTTCAGACGCTCGCGGGGACCAAACACTCGGAACGGTACGAAACTTCACTGCTCTCATCATTTCTCATGCATTATGTGGTTTTCTTTCTGTATTCTTGATTTGAGACTTTCATTGTGTTGTTCCATAAGCGTAGCAACTGTGGAATCAATGTCAGTGCGTGTTGAATGTACAGAACGATATTCAGCAGTTTCTACATTAATATTAGATGCTTAGAAGAGTTTCAGCAAAAGCTTACCATGGCAGGACCCTTTAAATATCATTGTATATGAGTATAGGAATCATTTTAAAATGATTGATTGATAACATTGATTTTATAACGTTATGCATTTATTTTTTAATTAATGCAGAACTATCGGGCTATTCGGCGTTTTTTACATTGCAAGTAAAAAAATTAGGCTACTAATATAATATGCTTACAGTATATGCAGAGAGCGAGATTGCATTATTTTAATATTAATCTGCTTTAGTTTCTTTGGTTGGAGATCCCACAAAAACTTACCATGGGTTTTTGGACATGTAGCATGTAGGATCATTTAAATATCATTGTGTATGAATGTTGTAATCAATCAGTATCATGGTATTGCAATGTAAATTTGCTATGGTGCAATCCACAGTACTTAAATAGGCTCTTTCACACTATCAGAAATGCAGTGAATATTGTGACAAATGCATAATGCAGTTACATACAGTCAACAAAATACATGCACGACTGTAAATGGCTTATTGACGTGCTGCTGTTATTGTTTTGTGGTCAGTCTGGCTGTGTTGAAGACTCTGTAGTGAACCTCTCAGCCATGTCCACTTTCAAGGGCACTAGAGAGGCGTCACAAGTGTCACAGGGCACGGTGCCCACCCTGTGCTTCTGGGACATGTTGCCCGGCCAGGCAGCTGCTTGGTGTATTAATAGCGTCTGTGAGTTTTACACCATCGCTTTCACAACCTCAAGTTTACTTTGTGGCTTAAATCTAACAAACTAGATTTTTGAAGACGTGCAACTCACCCTCACAATGCATTGTGGTTGCCAAGTGTAATTCTAGTCGTTATAAGAATAGAATGTACCTTTTTATCTTAATAATGTGGTTCTGTTCCAAAAACTAGTGTGCAGCCTAAATAGGATGCATTTTAAGGCATCACAGGCATGCTTCAGATTGCGGTGCCTTATTTTGACCAAATTTAAAGGAAATATTACACATTCCGTCAAATAACAAGGTAATCCTATAATGCACTGTAACTACAGTGGAAAAAAGGAGAGAAATGTTGATTATGAATTTTAATAATAATACTAGTTTATACATAATTTGTGTCTGATAGAATTATGATTATAAATAGAATTTGGTCCAAAAATGGAAGAAAAGTCAAATTATTGGTGGAAAATAGTTCAGTCTAATTAAACGGGGACTGTTGTACGTAATAAAATGTATTTATTATTTATTTTTGTTTAATATTTTTATGCTTGTTAGACTATTGTGTGTATGCTGATGTCTGCTGGAATCATTTGTTCACATGGATTGCGTCAGCTTTATTAATGAGGTTTGATTTGAGTTAGTATGCAGCTGCTCGTGTAGGGAGCTCACTAGGGTTTGGAACAGAACCTCAGTCTGGTTTAGATGCTGATTCATGCTGTATTTTGAGTGTTCCAGATGTGTTTCCTTGGCTGCTGGTCTCCATATAGGGAGATTTCACAGTCGTAACAGGTTAAGATCTCTCATTTGGCTCAACAGATCACTATCCTGCAGCCAAACACCATCCTGGAGAATCAGGAGGGATTTCACTGCAATTCAGAGTCAGACCTTAGACAGGATCTATAATGGCATATCCTGTATCTGAGGCTAAATCACTAAATATTGATAATGCAGAGGTGTATATTATATTATTCAAACGAACGGCCACCAATCCAATCCTGCTAATAATCACTTATTTTGATTCAATACGACTCTCAACTTGATGCTCACATAAACCGATCACATTTTAATGATGCAAAAGACGGGCGCCTTTATAGTTTCAGCTCCATGTAAATGTTAGTTACATAAAATTAAAGGTTAGAATTAAATCTATATGTATATCATTTCACGAGTTCACACTAACATATAATGTGATTAAGCAATTAGTAGCATATTTGGCGTGCTGTCCAGAGGGAGGGCTCCGAGCTCGGGTTAAAGCCCGAACCCAGAGAACTCCCCAAAAGAAGCTAATGGAATGAGACAGCAGCCGGAGAGAAAACTAAGTCGCCCCCAAAAATATGCGTGCCATGAAGAGCAGGGTGTGCGAGGAGGCGGCAGGGCGACTGGGAGGGGTCGTGCGGTGCTTGAACGTGAGCTGCGACTCTCCGCATCAGATGGCAAGCCCTACCTGTCGCTGAATGAGGAGCACAATGGAAGGCCAGGTGAGGGACTCTCGCTGCATCCGAAGGGAGCTGCGGCTCTGCTACACCGGAAGGGAGAGTCCCTCTTGCAGCTGAATACGTGGTGTGGTTTAAAGCGTCAGATGGAGGGCTCTCACTACGACCGAAGGGAGCTGCGGCTCTGCTGCACCGGAAGGGAGAGCCCTCTCCGATGCGGAAAAAGCAAATGGGGCTCGAAACGATGGATGGAGGGCTCTCACTGCGACCGAAGGGAGTTGTGGCTCTGCTGCACCAGAAGGGAGATCCCTGTCCGATGCGGAAAAAGCAAATGAGGCTCGAAACGATGGATGGAGGGCTCCTGCTGCGACCAAAGGGAGCCGCGGCTCTGCTGCACCGGAAGGGAGAGCCCGGTCCAATGCTGAATAAGCCATTAGTCTCGAAACGACGAATGGAGGCACTGCGGCGTATCAACTGAGCGGGGCACTGCGGCGGTATCAACTGAGCGGGGCACTGCGGCGGTATCAACTGAGCGGGGCACTGCGGCGGTATCAACTGAGCGGGGCACTGCGGCTGCGGTATCAAATGAGCGGGGCACTGCAGCAGCAGTACCAAGTGGGCGGGGACTGCAGCGGCAGTATCAAATGGAGCAGGGCACTGCAGCGGCAGTATCAAACGAGCAGTGCACTGCGGCGGCCGGTGATCAAATTAGCCGGAGCACTGCAGCGGCTGTATCAAATTAAGCAGGGCACTGCGGTGGCGGTATCAAATGAGCAGGGCACTGCGGCGGCGGTATCAAATTAAGCAGGGCACTGCGGCGGCGGTATCAAATATAGCAGGGCACTGCGGCGGCAGTATCAAGTGAGCAGGGCACTGCGGCGGCGGTATCAAATTAAGAGTGGCATTGCGGCGGCGGTATCAAATGAGCAGGTCACTGCAGTGGCAGTATCAAATGAGCAGGGCACTGCGGCCGGCCGGTCCTCAAATGAGCGGGGCAATGCGGTGGCAGTATCAAATGAGTGGGGCACTGCGGCGGCAGTATCGAATTAAGCAGGGCACTGCGGCGGCTGTATCAAATAAAGCCGGGCACTGCGGCGGCGGTATCAAAATAAGCAGGGCACTGCGGCGGCAGCATCAAATTAAGCCGGGCACTGCGGCGGCAGTATCAAATTAAGCAGGGCAATGCAGCGTCGGTATCAAATTAAGCAGGGCAATGCTGGCCGGGTGGTATCAAATAAAGCGGCACTGCGCGGCCGGCGGTATCAAATGAGCGGGGCAATGCGGTGGCAGTATCAAATGAGTGGGGCACTGCGGCGGCAGTATCGAATTAAGCAGGGCACTGCGGCGGCTGTATCAAATTAAGCCGGGCACTGCGTTGGCGGTATCAAATAAAGCCGGGCACTGCGTTGGCAGTATCAAATAAAGCCGGGCACTGCGGCGGCGGTATCAAAATAAGCAGGGCACTGCGGCGGCAGTATCAAATGAGCCGGGCACTGCGGCGGCTGTATCAAACTGAGCCGGGCACTGCGGCGGCGGTATCAAATTAAGCCGGGCACTGCGGCGGTGGTATCAAATAAGCAGGGCACTGCGGCGGCGGTATCAAATTAAGCCGGGCACTGCGTTGGCGGTATCAAATAAAGCCGGGCACTGCGGCGGCGGTATCAAATTAAGCGGGGCACTGCGGCGGCGGTATCAAATTAAGCAAGGCACTGCGGCGGAGGTATCAAATGAGCCGGGCACTGCGGCGGCGGTATCAAATTAGCAGGGCACTGCGGCGGCAGTATCAAATAAGCAGGGCACTGCGGCGGCAGCATCAAATTAAGCCGGGCACTGCGGCGGCAGTATCAAATTAAGAGGGGCACTGCAGCGGCAGTATCAAATTAAGCAGGGCACTGCGGCGGCTGTATCAAATAAAGCCGGGCACTGCGGCGGCGGTATCAAATAAGCAGGGCACTGCGGCGGCTGTATCAAATTAAGCCGTGCACTGCGGCGGCTGTATCAAATTAAGCGGGGCACTGCGGCGGTGGTATCAAATAAGCAGGGCACTGCGGCGGCTGTATCAAATAAAGCCGGGCACTGCGGCGGCGGTATCAAAATAAGCAGGGCACTGCGGCGGCAGCATCAAATTAAGCCGGGCACTGCGGCGGCAGTATCAAATTAAGCAGAGCACTGCGGCGGCTGTATCAAATTAAGCTGGGCACTGCGGTGGCGGTATCAAATTAAGCAGGGCACTGCGGCGGCTGTATCAAATTAAGCCGTGCACTGCGGCGGCTGTATCAAATTAAGCCGTGCACTGCGGCGGCTGTATCAAATTAAGCCAGGCACTGCGTTGGCGGTATCAAATAAAGCCGGGCACTGCGGCGGCGGTATCAAATAAGCAGGGCACTGTGGCGGCTGTATCAAATTAAAGCCGGGCTGCGGTAGCAGTATCAAATAAAGCGAGGCACTGCGGCGGCAGCATCAAATTAAGCCGGGCACTGCGGCGGCAGTATCAAATTAAACTGAGCACTGCGGCGGCATCAAATTAAGCAGGGCACTGTGGCGGCTGTATCAAATTAAGCCGGGCACTGCGGCGGTGGTTCAAAAGAGGGGCACTGCGGCGGCAATATCAAATGAGCAGGGTACTGCAGCAGCCGTATCAAATTAAGCAGGGTGCTGCAGCGGCGGTATCAAATGAGCAGTGCACTGCGGCGGCGGTATCAAATTAAGCGGGGCACCGCAGCGGCTGTATCAAATGAGCAGGGCACTGCAGCGGCGGTATCAAATTAAGCCGGGCACTGCGGCGGCGGTATCAAATTAAGCAGGGCACTGCGGCGGCGGCATCAAATTAAGCCGGGCACTGCGGCGGCAGTATCAAATTAAACTGAGCACTGCGGCGGCATCAAATTAAGCAGGGCAATGCAGCAGCAGTATCAAATGAGCGGGGCACTGCAGCAGCAGTATCAAATTAAGCAGGGCACTGCGGCGGCGGTATCAAATTAGCAGGGCACTGCGGCGGCTGTATCAAATTAAGCAGGGCACTGCGGCGGCTGTATCAAATGAGCCGGGCACTGCGGTGGCTGTATCAAACTGAGCCGGGCACTGCGGCGGCGGCATCGAATTAAGCAGGGCACTGCGGCGGCAGTATCAAATGAGCAGGGCACTGCGGCGGCAGTATCAAATGAGCAGGGCACTGCGGCGGCGGTATCAAATTAAGCGGGGCACTGCGGCGGCTGTATCAAATGAGCAGGGCACCGCGGCATCAAATGAGCAGGGCACTGCGGCGGCAGTATCAAATTAAGCAGGGCAATGCAGCGTCGGTATCAAATTAAGCAGGGCAATGCAGCGGCGGTATCAAATGAGCAGGGCACTGCAGCGGCAGTATCAAATGAAGCGGGCACTGCGGCAGCAGTATCGAATGGAGCGGGCACTGCTGTGACCGTATCAAATTAAGCAGGGCACTGCAGCAGCAGCCTCAAATTTCTTTTAACTGATCAAAATTAGATGGGCTTTCTTTGTGTGAAAATTATTAGTCCTGAAATAGCTCTTGAAGGCGTCTGATGACCATCGACCAAGAGCTTGGATCTGCTGCTATGAGAGACCTTTTTGAGCTGCTGTAGTCACTGCCCCGATTCGGAAGGAGTGGCTAGAAAATCTTTCTACGGGTATGACTGGTTGGACGATGTTTATTGAGCATCGTTTGGATAGATGTTTTTGGAACCAAAAACGTGTGACGGGATGGTTACAGTCATCGACAAAAGAGGATGTAGACTGAGAGCTTCTGAATTGTAGGCAAGAAAAAGGGCTTGATACGGTTGGACTGGTGATGGGAGGTTAAAAATTCCGACGTGGTGACCTCTTTTTCCTGATCTGATTTACTTTGTTTGATGAAATAGGAGTTTTGCTGTCAAGAACGGAAAGGTTGGATGGAGTTTGGGGTTGAATAGAAGTTATTGTGAATTCCAAGCATCTCAGGAAACCACAAAAAGCCAGTATGAACATTGCGTCGAGTCTACGAGCGGTATGAAGTGAGTGGTACCCTGTGCAGAGAATGTAGATACATTTAGAAAGGATGTCGAAAGTTATCGGCTGTCTAGCGTCCGGGCTTGGAGGATGAGAGCACTGAGAATTGTTTATTTCAGGAGAGGGGGCACCGTAGATTAATTTGTGAAAAAAAATAATTGAATGCCGCTTAGATAATCTTTGATTGACCGGGCTTGGAGGTTCTTACAGGTGTTAAGGTAGGACATGAAAGATGTGATTGAGAGGAGGGAGAAATCGGGAAATGGCAAGCAGTTAGATAATATTAAATGGTTCTGGGTGAAACTGCTTGGAGGATCGAACCGAGTGACGCGTTGAGGAGGTTTTAAGGGATGCGTTATGGGAATACGAGTTGCGAACTGTGAGGTACTGGGGTTGGCGATGGGTCCGCCTCCGGAGCCAGCGCTCTGAATTTCTGCGAGAATCTGAGACTTGATGGTATTAGGCACGGGGGGTGATTCCTGAGCTGCAACATTCGATGGGGTAAGTGGTGGGACTGCTGTGAATGAAGTGTACTGTGGTTTAGATTGGAGAGAAGGGTTAGAAGGAAAAATAAGGAGGGGCCGTAACCTTTTGCGGAGGCAGCCTCATGCACTGATTAGCCTCTGGTGCTTAGGGAAGTACCTAGGAAGAGGTAGAAGAAAATGAGGGAGGAGGCCAGTAAGCTTGCGTTGCTGGCTGATGCTGCCCTGCTTGGACGTCTGCAGCAGGGGCTGCTGGCCATTGATAGGAAAAAGGAGTAGCGGAAGGGTGAGAGTAAGTTGGCTGAGCTTGAATGGCTAGCGGAGGCAGCCTCACGCTAACGTCTGCCACCGGAGGTAGAAAGGAGGGGGAAGGATAGGAGTTTGGGAAGCTACGCCAGCAGGCAATGTTGCGTGTAGCGCTGTAGCTGAAGGCGCCGCAGGGATTGGTTGAGAAGAGGAGTGAGGCAGTGCAGTGTGAGGCGCAGCCGAGTATGGGGCGCGGCCCAGGCTTGCTCACGGCCTGCTGCGTCTTGAAGTTCGAGGAGAGCCGGAACTTTATCTGGAAGACAACGTAATTTTGAATGAAGTGGGGAGCTATGAGGAAGAGATGCATGGGCTGCAATTGTCAGCCGAGGCAGCCTGACATTTAAATCGGCTTCCAGGTTAGTGTCTGCTATGGGAGCTGGAGGCCACTAAAAAGAAAAAAGGGGTCATTAGAAATGGGAGGAAAAGCCTGAGATGTGTGGGCCTGAGTTGCAAGCGGAGGCAGCCTCACGCTTCCTTCAGCTGCTGTAGGCCACGAGAAGGGAGTGGGGTTTGTGACATCCTGTAGAGCCTGTACAGCCTGCACCGCTAGCAGAGGCAGCCTCACGCTAGTGTGCTACAGTAGCTGGAAACCACTGAAAAGGGAGAGAGGTTAGAAGTAGCAGGAGAAATATGACGACTTTGACAACATCATAATTACGAAAAGAGATGCTTTTCCTCTTAACCACACAATTAGTAGTAAGTATAGAAACAGCTAGCCAGCCAAGCAGCACATCAGCTGGTAGAGACTTGGAGAGAGGTGCCTAGCAGTATGCACGATGCATGCGAATTAGGTTGCTAGTTGTACTTGTTCAATAATAATAATAGTTTCTTTATGATACACCTTATTTGTTGGTTTGCACCTAAAATTGTACCCCGTTTAACTTAATTTCACGAAAATCAAATCTTTTTCATCTTATCTGTCTATCCGAGTAAAATGTGTAATTTAAAATACAGGTAAAAAGCTAGTGAAAATTAATACAGAAAATTTGAGTAATTTCATTGCATGTTCTACGCAGTTTTGCGTCTTAGTTACCAAAAAAATTACATCAACATCCATAATGTCATCACGTCGTTTAACAACAAACGACCTACCTTTAGCGACTTTACCTAAAAATTGTATTGCAACAAGGCCTGCGGTGCTAGCGGAGGCAGTCTCGCGCTAGCAACTGCTACGTGAGCTGGAGGCCCGGCTACATGTGGCGCTGCGGCGGAAGAGCCTCGGTGAAAAGTTGAGCCGAAGAGGGAAGCGAATGAGGTTTTGCTGCAGTGAGAACTAGGGTGCGGCCCAGGCTCGTTTAAGACCTGCCGCTGCAACCCAAAGCTCGAGGAGAGCCGGGTCTTGTGTGGGACAATGATAGTGTCGAGTGGGCGAGTTCGAGGCTTTGCTCGATCTATTGGCCACCTTGGCTGATTTGCAGGATGAAGAATAGATCAACTTTGTTTACCCTCCGTGAGAATGGTTCGTCGGGGAAAAAAATCAGCGTTAGCTTCCGCCTTCAATACTTTCCACTTTCCGATCGGAGGATATATTGGCATGGCCGAATGATACGAGGATGTCAGGGAAGTTGGAAGTCTCGCCGGTGGAGGCGAGGTTAAGCCTCGGTGTTGTGGAGAGCGTGTGGCTGGTCGAGCAGATCGACGGCCGCGATGAAGCTCGGCGGCGGTGACTGGCGGAAAAGGAGTGAGCCTATGGCCGGCAGATTGCGACGGAGGATACGAAAGAGCCCCAGTACAGGTCTCGTCGTCGTACGGAAAAAGTTGAGTCTGTGATATAATGGCTAAAGGAGCAAAACCGAATGCTGGAAAACTTTCGTGGAACTGAGGTAAGTTGGCTGTATATATATATATATACACGTGTGTGCGTGTTAAGGTGATTAGCTGACAAGCTCCACCAGGTCCAGACTGATTGATTATCTGATCGTGCTCCTCCCGAACCTTGTTAATAAAACATCATATAGAAATTTGATTCAGATTCGAGAATCAATTTGAATTGAATTAAGAGAATCTAAATGATTCCCCCACTACTACCAATCACTCAGAAAACTCTGACAATGCCCTAACAACCAGAACACCCTGACAACACACTAGCTACCACTCAGAACACCCTAACAACCAGAACACCGTGACAATGCCCTAGCAACCACTCAGAACACCCTGACAACGCCCTAACAACCACTCAGAACATCCTGACATCACCCTAACAACCAGAACACCCTGACAACGCCCTAGCAACCACCCAGAACATCCTGACAACGCCCTAACAACCAGAACACCCTGACAACACCCTACCATTCAGAACACCCTGACAACGCCCTACCAACCAGAACACCCTGACAACACCCTACCACCCAGAACACCCTGACAACGCCCTACCAACCAGAACACCCTGACAACACCCTACCATTCAGAACACCCTGACAATGCCCTAACAACCACTCAGAACACCCTGACAACGCCCTAGCAACCACCCAGAACATCCTGACATCGCCCTAACAACCAGAACACCCTGACAATGCCCTAGCAACCACTCAAAACATCCTGACAACGCCCTACCAACCAGAACACCCTGACAACACCCTACCATTCAGAACACCCTGACAACGCCCTACCAACCAGAACACCCTAACAACACCTACATTCAGACACCTGACAATGCCCTAAACAACCAATCAGAACACATGGACAACGGCCTAGCAACCACTCAGAATATCCTAACAAAGCCATAGCAACCACTCAGAACACCCTGACAATGCCCTAGCAACCACTCAGAATATCCTAACAAAGCCATAGCAACCACTCAGAACACCCTGACAATGCCCTAGCAACCACTCAGAACATCCTGACATCGCCCTAACAACCAGAACACGCTGACAATGCCCTAGCAACCACTCAGAATATCCTAACAAAGCCATAGCAACCACTCAGAACACCCTGACAATGCCCTAGCATCCACTCAGAACATCCTGACATCGCCCTAACAACCACTCAGAACATCCTGACAACACCCTACCAACCACTCAGAACATCCTGACAACGCCCTACCAACCAGAACACCCTGACAACACCCTACCATTCAGAACATCCTGACAACGCCCTACCAACCAGAACACCCTGACAACGCCCTAGCAACCACTCAGAACACCCTGACAACGCCCTAGCAACCACCCAGAACACCACATAGCAACGCCCTAGCAACCACCCAGAACATCCTGACATCGCCCTCCTAAAACCACTCAGAACATCTGACACGCCATAACAACCAGAACAGCTGGACAATGCCTAACAACCACGCAGAATATTCCTAACAAAGCCATATCAACCACTCAGAACACCCTGACAATGCCCTAGCAACCACTCAGAACATCCTGACATCGCCCTAACAACCAGAACACGCTGACAATGCCCCAGCAACCACTCAAAACATCCTGACAACGCCCTACCAACCAGAACACCCTAACAACGCCCTAGCAACCACTCAGAACATCCTGACATCACACTAACAACCAGAACACCCTGACAACGCCCTACCAACCAGAACACCCTGACAACACCCTACCAACCAGAACACTCTGACAACACTCTACCATTCAGAACACCCTAACAATGCCCTAACAACCACTCAGAACACCCTGACAACGCCCTAGCAACCAGAACACTCTGACAACACCCTACCATTCAGAACACCCTGACAACACCCTACCAACCACACAGAACATTCTATCAACCACTCAGAACACCCTGACAATGCCCTAGCAACCACTCAGAACACCCTGACAACGCCCTAGCAACCACCCAGAACATCCTGACATCGCCCTAACAACCAGAATATCCTAACAAAGCCATAGCAACCACTCAGAACACCCTGACAATGCCCTAGCAACCACTCAGAACATCCTGACATCACACTAACAACCAGAACACCCTGACAACGCCCTACCAACCAGAACACCCTGACAACACCCTACCAACCACAGGAAAACCACATAACAATGCCATAGCAACCACTCTGAACACCCTGACAACGCCCTAGCAACCACTCAGAACATCCTGACATCACCCTAACAACCAGAACACCCTGACAATGCCATGCCAACCAGAACACCCTGACAACGCACCAAGCAACCACTCAGAACACCCTGACAACGCCCTAGCAACCACTCAGAACACCCTGGCAACTCATAGCAACCACCAGCAGTGACAGTGAGTTTTGCACAGAAAAGCAGCACTCGCATTTTGTACTGAATTTGTACAAATCTGGTTTGTTTTACGTAGAAATATTTTAAATATTTTATGTGTCAGGTAATGAAGGACTGTGAGTGTGTGTCAGTGTGTGTGTGTTTGTTCTGTCTCTTTCTCTCAGTGGTCTGGTTGTAGTTTTCTGGCTCTCCTCCAGTCATACACTGTTATTTTTGGACTCAGCAATGGGAAAATAAGAAAGCGTATAATCTTTGACTAAGAGGATGTCTCTCACACACACACACACACTCACATAAACACACTCACACACACACACATACACACACACTCACATACACACACACACACTCACATAAACACACACTCACACACCTTGTGTGCGCGTACGCACAGGCGTATGACTGTAGATGCGGTTTAAGCGGTGTAATCTATCAGTTATTTGTATAATTAGCGTGAATATAAAATGATCAGGATTGCGTTTGATGAGGTTTTGCCGTTGGTTCGGCTCTAAAACCTCAACATCATGTTCCTGTTTTCTGGAATCTCCTCCGGATTCAAAGCGATCGGCGCTCGTCGGACACTGAGGTGTTTGGAGGTGTTTTGTCGGTTTCGTCTCTTTTGTACAGGTGCAACAATGGCTTATTTTTGTCCTCATGTTACGGAGCAGGACGGAAACTCACAGACAGCACAGGAAGTCAGGCCTCTCTTCTCTCTCTGCTTCCTGTTGCTCCTCAGAACAGAAATAACTTTCCTCTCCACGAGGAACCTGAAGCTTTTAACTTCTTAAGATCTACAGTCAAACACGGCCAGGCTATAAAACTGCACAGATCAGCTATGAAAAATAAAAATATTTAATATTTAACATTCAGTATTTATTAAATTATTTTATATTCAAAATATTACTATTGAAATGTATTTATATTCAAATAGTAGTATAATATAATGTTAGGCTCCAACACCATTGTTCGCAGTCTTAGGTCATTGAGAATACTAGCATTTTATGTAATAAAACGTTATATTAAACATTCATGCATTTCAGATAATGATGCATTTATAAAAGCAGTTAGCACGATGCCATGTTTTACGTATTTCTTTCAATTTTGATTTTTTAAAACTATATTATTTATTTTAATATGATTTAAATATGAAACAAAATGCAATGACAGATTCCAAACCCTTAGTTTGCACGTCCTGTAAAAGAGTGTTTATTTTGCATAATATTATAATTTTTTTCATATTTTGTATTAAAACGTTAGGTTTTTATCATATCGCTGAATTTCTAAAAGCATGCAATTGGATAGTGATTAATTACTTAATTAATGCTATATTTATTTAATATTGAATTTAAGTATATATACATATTTTGTTGAACATTTCTATATTCAATAAACATCAGGCTAAACATTTTGTAGTATTATTTAATAAAGTAGTTGTTTATTTAGAATGTTATCGTTTATTCTATGTAATTTTATACTAAACGTTTATGTATTTTATAACTTTGTTCCATTTATGAAAAGCTGTGAAGGCATGTGTTACAGTGATTTATTTATTTTTATTTAAATAAATTGAATATTTAAATATTAATGTTATGCAAGTGATTCCAAACCCATTTTGTATGACTATTTAATGAAGTAATTGTTTATGTGTTTTATCATATTGCTCCCCTTTTGTGGTGAGATCGTGTTACAGTGATTTTACCGCGGTATGGTTCATGTCATGCGTGTGATGCAGAAATAACATCCTCATCCTCGGTGGTAATTAAAGATCTGGGATGTTTGTCCAGTGGATGTTTCTCATGATGCTGACCTTTGACCTGAAACTCATGGGAAAGGCTGACTGTATAATGTTAACAAACACGAGACGCTGCAGAGAGTGAACCCACAGGAAACCAAACGCTTCTCAGAGCTCAACGTAAACACATTAACAGCTAACTAACTATCTGTGTGTGTGTGGGTGTGTGTGTGTGTGTGTTGTGTGTGTGTTGTGTGTGTGTGAGAGAGAGAGTGTGTGTGGTGTGTGTGTGTGTGTGTTGTGTGTGTGTGCAAGTGTGTGTGTGTGTGCGAGTGTGTGAGAGAGAGAGAGTGTGTGTGAGAGAGCGTGCGTGTGTGTGTGTGTGTGTGTGTGTGTGAGAGAGAGAGAGAGAGAGTGTGTGTGTGTGTGTGTGTGTGTGAGAGAGAGACAGCAGGTGTGTGTGAGGAGGAGTGTGGTTGTGAGAGCTCTGTGCGTGTGTGTGGGTCTGTGTGTGTGTTTGTGACGAGAGCGTGTGGGTGAGAGCGTGCGGCGTGTGCGTGGGTGGTGTGTGTGGTGTGTGTGAGAGGAGTGTGTTGTGTGTGTGTGTGTGTGAGAGGTGTGAGTGTGGTGCGTGTGTGGGGAAGAGAGAGGGGTGTGGTGTGTGTGAGGTGTGTGTGTGTTTGTGTTTGTGTGAGAGAGAGGGTGTGTGTGTGTGTGTGTGTGAGTGTGTGTGTGTGTGTGTGTGTGTGAGAGTGTGTGAGTGTGTGTGTGTGTGTGTGAGAGAGAGGTGGGTGTGTGTGTGTGTGGGCTGTGGTTGTGTACGTTGGGTTGTTGTCGTGAAAGATGTGTGTGAGTGTGTGTGTGAGGAGAGTGTGTGTGTGTGGTGTGGTGTGGTGGCGTGTGTGTGTGTGTGTGTGTGTGTGTGTGAGAGAGAGAGTGTGTGGGGTGGTGTGTGTGTGTGTGTGTGTGTGTGTGTGGAGAGTGTGTGAGTGTGTGTGTGTGTGAGAGAGAGAGTGTTGTGTGTAGGTGTGTGAGTGTGTAGTGTGTGTGTGTGAGAGCGTGTGTGAGTGAGTGAGTGACAGTTACTCCTGATCGCTCCGTCCTGTGGTGTGAGTAGTTTAGTAGCGTGACCCACAGTTATTACAGAAAGCAGCTGGTAATAATCCTCTCTAGTGTTTCCTTTCTTTCATCGCAAACACAAACAGTGACAGCTAACGATATCAATAATGTTGTTTAATACAGATTTCATCAACCTTGCAGATAAATCTGTTTGTAAAGCATTGCTGGCCTCTGAGGTGTGTGTGCATTTAAATAGCTGTTATATAAAACATAATAAGGGATGTTATTTATGAAACAGTAATGTTTTTTTTAATAATTAATGATAGTATATAATTGTTGTTGTTGTTATTATCAATAACAATTTTAATTTAATCTAAATTTTGTTAAATAATATTTTTGAAGAGCGATATATAAGTTGTATAGGATATATATATAATTATGAGTTATTATTAAAAATAGTTATGTAATAAATATAGAATGATTCCTGGAATTAGGCTAGTTAATATACAATCTAGTATTATACACAAAAGATTAATAAGATTTTAAAGGCTACAATTTATTTATTGAAGAAATTAATTAGTAATAATAACTGTTATTTCATATTTAATGCTACCTGACAATTAATATTAGATCTATAAATATACAAAAAGATACAGTAATTCATATTTTTTTCAAAAAAAAATTATTAGTTTATTACAGAAACATACATTTTTTACATTGTAACGTTTTATTCTTTAATAATTGTGATATATATATAATATCTTATATCTATGTTGTGTGTGTGTGTAAATATGCATGCTACATGTATTTAGTATAATGTTGAATTTATAATGTGGCATAAAATATACTACTGGTTTTATACCTATAGATTCAAATACATTTTTTAAATAATGTCTGTTTTATTATAATATATTTTTTACAAAAAAAGTATTTTAATATAATAGCAACATAATTATAATCTTCTTTATAGCATATTAGTCATTATATGTCATCAGTTATGTATTATATATTTAATGCTACGTGTATTTCATATAATTAATATTAGATCTATTAAATATGCATGAAACTTTAGACTTTTTGTGAAGAGTTGATGCTGAATGCATTGATCAGCTCCTGAAGGTTTAATGTGGAGGCGAGTGTTTAATGGAGTGAATCAGGGCTTTGACCGCTGTGTTTACACGAGAGTAAACAAGCGTGCTCTCACGAGCGTCTCACACTAACGTCACAGCAGCTGGGAACAGCACTGAAGCACAAGTGTATCTGCGTTAGCGTGTGTTTGATGAAGCAGAGTTAAGATGCAGATGTTTGTGTTTGTGCTGCAGATCATCATGACAGCAAACCCCTCCGTCCTGCTGCTGCTCACGACACTGCTGGACACACCGGTGAGTCTCGGCAAACACGATATCATTATTATTTATCAAACAATACGCTGTTTAAAAGTAGATTTATTTATAATGAGTTATGTTGTACATATTTAAGACTATATGTATTTGTATATTTAATAATATTTTCAAGAATAATTTACTGATATATCTACTTATATGAAATTATAAATGATAGTGGTGTGTGTGTGTGTGTGTGGTGTGTGTTGGTGTGTGTGTGTGTGGTGTGTGAGAGGTGAGTGTGTGTGTGAGTTTGGGAGGGTGTGCGTGTTTATGTGGTTTATGAGGACACATATTTGTATAATAACATGGGTATGACAGATATTACAAGGAGAAGATGATTTATGAGGACATTTTCAATGTCCCCGTAATTCAAAAGGCTTATAAATAATTCAGAATGAGTTTTTTTGAAAATCTAAAAACGCAGAAAGTCTCCTGTGAGGGGTAGGTTTAGGGTAGGGTTGGTAAAGGGCAATAGAAAATACGGTCTGTACAGTATAAAAAACCATTACGCCTATGGAGAGTCCCCTTAAACCATAAAAACAAACCTGTGTGTGAGAGAGAGAGAGTGTGAGATAGAGAGTGTGTGTGTGTGTGTGTGTTGTGTGTGTGTGTGTGGTGTGTGTGATGTGTGTGTGTGTGTGTGTGTGTGGGTGTGAGAGAGCGTGTGTGTGTGTGTGTGTGTGTGGTGGGTTTGTGTGTGTGTGTGTGTGAGAGAAAGAGTGAGTGTGTGTGTGTGTGAGAGGGAGTGTGTGTGGGTGGGTGTGTGTGTGTGTGTGTGCGGAGCGTGTGTGAGTGTGTGTACTGTGTGTGTGTGTGAGAGGAGAGCGTGTGTGGTCTGTGGTGTGGGTGGAGAGAGGTGTGGTGTGTGTGTGTGGTGTGTGCGCGCGCGAGAGAGAAGAGAGGTGTGGTGGTGTCATGGGTGTGTCGTGTGAGAGAGCGTGTTCTGCTGTGTGTGTGTGTGTGTGTGGTGGTGATGAGAGGTGGTCTGTGTGTGTGTGTGTGTGTGGAGAGAGTGTGTGTGTGTTTGTGTGTGTGTGGGTGAGAGAGAGCGTGTGTGTGTGTGTGGTGGTGTGTGAGAGCGCGTGTGTCTGTGTGTGGTGTGGAGAGACGTGTGTGTGTGTCTGTGTGTGTTGTGAGAAGAGAGCGTGTTGTGTGTGGTGTGTGTATGTGCGTTGAGAGAGCTGTGTCTTGGGGTGTGTGTGTGTGACCGAGAGCGTGTGTCTGTGTTATCTGTGTGGGTGTGTGGGAGAGAGCGTGTGTCTGTGTGTGGTGTGTGTGTGTGAGAGAGCGTGTGTCTGTGTGTGTGTGTGTGTTTGTGTGTGTGTGTGTGTGTGGTGTGGTGTGTCTGTGTGTGTGTGTGTGTGTGAGAGAGACGTGTGTGTGTGTGTGGTGTGTGGGTGTGTGTGTGTGTGTGTGCGCGCGAGCGCGAGAGAGAGAGAGTGTGGTGGGTTTGAGCGCGCGTTGTGAGAGAGCGTGTGTGTGTGTCTGTGTGTGGAAGAGCGCGTGTGTCTGTGGTGGTGTGTGTGTGTGGAGAGTAGCGTGTGTCTGTGTGTGTGAGAGTGTGTGTGTGTGTGTGCGCTGCGCGCGAGAGAGAGAGAGAGTGTGTGTGTGTGCGCGCGGTTTTGTGTGTGCCCCCTTTGTTGTGTGTGTGTGAGAGCGTGTGTCTGTGTGTGTGTGTGTGAGTGAGAGAGGGCGTGTGTGTGTGTGTGTGAGAGTGTGGTGTGTGTGTGTGTTATATATATATATATACTATATATATACATATATATAATTATAAATATAAATACATAATTACGAAAATAATAAACATTTCACTTTACAAGCTCTCATTATTAATATTATTAAAATCTCTATATATATAGATATAATCTCTATATATATATAATATATATATATTATATATATATATTATATATATATAATAATACAGTGGGGCAAAAAAGTATTTGGTCAGCCACCAATTGTGCAAGTTCTCCACTTAAAAAGATGAGAGAGGCCTGTAAATTTTCATCATAGGTATACCTCAACTATGAGAGACAAAATGAGAAAAAAAAAATCCAGAAATCACATTGTAGGATTTTTAAAGAATTCATTGGTAAATTCATCGGTAAAATAAGTATTTGGTCACCTACAACAAGCAAGATTTCTGGCTCTCACAAGACCTGTAACTTCTTCTTTAAGAGGATCCTCTGTCCTCCACTGGTTACCTGTATTAATGGCAGCTGTTTGAACTCGTTATCAGTATAAAACACCTGTCCACAACCTCAAACAGTCACACTCCAAACTCCACCATGGCCAAGACCAAAGAGCTGTCAAGGGACACCAGAAACAAAATTGTAGACCTGGACCAGGCTGGGAAGACTGAATCTGCAAAAGGTAAGCAGCTTAGTGTGAAGAAATCAACTGTGGGATCAATTATTAGAAAATGGAAGACATACAAACCACTGATAATCTCCCTCGATCTGGGGCTCCACGCAAGATCCACCCCGTGGGGTCAAAATGATCACAAGAACAGTGAGCAAAAATCCCAGAACCACACGGGGGGACCTAGTGAATGACCTGCAGAGAGATGGGACCAAAGAAACAAAGGCTACCACCAGTAACACACTGCGCCGCCAGGGACAAAAAATCCTGCATTGCCAGACGTGTCCCCCTGCTTAAGCAAGTACATGTCCAGGCCCATCTGAAGTTTGCAAGAGAGCATTTGGATGATCCAGAAGAGGATTGGGAGAATGTCATATGGTCAGATGAAACAAAATAGAACTTTTTGGTAAAAACTAAACTTGTAGTGTTGGAGGAGGAAAGAATCTGGAGTTGCATCCAAAGAACACCATACCTACTGTGATGCATGGGGGTGGAAACATCATGCTTTTGGGGTTTTTTTTTCTGCAAAGGGACCAGGACGACTGATCGTGTAAACGAAAGAATGAATGGGGCCCTGTATCGTGAGATTTTGAGTGAAAACCCTTCCATCAGCAAGGGCATTGAAGATGAAAGTGGCTGGGTCTTTCAGCATGACAATAATCCCAAAAACACCGCCCGGGCAACGAAGGACTGGCTTCTTAAGAAGCATTTCAAGGTCCTGGAGTAGCCTAGCCAGTCTCCAGATCTCAACCCCATAGAAAATCTTTGGAGGGAGTTGAAATCCGTGTTGCCCAGCGACAGCCCAAAAAACATTACTGCTCTAGAGGAGATCTGCATGGAGGAATGGGCCAAAATACCAGCAAACAGTGTGTGAAAACCTTGTGAAGAAAACGTTTGACCTCTGTCATTGCAAACAAAGGGTATATAACAAAGTATTGAGATGAAATTTTGTTATTGACCAAATACTTATTTTCCACCATAATTTGCAAATAAATTCTTTAAAAATCCTACAATGGGATTTTCTGGATTTTTTTCTCATTTTGTCTCTCATAGTTGAGGTATACCTATGCTGAAAATTACAGGCCTCTCTCATCTTTTAAGTGGGAGAACTTGCACAATTTGGTGGCTGACTAAATACTTTTTTCCCCACTGTATATTAGTATATCATGTCTTTTTTAAAGTTATTTTAGTACTACAAGTTACACTAAAGAAAAATGAGAAATGTTGCTTTGCTAATATTACAGATACATTTTATTTTATTTTAAGTAACAAAATTGTTTTTTAAATGATTTAATTATAGTTAACGTTAGTAATGCTAACTGACCAGTATATTTTACAGCATTTATTGTTAACTTTGTTAATGTTAGTTATTAATTAAAAATAGGTTCTGGAATGGTTCTGTATGTTTTAAATACAGCAGTGGAAAAAGACAAAAATTACAATTTTCTTTTTTATTAAGCACTGTAATAGTACATCACTGATAGTAAGAGGAGATGTAAAGCAGGTCTCAGGTGTGGGAAGTTCTGCATGTGCAGTGGATAAATCAACACTACACACATGCATCCATACTGAACATTTATAGTGTGAATACCTGAATCACTACTGTAGACCTCTAAATATCATTAGTGATTGTACTTCATTAAGTACATTAATTATAACATGACTGTTGTCATTGGTTTGTGTCCAGCATCAGATCATGTGTTCATCTGCTGAGAATCATTTAGTTTCTTATTTGACCTCATTGTCTGAACTGGTTTTAGAGCTGCTGGAAGTGAAGAAATGAATGAAGATCATCAGAAGATCATAACTGCAGAACAAACACAGACTGAAGATGATTTCTCCCAGAAGAGAACAGGAGCCAAGAAATCTCCGTTCATCTGCACTCAGTGCGGGAAGAGTTTCACGCTCAAAGTCAACCTCAACAGCCACATCAGAATCCACAGCGGAGAGAGAAACTTCAACTGTCTGCAGTGCGGCTGCAGCTTCTTCAAGAACGCAGACCTGAAGAGACACCTGCAGACTCACAGCGGAGAGAAACCCTTCAGCTGCTCGCACTGCTCCAAGAGCTTCACACGCAAGCAGAGTCTGGAGAACCACATCCGGATCCACACGGGAGAGAAGCCCTTCACCTGCCTCCTGTGTGACAAGAGCTTCATCCGCAAGGGACACTTCAAGAACCACATGCGGATTCACTCCGGAGAGAGGCCTTTCACGTGCCACGAGTGCGGGAAGAGCTTCACACAGGCTACGATCCTCAGAAACCACCAGCACTCGCACTCTGGAGAACGACCCTTCGGCTGCGATCGGTGCGGGAAGAGCTTCATCTCAGCAAAGCACCTGAAGATACACCAGAAAATCCACCAGAAGCTCTTCCTGTGCTCCTTCTGTGGAAAGATGTTTTCACAGCTGGGTTACCTGAAGGAGCACCAGAAGATCCACACCGGAGAGAAAGCTCACGTGTGCTCGGTGTGCGGGAACAGCTTCTCCAGAGCCAAATATCTGAAGGAACACCAGAAAGTCCATACGGGAGAGAAACCCTACAAGTGCTCGCACTGCGACAAGAGTTTCAGTCAGTCGGGGAACCTGAAGATACACGAGAGAGTTCACAGCGGAGAGAAACCGCACCGCTGCCCGCCGTGTGGACGGAGCTTCATCACCTCCAGTGCTCTGCTGTCGCACCGGAAAAACTGTCTCC